>CM035424.1:172189853-172267353 GCA_020310875.1 Ceratopteris richardii | reverse complement strand
GCATCTTACCCACTTTGTTCCCTTTGGCAATCAAACTTTTATTCTTTTTGTTATATTCTATATATAAAACCATCAAAATCAAAACTAACTTGTAATCCTTCGTCAACCATTTTCCCAATAGAAACTATGTTCTTTGTTATGTTAAGAACATGCAATACATCAATAAGATGTTTTACCTTTCCATCCTCCATGAACAATGTTATGTTTCCTCTATGCTCAATAGGATGTGATGTATCATTGCCTATTTCAACAAATCCAGGAACTTTGAATTTTTCCAACTACTATACCATTCTACATGGCTAGTCAATGATTTGAAGTACTTGAATCAACATACTAGACATTACCATTCAATTTTGAGACATCGAGAGAGATAGTGTTCATCATATGATGCTTGACCATAAACAATTTCTTCAAATCATTTGCATTTGTGGATGCATAGTTATTTTTTTCTTTCCTCTATTTTGATTCTTCAATCTTTAATCATGTTCAAAGTGACCAATTTTACCACAATTTCAACATCCCTTACTATCATTATTTGAATCATTTTTTTGGATTTTTTAATGGCCTCTTTGGCTCACCCTACCTCAAAATTGTCCTCTACTCATTATTGTGTTGTTGACCTTGTTCATGGTTATTGCTTCCTTGTCCACTTCCAAAGCCTCTACCTCAACCTCTTCCTCTACCAAAGTAGAATACTTGGTCATAACCAAATTTTCCATGGATTACGAGTCTTCACCAAGTTTCTTTCCTTCAATTATTAGCATGGACACAAGATTAAAAAAAAGGAATATTTTCCCTAGTCTAAATAGAAGCTCTAGACTACTTATATGTAGCTCCTAAACCACAAAAGGCACACTTCAACCTTATCATCATCAAATCATCTACATTGATGCCAATAAATGCAAGTGGCTCACATATACTTTTGATTTTTAATGTTTATTCACTTATTGGCATGCTCTTTTTCTCTAGTGTATGCAACTCATTCTTGAGTTGCAATTTTTGTGACTTTGTATTGGTCTCATACAATGTGACCAAAATGTTTCAAACCTCTCTTGGACTTTTTGCATCTTGTATGTGCCTAATCATGCTATCATCTTGTATGATAACAAACAACCAATGCATTAACTTCCATGCTCCATGATTCCACCTCTTCATATGCTCTTAATTAATCTATAGTCTGATTCCTCTCACGTAATTGTGGGGGGTCTTCATTGTCTCCTTCAATGTAGTTCTAGTAGCCCTTTCCCATCAAGAGATTCATAATTGTAAATCTCCTAGCTTGAAAGTTGTTCTTGTCCAACTCATCTCATAAGTTGGCTCATTCCATTACCATTTTCCATTTCTATAGCAATTTACAATGGTGCAAAAACACTAGAAGCACTACCTCTCCTTCAACACTATCACACTATGACTTGACAATTTATACCTAGAAAAACACAGTTTTCATATATCAACAATACACAAAATCACTTGAAATTTTGGTTTTGAAATATTTGGAAGATACAAATAGAAGTCAATTTAGAATTCTTCAAACTAACCACTTTTTTCTATGGTCCCCACCTTGTGACATCGAAATAGAGGTCGAAATGTCATCGAAATAAAAGATTGAGCAAAATAATTTGGCATTGTACTTGCACATCAAATTTCATAGCAATATAAGATTATTTATGAAGCACGCGTTCTTATTACACATAGAATATTTAACTACTCTTGTGGGCGAACGACCACATTTCTCTCCCAAAGTCAAAGTTAATTACTCATATGGGAACATGGGGCTTTTCTTCGATTCTGATTTAGTGGAATAACCAAACCATAGAAAAAACATGGAACAAAAGCGAAAGGAGCTACGCGTTTCTTTATTGGTACGTTTGTATTGTGTCGTAGAGAAGAGGTGGAAATGTGTTTGCTACCATGTGGCGCATCATTCGACCACAAGTCATAAATGCAAGTAGTCCTACTTGTTTGCACAATTCATTGTGTGCATCCCCAGAGCATGAATGCCACAATATGTGGTTATTTAATTAGAACGTGGGTGAGATGGGACACACGCAAAGAAAAAAAAAATCACAAAACCCACTAAAGTTCCCATTTTGAGTTTATTTATGATAACAATGGGTATGCAGCTTAAGTGATCAAATAGGCTTTCCATGTAGGCTCGCCTTTTTTTTCGCTTTACAGTCAAGGAAAATGCTGTAATACATGACACGCGTACGGCTTTAGTTGATCATCCATCAAAGTGTGGATGATTTAATGATGGGAGATTTCTAAAACCGTTTGGTCCGACGACATATGAAAGTAAAGCATTGCCTTTTTCAGGAGCAGCGCATTGCACCTTGCACAGTTACGTCACCATCAAACTTTAAATACTCGCATTCGACCAAGCTTCGTTGTCGATGTGGATGTCTTCAGCCAAATCATGCTCATCCAAAAATCGACACGTGGGTACATCCCCTTCTCGTGATTTTTAAGTGCTCTTTCGCAATTATTATAAAAAACCAATGTATGGACAGAGTTGTCTCTCATCACTACCATTGTGCTTACCTTCAAGGCGATCATCAATCACAATAAAGCCTCTTGATTTCATGCTAATCACACAACCTTCTCTTTCTCCTCGGTACTGCAAGAGATTACTGCTGCCTAGAACTAGGCCTTTGCCACCCCCTCCTCATCAACCAATGTGTTGGATGATGATAGTCATGAAGACATGACATATCTTGATCAAGAATCAAAAGAAACATTTGCCAAATCGAAGGTTGAGGTGCCTTGAGTAAATATAAGGAAATCAGAGAAGAAGGCCAATTCACAAATTTTGGGAATTATCTAGGTCCCATTGATAATAATTACTATGAAAACTTTTTAGTTTTGAGCCTAGCCTTGAAATAATACACTTAAAATACAATGAGCCTTAATGTTAAAAATGTCAATTTAATCATCCAATCAAGAGATAATAACATGTTCTAGTGTGTGAAACGACTCAAAAAAAAAGTTTGGAAACAAATAATCTTCTCAAAATCACGAATAATTCCCACTTTTCCTGAATAGGCCTTGAAGAAAGAATTTACAGATTGGTGGGCAAACTTGCTAAAGAGATGTGGGCCCTCTCAAAAAGAAACAATCAAAGGAAACGATCCATTTCATTACGAACATCAATGGGGTTGAGTGCAGGACGAAAGAAGAAAATAGTCATTGATTGTGAATCACATTAACCAGTTGTTGGGGGTTTCCATGCCTCTTTCTCCTCATAGGTATGATTGCATGGCGGATATCTCTAGAGTCAAACCAAAAGGTTTCCACAAAATATGAAATCTCTTCTTGAAGCTCCCATTTCGGATGATGAGATTCTTCAAGCTATTAATTCACTTCCTAATGGCAAAAGCCTGGGGCTTGATGGCCTCACCAATGAGTTTTTCAAGACCTTTAAGCACATGGTCACTACTCAGTTACATATGGTGTGGCAAAAGGCCGTTTCTTTTGGTGCGTAGTCCTCAAGGACTTTCCTCCTTATTGTGCATGACTCCCCTCACCTTGAGGGTCTTAGATGGCACAATGGCAACAGTCTTGATAAAATTCCGAGGTTCAAGAAGAATGTGGACTTTCACATCACACTTAATAGGAGATGGTGTCTGGATTGGTCAAGTTTTAGGTGGGATCTCAAGTTCCAATCCCTTTGGCATTCTCTCATCGAGGTTAAAAAACCCGCTCTTATGTGGAAAATCCTCCAGCTGGGTATTTGGACCAATGTAAAAGCTAACAAAATTTGCGGAGCCCCTCCATGGTGTAAAAGATGCCTTCATGGCAATGAGGACTTTAGGCACCTCTTGTTTTCATGCCCAAAGTCAATGTCGATATGGCGAGCCCTTGAGAGAATCATGTTGCTACAGGGACAAATCAACTAGAAGCATGCGCTATTGGGTGAAGCAATCGGTTGTTCCTCAACATTGTGGAATGCTATAAGAGTTGAGACCCTTTGGAAGATCTTGAAAAAGAGGTGTGCCACCAACTTTGGTAGCCCTCCTAAAGCATGGTTGATAAAAAAATCCCTTTTCCTTTTAGGCAAAAGAATTTCCAATTGTAAGAAGCCCCTGCCTTTTAGGCATCATAGCGTATCTTTCCTTGAGATCAACAAGATTGAAGAAAAGTTGGTCCCCATGAGGGGGACATAAGAGTTATCAACTTTCTTTGTGATGTTTTCTATCAAGTTTTAAGCAACCCTGCTTTGTGAGATTTGAGAGTCCCATGGGTGCTAAGCCTATTCACTTGTATAGTTGTTCTTTTTATAATTAAAGTTTGGAGAGTAGCCTATTCTTGAACTTCCTTTTGAAAAGAAAAACCATTGAAAGACATTCTTTTGCTTTCTAGTTTCAAAATAGTAGTTCGCTCTCTTCAAGCTCGAATTATCTTTTTGAAAAACATTCAAAAGCTTCAATGAACTATATTAAATACAGAAAATGTACAACATAATTGGCGAGAGTTAGAAAGCACATTAGAAACCTATGTTCTTTTTCATGGAGGATTCACTTCTTTTTAGTGTCATTTTCTTTTTCCAAGAAGAACTTCAACCGAAGTCTGATTTCTCTTGCTTGAATTCGATTGAAAGACCAACTCTACAAGTGAAGGAGCATAGTACCCATGGAACCCCTCATATCCTACAAAGCATGGGTTAGACTGCCCAAAGACAACACTTGAAAAGGACTGCTCCAAGGTAATTGGTTTAATCATCATGAAGGCAATCAGGTAATTGGTTTAATCATCATGAAGGCAATACAATGTCTTGAGGCCCACAATTATCTTGTCATAGAGGGGAGTTGAACCCTATCCGTGTCAGAAGACACAAAAAACCGAGCAAAAGAGCTTACAATCGTGCACATCTTACATTACAAATATCATTGCGGATTTAAAGGGGAGGTGTTTAATTTACTTCTTTTGTTCGAGGGTTTTTATATGTGTAATGCAAGCATTTTTTCTCTCCCTCACGTTCACTTGGCTGTTGATTGTTGAGAGATCAAAGTATGAAATATGGCATCCCCCATTACATGAAGTATAGATACAATAGAAATGGGTGGTGGGCTAACATTCCCATGTTCTACTTCATCTCACTTATTGAATCAATTGAAAAACCCACATCCTACAATGCATCATACAACAAAGCGATCATGAAAAGTTTTTTGTAACAACTTTTTTTTCCTTATTAAGGAGTTTCCTTTCCCTTCCATGACGGCTTTGATGGACCTACCAAATTGTCAACTTTTAACCACATCCTCCCAAATATCAAAGTCTCCTATTTTTGCACAAGAGACTTGGAATGCGCTTGAAGCATTCTTTTCATCAAGTACCAAAGCTAGAAAAAATCAACTTTGGATGGAGTTTATCACACTCAAGAAGATGCCCAAGCAAAGTGTGATTGATTTTGTCACCAAGATGAAGGACATAGCACATCGACTTGAGAGCATTGGAGACGTCATTGATGAGGAGCAGATAGTGAGGCAAGTGATCATTGGAATAAAGGCAGATGACAAATGGGAATAGCCATGGACCTCTACATGGATATGCAGGTTCATGATTTCAACACCCTCATGGGACAATTGTTCACACATGAGGCAAAGCTTATGAAGAATGAAGAAAAATCAAAAGGTAATCAATACTATGCCCTATACATAGATAAGAATAAGAACAAAGATGGTAAAGGTAAAGATAAAAAGTCTGATGATGAGGGCACCACCTCTCAAGCAAACTTTGCAAGTAGAGGTAGAGGCTCAAAAAGAAGAGGTAGAGGAGGAAGACAAGGGAGGGAGAGATCTCAAAGCTCCTCTCCATGTGCCATATGTGGCTTAACTAACCACATTACTGAGAATTGTTTCAAGAACCCTAGAAACCAAAGAGGAAGAGGCTACAAGAGAGGAGAATATTGAAGCTCAAGAGGATAATTCAACAATAACAATGGTTACAATAACAACTCATACTACAACAACTATGTAGATGATCAAACTCAAGAGGACTCATTACTTCTTATGAATATGACCATGAAACGAGTTAAAGCAGATGAACATGTATTCTACGTAGACTCAGGTTGCTCAAATCATGTAGCAGGGAATGTAGCTCTACTTTTAGACTTGAAGGATCCAAGGAATAGAGATGAAGTCCAAACAAGAGATGACACAAGGCATCCAGTGGAGATGATAGGCAAATTGAAGACTTCATATGGTAATATGAACCTATTGAGCAAGGTATTCTATGTGCCAACCATAACCAAAAATCTGGTAAGTGCTGGTCAGATTGTTGAGAAAGGATTGCAGGTCAGATTCACAAAGAATGAAGCATTTATTGAGGATCCACATCAGGGATTCAAGAGGATAGCAAAAGGAGAAAAGTCAGGTAGGCCATTTACATTTGAGCACCAAGATACTAGAAACATTTCTTTATTCAATTATGGTAGTCAAACATTATTAGAATTGGAAATTTGGCACAAAAGGTTAGCTCATATAGGTGAAAGGGCTCTAAAGCAAATCAATAGGGATCAGAGTGTGCTTGGTTTACCAAATTTCTCCAAGCAACACATGATTTAAAAATGTAGTGCTTGTCAATGTGGAAAGTCTCACAGGCAACCATTTACAAAGAAGGGATACATTCATGGAGACCTATTGGATCCAGTCCATATAGATGTATGGGGGCCAAGTAAGGAACTTTCTATCTCTAGATCTAGATATTATGTGTCATTCATTGATGATTGTAGCAGATGGAAAATACTCTATTTCATGAAGCATAAAGATTAAGTGCTCTCTTGTTTCAAAAAATATCTAGCACTTATTGAAAATCGAATAGGAAAAACCTCGAAAAGGCTAAGGTCAGATGGAGGGAGAGAATATTTCTCCCATTGGTTTGATGCTTATCTCTAGGAGAGAGGAATCAAAAGAGAGATCACAACCAAATATACTCCAGAGCAAAATGGAGTGGCAGAAAGGAGGAATAGAACCACAGTAGAGGTTGCAAGGTCAATGCTAAATGAGAAGAAGTTTCGCAATTATCTATGGGGAGAGGTTGTATCTATATTTACCTATCTGATCATTAGACTCCCATCAAAAACATTGGATGAGATAACAGCTTATGAAGCATGGAATGGAAGAAGACCTAGTCTTGTCCATTGTAGGATCTTTGGGTGCATAGCATATGCACACATACATTCACAAATCAGAGGAAAATTGGATCCAAAGGCAAAGAAATGTATATTCATTGGTTATTTCCTTAATCAGAAAGGTTATAGATTATGCAACCCATGTAATAAAGGTTTCATTGTTAGTAGAGATGTTGTTTTTTACAAAAACAAATCTTGGTTTGAAGATGATTGCAAGAAAATCAAACTTCCCCATGACGAAGACTTTCCAACATCGACAAAGAGGAATGAGCATGCACATGAAGACAAGTGATTTTGATGATGATCAGAAGACTATAAGAAGAGAAATCAATTCTTGGGACTCCAAAGGCAAAGCTAAAGTGCAGGAGTTGAGAGATGTGGCAGAATCATCTCAACAAACCATAAGACGATCTACTAGAGAGAAAAGGAAGCTAGAAAGGTATGCTTATGACACATCCTTGGTCATTAAGCATTCCATTTAGATTGCTCAGGATACAAACTCAAAAGAACCATCAACATATGAAGAGGCCAAGAAAAAACTAGAATGGAGAGATGCCATGGAAGAATAAATAGAAGCCCTATAAGAAAATCAGACTTGGGAATTGGTTCCCAAGAAACCGTCTATGAAGATCATTGGATCAAGGTGGATTTACAAGTTAAAGAAGAATTCTCATGGCTCAATTAGTAGTTACAAAGCAAGGCTTGTGGCTAAAGGGTTTGCTCAAACCTAAGGAATAGATTATGAAGAGACATTTTCACTTCTCGCTAAGATGCCTACAGTCAAAGTACTCACGAGTGTAGCATCCTCTAAGAATTGGAATATCTATCAAATGGATATTAAAAATTCTTTTTTAAATGGTTGGATTTCAAAGGAGGTATACATGGCTCAACCTCCTAGCTTTGAAGATCAATCATATCCAGAATATGTGTGCAGGTTGAAGAAAGCCTTATATGGCTTGAAGCAAGCTTTTAGAGCTTGGAATAATAGATTGGTCACTTATTTGTAGGATAAGGGATTCATGGTGAGCAAGGCAGATTCTTCCCTCTTCATAAAGAGGAATCACTCAGAGGTCATATACCTTTGTGTATATGTGGATGATATAATCATTACAAGTAATGATGCAGATGGAATCAAGAAGATCAAAGCTCAGATGAAAGAAGAGTTCAAGATTAGTGATCTTGCCTACTCACTTAATTCCTAGGTTTGAAAGTAGTATACATAGAAAGAGGTATGTTCCTAAACTGAGAGAAAGTACATTGGAGATATGCTCTCCAAATTCAAGATGGAAAATACAAAGGTTGCAAGTACACCCATGGAGGTAAATCATACACTACATGCTCATGAAGGAGAGCTAATTGAAGATGTGACTAGTTACCAAAGCTTAGTTGGAAGCTTGAACTATGCTACTCTAACTAGAGTTGATCTATGCTATGGAGTTAGTGTGCTAAGTCAATTCATGCACAATCCAGGGAAGCCTCACATGGATGCAGCCAAAAGAATCTTGAAGTATGTTAAGGGTACAATTAATGAAGGTGTTATATTACCCTTATACATCTGATTTAGTTGTCCAATTATTTCTAATGCGTATTGGGTAGGTTCCAAAGATGATAGAAGAAGTACATCAGGATATCTCACTTTTGTAGGTACCAAATTTATTTCTTGGTCTTCAAAGAAGCAACCTACAATTGCTCTCTCATCAACTGAAGTTGAGTATAGAGGACTTGAAAATGCTACTCAATAAGCTATGTGGATCAAGACCCTATACTCTGATTTAGGGATGAATACTTGTACTCCACACATATTTGGAGACAACATTAGCTCTTTACATCTTGTTGCTAACCTTATCTATGATGTGAGGTCCAAAAATATTTAAGTTCACTACCATTATGTTAGGGAAAAAGATCATGAGCAAGGAGATACAACTCTCATATGTATCCACACATCAACAATGTGCATGTATGATCACAAAGGCATTGGATGGAAGCAAATTGACTAGGTTCAAATCAATGATTGATTTGCAAGAAATCATAAAGGAATGAAGGTTCAAGCATCTTAGGCTTGAGGGGGAGTTGTTGGTGCAAATAGCAAGCCTAAGTGCTTACCTATTATCTCAGGACTACACCTTCATTTATATACCTCACATAGAGGATCACATATGAACGTTGTATTCACAATGGATAAAATATAAAAGGAAAGAGAGAATAGAATCTCATGAAGATAGGGAGCTAAAGCCATGACTCATGTGGTAGGAAAAATTATTTCCAATCACCCCTAAAGTGTAGGAAAAACTTTAGGTGAGGGAAATTCAAAATTTAAACTGAAAAGTGAGTATAAATCAAGGTGATCTATTCGCAGGGAAAGTGTGCCATTTTTGACAACCTTGGGGTTACATATTTGAGAATATATTGGGTTGAACTTATGTATGAGTAGTCCACACACTGCTCATGTATCATATGTGCATTATCATATAATAATTGATACATTTCTTCAAGGTCATCTCTATCTAGTGTTCTCTGTTGCATCTTCATCATTTCAGTGATTTTGCAGAGGTGATTTCTCTTTGTGTACGCAACCATTTGATGCATTTTAACTTGGTATGGTTAGAATGAGTGTCTAATATCTACCTATCACATTTCATTATTTTTGGTTCAGCCAATCTCTAGATATGACATGATGAAGTTGACTATGTTTGCACATCATCTTCTTCCTAAAATGTTGGGATGACCCCCTTGAGTTGCTAAACTCATTTCTCAGTTTATAGTGCCTATAAAATCATGAAAAAACTTGTGTTAGTTATCTATGAACTTGGATTAAATGTGTGCAAAAGCTCTCTGGTCAATTCATACCAAGTTGTGAGCTCTAAGTAAAATATTGAGCACTTATATTCCCAAAATAGAAGGTTTCTTCACATTTCTAGTACATGCTAGTTATCTATTTTGGCACACAATTTTTGGAATGATTTTGCAAAGTACCTAGTGGTTATAAATGCATTATTTTGAAGAAAAAGGAGTCTACTAAGCATGTCTGGGTCAACTTGGCAGGTCTAGAACAGGTTTTGTGCAACACTAGCTCATCTCTCAACCATACTCTACTATCTCCTCACATTTTGAAGGTTCTAACCCTTAGGACACATATTTATAAGGGTAGTTACTTTAGACTTTTGAAAAGCCTTATTACCCTTTAACACTTGTACATACAAGTTTGAGGCATCTTCTTTAGAAATCCATCTGACAGCCATATGATTACACATGTTTCCAAGGTTGGAAAACATGTGATCTACCTTGGTTTGGTATTCATGTGAAGGGTCCACATGGAAATTCTCATCAAAGTTCCCCCCAGTCTTGAAGCTATGTATTGGAGGAGTTTGTTGAGTGAAGTCATGCTTTTGTCTCTTTAGTGTGCTTTTGTTAGTTAAGTTCTTAGTTTATGTTGAGTGTGGAGGTAATTCTCTTGCACAACATTGGCATCAGATCCAATTTCATACTTCATTCAGATGTGCTTTTTTCTGCTCAGAAGGGCTTTATTGATTCCCTTTTGAGACTGCAAAAGGGAGCTTAGTATGGCCCTCGCCCTAAGGAAAGCCCAAGAGGCTCAAGAGGCGCATTTGACCACCTGATGGAAGCCAAGAAGGGTCTCATTCGATGGTAGCTATGAAAGAAGGAGGGCATCTATAATGGAGCATCATGAGGCATGGAGAAAGGCTCTTCCAAAGGAGCAAACAAAGAACGAATTTGGAGATCAAGCAAGTATTCTTTCACTTATGATCCTTGTTAATTTTCATGGCATGCAATATTTGATTGATGGTGTATGCATTATGTGCATAAATTTCCCATGCATGAAGGAGAATTCTATGCATAATGATATTACATACATCTATAAATGCATGATTTCCTTTGAAAAGTTCCCCTTCCAAGAAATATACAACAAAAGAATGTGTGTGCATCACAATGGAAGGAAACACAAGCATATCAAGAGTAATCTGATTATGCTTATTGTTCCTATGAACTTGTTAAACCCTTTATGAAGAATATTCATGCATAAAGGTTTCATATTTTAGTATGCATGTACAAAATAGATGCATGGTTTTAGAAGTAGGTGCTCATATTGGGGCACATGGGTAAGAAAAAGCTGCCAAGAAGGAATGGAAGTAAAAAGATGCATGGCTTTAGAAGTAGATCCACATATTGTGGCACACAAGTAAGTAAAAAGTGTCAAGAAGTGGGATGGACCATGCCTATATCACCACTGTGGAACCACTTAAGCAGAGTCAAAGGATGGAAAAAGCTTAACTTTCGTATAAAGTCTTTAGAAATTTTCTTTTTATAGAAAACCATATAATGAACATGCATTAAAAGACTAGATATTATGTGTAAGAGAAATCGTAATGCATGTTATATGAATTTGGAAGTGGATGCATAGATACGTGGCCTTATTTTTTTGGACAGAATAATGTGTTATCTATATTTGGTCATGGAAATGTTTGGATTATGCATCAAATTCATGTACATGGTTTAGTAAAAGAGAGATTGTTTGTGCATGAATAAATCACTAGTAAACCATGGCCATGGTTTATGTGGAATTTTGCAATTTTCATGTACAAGAAGAAAGATGCATGGAAGTTTTGCATTGTCTTTTAACAAAAAAATTCCAAACTCGAGTTTTTGCATGCTTTAAGGAGGGATTCAATTTCTAACCATTATGCATGCTAAACATATTCTAGTGAAGATGTGTACGATTTTTTGATGCACATTATGTGGGAAAAACAATAAAGTACATATGCATGCGTTTATGTGATAAGAGGGATATTCAAGTTATTTAAGCTTAAGTTAGGACTTGATTTCAAAAGAATAGAGGAGTAATGGTAGTAAAGCCAATTTTCCATACTAAATCATTCAATTCCATTCTTGGATTAATAGATAAAAGCCAAATAACTCTACACTAGTGGAGCCCTTTAACCTTGAATTCCCTCTTATGGAATTCTAAATTCTATAAAACCCATGTCATGCCTGATCAGAAAGGCCAAGAACTTGAGTAATAGGTCAAAAGTTTTCTCCGCTTAAAAACCATGAGGTAATGGTTGTAACTTAGAAGGATAATAATCAAGCTCTAAAGAAGAGAAAAATGAGGATAAGGGAATTAAAGAGTGTTCATAAATGGAAGCATCAATAGCCTTAGAATAATGATGGGTTAATTTTCTTCCAAAATCACGATTGAAAAGATGATAAATATATCATCTTTTCGAAGCATTGTTTCCTCCCTTCAAGAAAGTTCCCTATTTTGAATAACTGTGAAGTATTCAAAGCTTTAAGTAGCTAGGTCAAGAAAATGGAAGTCATGAAGAAGAAATAGATGAGAAGGGTTATAAGATACCATAAATACCATCTACATGTGTCATATAAGTAAAGGGATATTTTTCAAATAGTAAGACATATTACCATGTTCTTAAGATTGACAATCTAATTGGAAGTTAAATTATTTTCTTGGAGTTCAGACACTTAATTAAATAAAAAGATACCTAGTTTGAACAAAACTAGATCTATTATCAAATGACATAAAAGAGTGCTTTCAAAGTATCTCTGAACAAAGAAATATAAAAAAATCCAATTTTTAAGAGTAAATATTTTTGACTTGTAGATGCAACTAAGACTTGGTAAGTTAAAATTTCAGTTTGATATAAGCACTGTAACTGCACTTCAATGAAATTAAAACTTACAAATCTAAATAGTATAGCTCTCACTTGATTAGACTAGAAGAACTATGATAGCCAAAATTATCTACATTGAAGTGAACGATAAGACGGATGGTATAGGACATCTAGGCTTACATTACCCCTAAAGTGGATTCCGAGTTATGGGATAATGAAATCCAAAACTCAGGAATACATGTTCAATAAGCTTGAAAGAAAAGAACCGGAAAGTTTTGAATAGTTCTTTTAACACATGGTCGCAATGAATAAGTTAGAAACAAATAGAATCTTTTAAACTTGACAAACACTAGTAAAAAGAGTACCAATTTAACTATGTCCTGAAGCAAGTTTTGAGGATGAAAACTCTTTAAGGGGATGGGAAGGTCTCCATATCTTATGCTCTAAGAAAATTAAATAAGGTATCACAAGGTTATAGATATGCAATGAAGTGTGATGTAAATGAAAACTTTCATGACCCTTTAGGACTATAAGAATCTCAAACAGTTTAGGAGGAAAATGTTTATATGTAAAGCATATACTAAAGGTGTATTGATGAATCATGAGATCGAACAACATAAGTTTTTTCTCGCAATAGTAAAAGTCTAAAGAAAAATGTGTGTGAAGCATAATCAAATAGTTAGATCCCCAAATAAAACCCATGGTTAAAATATTGAACATGAAATTTGAAAAATGGGTCTAATAGAGAAAGACATAGTCTTATTTCTTATCTAGCTAAAAAGAGAAAACTGAAAAGCCAAAATCACCAGTTACCTCAAAGATCAAATGAAACTTTAAGTTTGATGAGATAAGTCACACCGTGTTAAATGATCAAACAAACATTCTTTAAGATGAAGTGAAATTAGTTATGATGTAGCTAAGCACCTTAGTACTTGCTCTCAAAAATTGGTACCGTAAGTCATATGATATGATTTAGATATCATCAAAGAGGACAAAGAAGGTGAAATAAAAAAATCATAGAGATGTAGCTCCATGGATGGGATGAAAGAACTCGCTGATATGGGATAATGGGAATTGATTCCCTTTGAGCACTTTTCTTGATAACCAAAAGGAAAAGGGACTCATGATCGAATGGAATACATCAGGAAGATAATGTCTTGCAATACGCATTCCAATAATCCTCTCAAGAGAAGAGCTCTTCCACCAATAGGTAGCATTCAAGTTTCAAAGTTAGAAATTAAGAAGAGGGTTAACTCCTAGGAGTTTGAAAGTAAATTCCAAAGACTAAAGATCTAAAGCTTCATCCAAAAACTATGACTTGAATCAAGGGAAATGAATATTATCTTAGGAAAATTCAGGCCTAGAATAAATTATGGATAGATCATCCTTGTAACCTCAGTTCTAGTGAGGAAGGAAATGAATAAGAAAGATTTAGTTCCAATGTCAACACAGGACATCTTAAATAGATCTAGAATGAATCAAGAGATAATTCTTGATAGATCAAGAACATCTTTATGGTTCAAGATCTTAAGGATTCATAAAGATTGATTGTCCATCTAAAGATTGAAGAAATTCGGCTAGAATAATTCACTCCTATGAATAGTTGTGACCTTAAAGATAATATGATCTTTTCAAACTATGATTTCCCATTTTAGGCAAAGTGAAAGGAATCTATAAAGGTCTTAATATTTTTGCAAGAACAAGTAAAACATACTGGAAAATATATTTGAATCAATTAGATTCTTCGAAAGCAAGAATGATCTTTACATTAGGGCGAAAAACGGCCCAAAAAGGGTCGTGTAAGGATTTCAATTAGTTGTGCTTAATCGGGATTAAAGTTGTCAAATCCTTTAAGAAATTCCGTGTAAGTTCATTTAAAACGTATCTTATGCAAATTTTGAAGAGAGAGAAACTCGTATCATATAATCATGAAAAGTTTGTGTGATATCTTACGCCTCAAAAGTTGAATTTTCCTCTTGTTCACGGACCTATATAATGTGTGCTGATGACGTTTTGCGCTTTTTTTCTCTACTTTTCATAGCAAGCCTGTTTCTCCCTTTCATGTCATTTTAGACACTTGCTGGTCATTTTTCATAGCAGACCATGGAGAACGTTAACCCAAATACTCTCCCTGAGCTTTCAAACAATCGAAATCATTGTAAAAAGTTCCATATCAACATTGCAGTTAGTCAGGAGTATGCGACGACAAGAAACGTATTTCGAAGGGCTCTTCATCCTCTTGAAGTGGATGGATTGCGAAAGGAAGGCAAGAAACATATCGACATATGGACAGATGGATCTGTTTATCCAATCGATCCACAAACTGGAAGGTACCCCCCTTTTCATAATCTTCATGATCTGATTAGATTTGTGGGAGATGGTGAGGATGGTTTACGAGGCTATTGTTCAAGGCTCTGGGATATTTCAAGGAATTATGTACAATACATAAACTATTTACAAAACACACTACACCAGAAGAATTTACATATGAGGGAGCTAGAAAACAAATTATCCACTTTATCTTCTCAGTTAGAGTCTTTTAAAAAAATGAAAGAAACTCCTATAGGTTTGAGAATGCGGTCAAAACGAGTAAAACCTTTTTTAGATTTGACTGAAAAATCTGGCCAGAAAAAGAAAAGAATGAAAATTGTTATAGATCATGTGACAAATGTGCTAGGTTTCAATATGTCGAGCAGTTTTGAGCGCATACATTTCTGTAATGAAATTTTGAGTCAAAATGATGTTTTAAGACTATTGAAACTAAATGAAAATACATGCTTGAAATGCTTTGTTTTTCAAAAACTCATGACAGAAATGAATCTTTTACTAGAACCATCTCAAATTCAAAATATTTGTGATAGTGTCGGAGTGAGTAGGAAAGGTTATAGAGCAATTTCAAAAGTTTGGTGTGAATTTTTAAAATTTAACAAAGTTAGAAGTTTTGGATTGCCTAGACCCCATCATGTAGGAAAGTTTCGGCTCTGCTTGAATAAGAAGATCACATCAGTATTTGGTGAATATAAACATATTCACGGTAACATGCCTTACGAAGTAGGAAAACAAAAGTTACATTTCACTTACAATGCATTTAACAACATATGGATAGATGTTATAAAACTTCAAACATACATGGTTCAGTTCTATAATATAAAAGAGCATGAATGTTCTGGTCTATTGAAATTTGTAATCAAACTTGATGAAGCTGAGCTTAAAAAACATCAAAAGATGGAGAGAATAAGAATTGCACTGATGAACAAAGCTTTGGACTATAGCCTTGGGAAATTGGATACTCCATCTCTCAAAGTACAATCAGAAATGGAGTTATGGTGGGTTGGCTGTGCTCAAGTTCCATCTGAGAGCCATAAAACACTTAAATGGTTATTCTCACAGACAAACATTCCAAATGTTATCCAAGGGCATCATGCAGGAGAATTGTTGAATGTCAAAGACTACGGAAACTTTCAAGTTGAGTGGCATTTGAGTGGAGACCTAAAGACACTCAAATGCATGTTTGGTATAAGTGGGGGAGCAAATTCTAAATACCCTTGCTTGTACTGCATGCAAAGCCCAGGCACAAATGGATGGATTACTAGAGCTGAGGGTGAAGAGGCTCCTTCTAGACAAAATGTTATTCTTCGTAACTACTCATCTTCTTCAATGATTTGGGATCCCATACTTCCAATAGCATTGAAAAATGTACACATATGTACACTACATGCAGAGTTAAGAATCATTGACAAGTTGGTCCGTCTTCACTTGGATTATGCATATTCTATCAAGCCTACAACTCTTGCAGATGAATGCATAAAAAAATGTGAATGTCTTCTTTCAGAAATGGGGTTTCATGGTGGTGATGTTCATCTAAGAAAAGATCCAAAGCTTTCACAAAATACAGGTGATGTTTTACAGGATGTCTCAATGGGAGGTGCAAAAGCAAGGAGATTCTTCAGCAACCATGATGGCAAACAACTTAATGCCATGTGGAATTCATGGAAAACATTTTGTGAGGTCACGACTAATGTAAAAAGCAAACCAGAAATAGCAAAAAAGAGAATGGAGGTGTGGGTCAAACTAGATAATCTTTTAAAGATCATGAGGCAGCAGGTAACATCAAAAAGTTATGTGACAGATTTCAGAAAGGCGACCACAGAGCTTATAGAAACCATCATAGAGGCATGGGGTGCCAAAGACATAACATACTACTTGGTGAGCTCCAAAGATATTTTATTCAATTTATTTATTTTTAATTGAAATAAAGATCTAATGAAATTCTTCTGCTTTCCAGCATATTCTTCTTGTGCATGGTGCATTCTTTGCAGAAAAAGAACCACTTGCCATGTGGAACACCCAAGGCATGGAAAAATCTCATTATCAAGCAAGGACAAGCTTCTTTAGGTGTACAAGGAAAGGAGGAGGAGTAACAAAGAGCAATGCCTTCAGAGAGCTTTTTGATTGGTTCTTTAGAAGACAATTACAAAGGACCTCATGCCAAATATAATCAGAAGGATATGGCTATCTCCAGACAAATCATGTATCAATATCACAAACTGAAAAAGACCACATTTCAAACAGAGCTTTAATATTTGCAATGTCTTTTATTTCTTTGAGAAATAAAAGATGTCATGTATGTACATTTCATGATGTATTATGCTTTGAAAAGAAATATGTCTACTACCATCAGACGACTTTGACCAGAGAATCAATAACAATTACACCAAAAAAATTTGCAATGTCTTATATCACATTGGGCAATTTTTGTATATGTACATTTGTTGAGATATAGAATTTGAAAAAATCAAGTCATTCCTTGAGCCTTTTGAAAGAGCTTGGCTCTGGCAAATCACCTCTATATCTCAGGAACTCTTTTCTCCTGTATCCAGCAATGCTTTTTAAATCTGACACCCCTGCAGCCATTGCATAGCTTGAATAACAAAGAAAGTACCCTGCCCTTGAAGCATTGAGTCCTGGGGCATATCCAAAAATTCTGAATGCAGTTGCTCTTTCAAGCAGTAAAACTCTGAAAGCATTAAAGGGTATTGGAGTAAAACCCATGTATTTTGATAGAGTCCTCAAGCAGAACAATGCAAAGTCTGGCTCCTCACTATAGTGCTTGTGAATAACACAAAAAGTGTCTGGGTTCAACTTTGGAAAATAGTGGATAATAGAATGAATATCCACCTTTGCTTTTCCTTTCTCTTCTAAGGCTTTTCTTGTTCCCTTGCCCCTGCCAAGGTAATTGTCTTCATCCAATAAAGTTAACTGTGATAAAAATGAAAAACATGGTTAGATGAAGTGCAAGCACACTTAAGGAAACATGTGAAGTAACTTGAAACTATTAGAAAGAAAAGCAAGAGACACGACTGATGCAAGCGATAAGGGTCTTCAGAGAAATTCAGATTGTCGTTATCGCTTGCATCGGTCGTCATCAATATCTATTTGCAAACTGCCTAGAAACATCTAATGTTTGATAAATGAGGGGAATTCCCACAAGCAAGACATGTATTATCATTGCTGCATGCAACTCCTAGACACGACCGATACAAGCGATAAGGCCCAGCGGAAAATATCCGATGGGCCTAATCGCTTGCATCGGTCGTGATCCATTTCTGACACTTCGAATGGAGAACTTGGACAAATCTGATACAAGAAAGAGATTTTGCATTGGTCCCATCTCATATCCTTAACCTAAAGTTCTTGAGAACATAGTTAACTGTATACCTTGACGTCATCTTCCTCAAGTCCAAACACGACCGATGCAAGCGATGAGGCCCAGCGGAAAATATCCGATGGGCCTAATCGGTTGCATCGGTCGTGATCCATTTCTGACACTTCGAATGGAGAACTTGGACAAATCTGATACAAGAAAGAGATTTTGCATTGGTCCCATCTCATATCCTTAACCTAAAGTTCTTGAGAATATAGTTAACTGCATACCTTTACGTCATCTTCCTAAAGTCCAAACACGACCGATGCAAGCGATGAGGCCCGACGGAAAATATCTGATGGGCCTTGTCGCTTGCATCGGTCGTGATCGACTTCTGACACTTCTAATGGAGAACTTGGACAAACTGACACAAGATAGAGATTTTGCATCAAGCCCATCTCATCTCCTTTGCCTTTAAATCATGAGAATATATTTTACTACATACTTGACCTCATCTTCCTCTTCAAGTCCGAACACGACCGATACAAGCGATAAGGCCCAACGGAGATTATCCGTTAGGTTGTATCGCTTGCATCGGTCGTGGTCATTTTCTCACTTAAAAATAGAGATCTCGGACAAAAACTTTAATTGATAGAATATATCAAACAACATACCTTGACCTCATCTTCCTCCTCAATGAGCTCTTTTGAGTCAATACAAATTGTTCCTTTGTCCTCAGCGACATCCAAGAATGAATAGCCACGTCCAAACGAGTATATTCCAAGTTGCTTCTGATGCTCATCAAACTCTTCATCAGCAAGTTTTGGCTTCTCTGAGATAGCTTTCTCAAAGCATTTTGAAAGAGCTTGTGATGAATCTTTGAATTCTTCATTAGACAAATCCAAATCAAGATGCAAAAATTCCTCTCTTCTTTCTCCTTTCTTATTGATGAATCTCCTTGCAACTTCTTCTGCCTCAGCTATAGCTGCAAGACAGTAGTCCTCCCTTAGATTGAAAAGTTCCTGAATGTAAAATAGAGGTATGAACTCTTTCCCAGAGATAAAGTAAAAAGGTAGATTTGGGAGAAGTAGGGACTTCTCAGACACTTGAACTTCTTCAGTTGGCTCCCTTATTGCAGTCTCTGCTTTAAAAGTGGCCACATCAAAATCTTTGACCTGCTCTTCTTCTGCTTGGAGATTGATCTCCTCAACAATCTCCATGACACCTTTCATAGTTTTTGAGCTAGCCTCAAGTGCCATGTAACATAATCCTGGTAAGGAGATGGTTGAACCACACCCTAAGAGAGAGGATTAGGAAGTAATCCTCAACCATGGCTTTTGGGGCAAGTGGTTAGCCCATCACATTCCTAACCAAGAGGTTGTGAGTTCAATCCCTTACATGCCAGCTCTAAGCAAGGCTCGTCTTCATCATGAACATTTTCCTCCCTTTCAACTGAGATATGATCAAGCCATATCAAGAAAGCAATGTTTAAAGGGAGCAAGCAGCAGTCCTTTTCATGCTCTGGGCATAAATCAAGCTTCCCTGGCAAAGGGGATATCCTTCTGCATTTTCTTGTGATTTTAGCCCTATCTATTGGATCCTTCCCAAAGATGTGAGGATGGACATAGGTTTTCTGAGAAATAGAAAGGATCCTCCCATTGACCAACCCCAAGAAAATCTCCCACTCATCCTTAAGAAAACTTTTTGAGTTCTCTAAGAGTTTTTCAAAATCAATTTCGGGGTTGAATATGGTCATTGCATCAGGAAAATAATCTACACTTAAACCCTCTTGAACCATGAAATCAAGAAGTTTCTCTGATGGAGAGACACTAAGGATCTCATTCATTACCTCCATCTAAGCTGCAACTTCTCTTGTATGTCTATTAGGAGAACACAACCGATGCAAGCGACTAGAGCGAGTCAACGTAGGTCAAACGACGAAAATCGCTTGTATCGGTCGTGTCGGCGACGAAAGAAAAATACACATGTAGGTGAGAAATTCTCTGAAGGTTGAAAGTTTGAGTTTGTGAAGAAATAGGTATTTATAGGCGAGGAGGGAAGAAATGGTCGAATGAGGTGGACCAATCACAGAGTGCCACGTGGCAAAGTGTACGTTGCCCGATGCAATGGATAGATGACGTGGATCAATCAAATCATGCCACGTGGAAAAATACATTGGAATTCGCAACGGGTATCTGACGTGGAACAATCGGGGCATGCCACATGGCACAACGGTCAACTCAGTTTTGGGACCTACTTAAGCTTCCCTATTCATTTGCTTCTTTTTTTTTTGTCAACACTTGCCAAGCGTGGAGGTTCCATTGCCACCAAGTTTTTTGGCTACTTCACAATTTCTATAGAGAGCGCTCTCTCCGTAAGGTAATGTGGACACGATCGATACAAGCGATTAGGGACATCCGAGATTTTTGGATAACCCTAATCGCTTGGATCGGTCATGTTTTTTAAATAGCATCGAGTCCTTGATCATACCTTGCAAATTTTGGTTTCTTTTGTGTTGCTTGAGTATAACGCATTGTTACCTTTATTTTAACTTCTATTTATTGAAATACGATGATGAATTCAGGGACGACCGATGCAAGCGATGAGTGACATCCGGGCATTTACGGATGACTCTTATCGCTTGGATCGGTCGTGTCTCTAGTGAGACAAGTTCTCTGAAGGTTGAAAGTTTGAGTTTGTGAAGGAAGTAGCTTTCTATAGGCGAGGAGGGAAGAAACGGTCGAATGAGGTGGACCAATCATAGAGTGCCACGTGGTAAAGTGTACGTTCCCCGATGCAACGGATAGATGACGTGGATCAATCAAATCATGCCACGTGGCAAAAGACGTTGGAATTCGCAACGGGTATCTGACGTGGACCAATCGGGGCATGCCACGTGGCACAATGATCAACTCAGTTTTGGGACCTATTTAAGCTTCCCTATTCATTTCCTTCATTTTTTTCTGTCAACACTTGCCAAGCGTCGAGGTTCCATTGCCACCACGTTTTTAGGCTACTTCACAATTTCTATAGAGAGCGCTCTCTACGTAAGGTAATGTGGACACGACCAATGCATGCGATTAGGGACATCCGAGATTTTTGGATAACCCTAATCGCTTGGATCGGTCATGTTTTTTAATATCATCGAGTCCTTGATCATAGCTTGCAAATTTTGGTTTCCTTTGCTATGCTTGAGTATAACGCATTGTTACCTTTATTTTAACTACTATTTATTGAAATATGATGATGAATTCAGGGACGACCGATGCAAGCGATGAGGGACGTCCGGGCATTTACGGATAACTCTTATCGCTTGGATCGGTCGTGTCTCTTACAGTGGAACGAGTCATTGATTATAGTTTTCCAATTATCTTTTTCTTAGTGGTAATTGAGTATTTTGCATTGTAAGATATATTTTATTGATATTTCATAATAAATTTAAAGACGACCGATGCAAGCGATCAGGGACATACGAGCATTTCCGAATAACTGCTATCACTTGCATCGGTCGTGCCTCTGATAGTGGAAAGATTCATTCATTATAGTTTTCCAATTATCGTTTTCTTAGTGATAATTGAGTATTTTGAATTGTAAGATATATTTCATTGATATTTGATGATAAATTTGAAGACGACCGATGCAAGCGATCAGGGACATCCGGGCATTTCCGGATGACTGCTATCGCTTGCATCGGTCGTGCCTCTGATAGTGGAAAGAGTCATTGATTATAGTTTTCCAATTATCTTTATCTTAGTGATAATTGAGTATTTTGCATTGTAAGATATTATTTATTGATATTTGATGATTAATTTAAAGACGACCGATGCAAGCGATCAGGGACATCCAGGCATTTCCGGATGACTGTTATCGCTTGCATCGGTCGTGCCTCTGATAGTGGAAAGAGTCATTGATCATAGCTTTTTGAGAGTAAGTTTTGACAGTGGAATATTCCACTTTTCCTAATTCCTTGCCTAAAGACTGATTTTTTGCAGAGTATGGCTAGAACCAAAAAGACAGCAAGGAAGTTGTACCCTGAGGGTCAGGACAAAAATGCCCAAGGGGAAAATGTCCAGGAGCAAAATTCCCAGAAGGTTCAAGCCAATGTGCCAGACAAGCCTTCAAAAAAAAGGGTCAACTACCATGTAAAGTCCTTGAGGGAAATTAGAAGAGCTCAAAAGTCTGTGGGATTGTTGATCCCAAGACTTCCATTTATGAGAGTTGTCAAGCAGATCTCAGCCAACCTCTGTTCTTTGATGAAGACCTCATCCTTTGTCAATGTGAGGTGGCAAACTCAAGCACTGCTATGCCTGCAAGAAGCTGCAGAGGACTTTGCTATTGATTTCATGAATGATGCCTACTTATGTGCTGCTCATTCTCATAGGGTAACACTAATGGCGAAGGATTATGTTATTGTTTCAAGAATAAGATATAAGTTTGATAAAGCTCTGGTTCCTATTGATCACCACAATAAAAAATTCTTCGATATTTTAAATATACCTCCAGCTCGAGCACCTAAAACAATAGTTGTCATTGAAGAGATCAACGCTCAAGTCACTCATGATCATGAGACTAGAACTGCAGCAATAGTGAGGAGGAGAGGAAAAGTAGGGATTATTTACAGAGGAAAGTGCCATCTTAACCCAGATTCAAAAGTTACAGAAAGCAAATAAAGAGCTCCTCAAGAAAGGAGATGGACAGGTAATAGTTAATGTTGCAATGCCATGGCAAAGTGAATTGTTTCTTGACATTAGACCTGAAGATAACAAAATGTTGAGGGAGCTTCATGTTGAAATATCAGATAGTGTGGTCAACATTTCACTCAGGTATATCTAGAGGCCTTAAAATGCTTTTGTTTTGCATAATTTCCTAGTTCCTTAACTGCATTTTTATTTCTTGATTTGTAGGGTTCTTCCTCAACAATGTGAGGAAGCGGTTCAAAGAAAAGTATTTATTTTAGATCCTCTGGTGACACAGTGTTTTTTGCATAAACATGGAGATGCCAAGTCCTTTCTACAGGATTTTACAGAAGAAGTAGAATGTGTTATTTACCCATATATTGAAAAGTAAGTATTCATCTTCATTTTGGAAACATATTTGTTTCATTTAAGAAAGTATATTTACATGCAACTCATTGACAGGGGCCATTGGAGTTTGATTATTGTGGACTTCAATGCCTATCAAGCTCTTTTCCTCAATTCTCTTCCATCACAGCATGGGAATTGCAAAGTGTAAGTTACTATACATTTTGTTGTTCTCTATTTTAAAGCCATGCCCCGTTTTGATTTTCACTTTACAATGCAGTGCTGCAAAGCTTCTCAAGATGCATATTGATCAGAATTTTCCAGGAATAGCTAAAATGAATGAACAAAAGCAATTTGGATACAGCCAAATTCATGTGCCATTGCAGAGAGACTCAACATCATGTGGCTGGAGAGTGATTGCAAATGCTGTAAGATTCTTGGAAAGAAGGTTCCACAGTCCTGAATTGAATTTATCAGACTACCCGGATGCATGGATCATCTTGATCAGAGAGAGAGCAATAAATAGTATCATGAAACATGCAATCTGCCCATATGATCCAGACTCACCTCCACCCCCTCCACCTGATAAAAAACAGTCTGAAGATAAAAAGAAAGGGCTTCCTCTTCACTCACCACTAAAGCATGGGAACAACATAAAGAGTCAAGCTGAAAGCTCCAAAAAGGGACAGAAGCAACAAAGAAAGCAAGGCTCTAAAAAGGATAGAAAGGGTTAAATCAATTTTTGAGTCTTAGATTGAAATCAATTGTAAAGCCAACCAAGGTTGGAAGATTTATTTTTGAACAAATTGTATGTAGTTATGCCAATCTTCATCTGGAAGATGGTCACAGTTGTATTGAACCTCTTGAGAGTTTGACAAAAGTTCATTGGATGGTCCAATTAAGTTTATTAATGTCACAATTATGAATACATTGTGGGTTTTTTACTTCATTCTTGTTGGAAAGTGTTTAAATTCGAGAAGTTACAGAAGGACATAAAGAATTAAGAGGACACGACCGATACAAGCGATACGGGGAATCGGAGAATCTTGGATTGCCCTTATCGCTTGCATCGGTCGTATTATCCATTTCATCGCTGTTGCTAGTTTTTATACTCGTGAGTCAAATCTTTACGCAAGGTCACTTCTTGAAGTCTCTCGCGGTAGTTTGCTAACACGACCGATGTAAGCGAAAAGGGCCATCCGACAATTTCAGATTGCACTAGTCGCTTGCATCGGTCGTCTTCACTTATCTCGTCTCCTCTGCTTTATGCCTTAAGACATGCTCTTCTAATATTGAAATACCAAACCTTGGATTGGAATTTGCACCAAGTTCTCCACTCTCTCTTATATTACTTGGTAGTTTGCGTTTGTACCATGATAATTTCTCTCGCGGTAGTTTGCTAACACGACCGATGTAAGCGATAAGGGCCATCCGACAATTTCAGATTGCACTAGTCGCTTGCATCGGTCGTCTTCACTTATCTCGTCTCCTCTGCTTTATGCCTTAAGACATGCTCTTCTAATATTGAAATACCAAACCTTGGATTGGAATTTGCACCAAGTTCTCCACACTCTCTTATATTACTTGGTAGTTTGCGTTTGTACCATGATAATTTCTCTCGCGGTAGTTTGCTAACACGACCGATGTAAGCGATAAGGGCCATCTGACAATTTCAGATTGCACTAGTCGCTTGCATCGGTCGTCTTCACTTATCTCGTCTCCTCTGCTTTATGCCTTAAGACATGCTCTTCTAATATTGAAATACCAAACCTTGGATTGGAATTTGCACCAAGTTCTCCACACTCTCTTATATTACTTGTTATGTGTACCACGATAATTTCTCTTGCATTACTTGAGGAAAGAAAAGTTGGATAGAATCAAATTATTTAACTGAGACTAGTGTGCACCTTTGATAGACTATAATTATTAAATTGAAATTAGATATTCAATTCTAGATCTCTTCTTCATCTAGAATTAACTTATGCAAGTTCCTGTATAATTATTTCTTAGTCATCAATTCACTCCTGCAAAAAAAAATCAATGGAAATATGAAATTAAGGACCTAAAAAATATCTAAGACATTTAAAATTAATAATTTAACACACATTGTTTGTAACCATCCTGCCAAGAAAATTCAATGGAAGTATCAATAGAAGCTTCTATTAGATGAAGATACATTATGTAAGAATGTCAGAGTTAACTTGTTACAATCTTAAAGGTTGGAACTTAATCACCCTTGGTGGCAGGCAGCTTATGCAAGATAATGATTTCTCTGATCTAATGTTAACTATTGCATCATCAATTGAGAATCTACACTGAGATGATACCTCATCAAGGTATTCTAGAAGCTCCCTTACATTTCTGAGATTCCAATTTGCAGTGACAATTATTTTCCTTGATTGAAAATCTGGATGAATCAATACTTCTAACTCAAATTCTGGACAGCTCTCCTCTGAGTCCAAGGCTATCCAAAGTCCAAGCTTTTTTTTCCACCTTCTATAGTCATATCCTAGAACCAGAGATTGTCGACATATCTGATATGAGATTGAAAGAGAATTGGGACTAACTTTACATAAAATAATGTCACCTAGCTTTTGAACTTCTTTGCTATCCCATTCCCTACCTAAAACATCATCAATCTCTGAAATAGGGACTCTCCTATTCAACCACATTGTTTTTGTTTTCTGTAATAACATGTTTTTAAAGCATGCTACAAAGACATGAATAGGCAAAAACCATTGAATCTTTATCCTTCTCGAAATTCGGCCTGCTGACATTGCCTTCTGGATGTCAAATTTAATTTTGCAGAGAAAACTTGAAACTGTTGAATGATCAGGAGCATCCCAATCTAATGAAGAGATGCAAGGACTAGGTACGTGTACAAGAATTCCATAAGAACTCCTCCCTGACGGCACTTGATAATCTGCATAATGGACAAATAACTCTATGCTATTGAAGAATTGAACAGATTTCTCTGCATACATGAGTTCTGCATATTCCTTATGAAGAACTCTGAATGTTCCTGTTAAACATTCAACAGGTTGCCATTCCACAATATTGGAAGGAAAGATATCTGCAGTACAAAAACATATGTTTCATTATACAAAATCAACTGGAATGATAGAAGAGCATTGTCAAACTTCACTTACAGTACGAAGGGAATTGCAGATGATTTTCTAGAACAAGATCCTTAGCGGTGTACACATGCTGTACTCGTGCAAACCAACCGCATCTCTTCAATTTGAAACTGAGAATACGTCCCTTCCAATGGTTTCTTGTGTTGTCTCTTTTGGCACGCTTGACTTTATGGGCACCTCTACAGCTAGGAAGCATAGTAACCCAGTCATTTACTTTCACGGAAAGAGGTTTCCACAAAGAATCCTCTCTTCTGTTGTAAACCTCACATGAAGTTACGCGATTGGAAGGACGACGAGAAGAAGAAGCCATTTGAACTTAGGAGAAGAAGAATGTTCAAAGCGAGAAACCGACGTTCACAAATTTTGGCAGTATTTATAGAAAAAAAGGCTTTGTACACGTGGAAACTTTTGATTTGATGTTAACCCTGTCGTTGAATGATCATGACATTTTGTGAACCCAAAAATATTTCGTATCTTCAAAAATCAATTCCTTCTTGGAAATTCGAGAATATGCTTTGTGTAGTGTGCAAAAGTATCTTTTTTTGCATCAAACCGAAAAATTGTACACTGAATACGAGACTCTTCATCACTTTAGCGGCGCTTTGAAAGAAAATTGTATTAAAAAAGAAATTCTCCATACGGTTAAAAGAGACAGCAATGTTATATTCTTGTACACGTGGAAAGACGCTATTTGTCAATTTCCTTAATCTCTCATTAGCAAACAGCCCCTTTTCGGCCGTTTTTCGCCTTAATGAGTCTCTTAAAGTCTATAAAATTCTCAAAAGAATTAATTTATCAAAATTCTCTCCTAAGATAGAAGATATTGTACCCTCTTAACAAACCAAAAAATTAATCCACATATATTCTAATGAGGATGATTGTGAAGGGATTATTAAAAGATTAACCTTTATTTGGATTGATCTTTTGATAGAATTAGTGGAGGTGAATCACAAGAAATAATTCCACCCATTTCACTAGTCCAAACGTAGAGAGTATGTGTATATCTAAAATATATAAAGGGAAATTGATTTAGGTAGGGATTATAAAAGTCATAAATTCATCTTCCTTTCACATTACTGTAATAAGTATCTTTATGATCTAAGGGTCTGGCTAGTTCAGATGGATCTGAAATCAGACATCATTTGGTCATCCATGTGTATGACCAAAGATCTCGAGTCTAGACTTACTAGGAGGTCATGTGCTCTTGTGAACAAATGATCCACTAAGCTTAGTGGTTAAGTCTAAAGGATGTGAAGGAGGAGGTCTTTAGTTCAATCCCCATGGGGTCATGGGGAGGGTATTTTTCCCAAAGAGATCTACAACTTTCTAGAAGCATCCACTTAAGTTAACTCGAGTTAACTGAGACACTTGGTGCAAGTTCACATGCAGTTACATGGCAGACACATGGATGGTTAGTATCCACATGCCCAAGCAGGCAGTCCCCTGGGGAGAGCTATATATAGAGGCATTTGGTTGGGAGGAGAGTCATCTCTCTAGCATGTGGTGGTGGTCGTAATAATCGTTCTCTTGCATTACATGGTGGTGGTCATAATAGTCGTTCTCTTGCATTGGTATCAGAGCTCCATGCAAGCTCCTATGGAGACCTTTGATAGCTCATTATCTTCCTCATAAGCTCTCATGGCACTCTTCAAGATATCCTCTACAATTTTCGACTTCATTCTCGCATATAGATTTTTTTTCGAACTCGAGTGTGTATTTTGTCCCTCCTGAATTGGTCTGTGTAGCAAAAGGAAGGAGATTGAGACAGTTATATGGAGGACTCACAACAAAGACCTTTGTGATCCATCATGCATCTTCTATCCAAGAAGGAAGTTTGTTTTGGTGTACGTATAAATGTATTCGATTACTTATAGCATGACAACAGCTCTGCCAGAAGCCCTGTTCGCGTGACGTCCATAGCTTTGAAGGAGAGGCAAAAGGAGGCTACAGATGTACGAGCTGGGTATTGAACCCACGATGTCAAAAATAGTGATCTTCCTCTTATCTGTGCGAGTATCTGCATTCGCAGGAGTTATAGTCAAATTTTCTATATATAATATATGTGTGGAGGCTGCAACTTCTTTGTAAATCAAAACAAAAGAAGTGATCCTATCAGATGGAAGCAAACAGGGTTCAAACTCACGACGTGATTGAGGTAGCAACCTCTGTAGACCATGACCTCCACTTTTTTGTGCTTCTTGATATCTGCAGTCAACTTCCTAACGTCTACATGAGTCTTCCCGATCTATCTGCCCTGTCCGTCATCTTCTACCCATGTTAACAGAAGCAACCGCTCTATGATGATCTGTTCACGTGAATATAGAGAGCTCTATGCTCTTAATTCCAAGCTCAAAAATGATTGGTCATGATGATGATCGGGAATCAAAACTGGAACCTCCATATTTGGACATCTATACCCCAACCACTACACTAAGGATGATTTGATGTTTATGATCCAACATATCTTTATGAAACTCGATCCTAAGAAATAAATTCGTGAATTCTTTTGAATTCTCCCTAGTATGTGCATCCGAACCGGAATCTGTGAGCATTATCTGAGTCAATTTTGAAACCCACACATCCAAAGGGAGGCAAAGGGAAATACCACCCAAAGCCAAAGTGAAGCAACATTGGATCAGAGCAAGGACGATCATGCTTTCGATTTTCATTTCTTTTCGATCGACAAAAGAAAGCTCTCTTCAAGGTTCTGGAGAGATGAGAGCATGGCTATGAAGGTTGGCTCTTCTTTGCATGGAAAGATTTTTCCCGAGGACCTAAGGGTGCAAAATAGCTCTTTTAAGAAGTATGGATGGACGTAGCATAATTTGGAGATAAGTATTTTCCAAGTCATGTTTTCATTTCAATATTTGTTTTTCTCCATGATTTCATGTAGGATGCATTTTATTATCATTGAAGTATGGTAGCAATCTTCATTTTTGATAATATTGATGCAAATTATTGAAAGCTAAATGGGAGAGCAGAAACATATTGAAATGAAAGAGCATAAATATATTGAAACACTCATTAAGCACAAGCATGCATCTATATGTCACCGCATGGGAATAAAAGAATGTTGGTGCATTTCTCTTTTCAAAAAACCGTTTTATGCACATAAACTTTTTTCTTACTTAAAAAAGGTATAAGATGCACTCAAGTTTTTGCACATGTATGTTTATAGCTTTTTGAAACATAGCAAGTAGATTGTTTGTGCATGTGCATGAAAAGTAAAAAACTTTGATTTTTTGCTAAGTAGTTGAACAAATGTACTTTCCTAATCATTACCTACTTTTTCTAACTCGAGTTAGACAGTTAGGGAAAATGGAAAATTAGTTAGTTGCAAATATCTTAGCTGCTATGCAACTCAAGTAGCTAGTTTGCTTTTTCCTGAAAGTGATACTTAGCTATCACTTATTAGGGGTCTTGCTTAGGAAAAGTATTGCAAGAGAACAAGGATTACGACCACCACATGCTAGAGAGATGACTCCCCTCCCAACCAAATGCCTCTATATATAGCTCTCTCCAGGGGACTGCCTTCTTGGGCAGGTGGATACTAACCATCCATGTGGTGTTGTAACTACATGTGCGCCAAGTGTCCCAGTTAACTCAAGTTAACTCAAGTGGATGCTTCTAGAAGGCTCTAGATCTCTTTGGGCAAAATACTCTCCCATGTCTCCCATGGGGATTGAACCCAAGACCTCTTCCTTCACATCCTTGAGACTTAACCACTAGGCTAAGTGGGTCACTTGTTCACAAGAGCACAAGACCTCCTAGTAAGTCTAAACTCGAGATCTTTGGTCATACACACGGATGACCAAACAGTGTCTGATTTCAGATCTGTCTGAACCGGCCAGACCCTTGGATCATAAACTTACTTTATTACATTCTTCCCCCCTTGGAAAATATTTTCGTCCTCAAAAATAGAGCTATATACATATTGTAGGCAACCCCCGAGCCTCATGTTCTAAAACTGGAAGAACATGGTCATGTTCCAAAACTGGAAGAACATGTCTCATCTCTGTGGTGGCATCCCTGCCCAAATGATTCAAAACACTATCTGGCTTTGCACTTTGATGAACAGGACAAAGTACAAACTAGTGAAGAATAATGAGGGTGGATCTAAATACATCCCTGGCTAATTCACAGTTTCTGGATGTGCGATCTAGGCACAAACATGTGAACTAGGTGGATTCAAATTACTAGTCCATTTCTGGGCATGACTGGTGCATGGACTTAGTAATGAAGGTGGGATTCTTATCCCTCACAAGACTTTGAGAATTCTTGAGTCACTTGAATTTGTTTTGGAGAACTTGAAGTTTGGTTGTCTCAAACATCTAACTTAGATGTTTATACAATGGTTTACTTTGATCCAATGGTTACTTGATTTTTTCACCCGACTAGAGGACTACTTTGTCCTAATGAGTTGAAAAAATCCTATGTGAACTGTAAAAGAAAGTTACCATTTTCTTTGAGTCAACCATACTATAACTTGCCCAATACAAATCCATAATGAAATTTGTCCAACTTAGGACACTTTTCTCAAAGACTTTAACTGAAAGTTCTTGGGAATTGTCAATCTAATGAGCAATTCCTAACTTCTTTATTCTAGAGTATACTGGACTCTAGGAAATCATTTATGCTATAACTTGAAGCAAACTCAAATAAATAAGTCCACTTAGACTTATTTTCTTTTGAAGATTGAAAAGGTTCTTGTACATAACATCTATCTAGGATGTTCAAGTTAGTTATCTAATGCTAATAGGCTAACCCTGGTCTTTTGCAAAAGGAATCAGATACCATATCTGAGCCAATTCCAAAAGATTTTTGGAAAGTGGAAAGAAATATACGTAAACTTGTTATGAGTCAAAGTCTAGTTGACTCAGGACTTTAACTTCTCAACGATCTATTTCAACAAGGTATTGAAGCATTGTATTTATCTTTAAGAGAAATAAGTTGGATTCTCAAAAAGATTCAAAACAAATCAAAAACATTATCCAACCATAAGATACTAGTGTGGTAACCAACATCAGTGTGTCGACCCACTAAGGTTCTGTCGATGAGTTTCGTATTCAAATAATGCTTCACTTGAGACTAAGTTCAGGTCACATTCAATCTTTTTGACTCCTAATTGTGAATGCAATTCTTGTGCATTTCTTTGAGTCAAAAGAGTGAATTTATCAAGTTACACTAGGAACTTGATGCTTGACTTGTCTTTTAAATCTTTAGTTGAAAAGATCAACTCAAAATCAAAGTCCAACTTCTTTTAGAAATTTATCAAATATTTCTGATCAATAACACTTAAGCTTGAAGTGTTCTAACAAGATCTTGGAAGTTACTTTCTTCATATCTTCACTTTCCTTGATCTTGAAGTTACCTTGAAGTATCGTAAGATACTACTTTCATCCTTTACGAATTAAACTTTCCTTGAAGTCTTAGTTCCCTTGAGGATGAAACCTAACTTCAAAATCCAAACTAGGACTAAAAGATAATTATCATCCCACGGTCCGATGTCCCATACCATCTTTCCTACATCAATCTGAGTATAAAATCTGGTGTCCCATACCACCCTATTTTATATTCACATTAATGTGTGGGTGATTCTTATCCTAAAGTCTACAACATCTCTTGATAGAGAACCTTCTAGCTTTAATTCTTGACAAGAATTTCGCAGTTTCAGGCACTATCTCTATCTTGATATTCTAAATGTTAATCCCTTAACGTGATCATTTCACGATCTTGTGCTTAACCTTGGGAACTTGAAAACCTTTAATAGAATATCTCCAATCCTTTTTGCTAGGGTTTCCAAATGAAAACCAATCAGAATTCGAGTTCTTGAATTTCTCAAGTTCAAGTTCAATTGGCTATTCTTGACCAATTTTGTAGCAACAAGAGCTTTTGACTTCTTGTCTTTAGATTCCTTTCTACTAATGCTTTTAGGTACCTATCCTGGCCAGGACTTTTATAGGAATCTCTCTACTGCATAAGTCTGAGCATCCGCTCATGCTTTTTGGATTTGTACCGAAATCCCTTTAAGGATAGGTAAATACTTATGTTTTAACTTCCACAGACTTAAGTACCGTCTTTACGGTTGCAGACTACAATTTTGGAATTCCTTCACTGTGTTCATACTTGGAACAGCTTACTCGTTTTCACATTTTTTCCATTCGATAAATGGAACTTGAGTGAATAATTCCTAACGGGATTTTTACTGCCAATACTTGGGCAATCTATAGAGTAGTTATAATCGCACATTGTTGGACAATCATGGCCAAGTTTGATCAAGTCTGGTTGATACTTGTGACAAAAATAAAGACTTAGTCTTTATCTTTAAGATCTCTTAAACTATCTTAAGCTTCTTTGCTTACCTGCAGGATTTTAGAGATCTTTCCCTCAACTTAAGTCCAAGCATTTTCTAATGCTTTTTAGATTCCAAAGCTAAGAATCTCTGATATACCTTTAGACTATATCAGTATTTGGACTTAAATACCAAAACTAGTGGTTAGGGATTTGCTACGAACTACTTGCTATAAAACTTTTCTTGAAAGATGCTAGTCTCACATCTGGGAGATTTTTCTTTCAAGAACTTTTTGATTCCTACCAAGGAATCAAGTAATACTAAGCTAATCATTCATCTTGGAATCTTTTGCTTTCCAGTCAATGATTCATCTTGGAATCTTCTCCTTTACTGGAAAGATCTTCAAATGGAATTCTAGACTTTTGGATAAGACCAAGACTTAAGGCTTTGCTTGTCCAAAAGATATTCTCATTTAACTAATGAACTCTTTCATTAGCTTATCTTTAGGAAATAGCTTAATTTCCAAAGATTACTTTGCTTGGGTCTCTTCAAGGCTTTACCACTTGAAGCTAATCTTTTAGGAAATAACTTGTTTCCAAAATTACCTTTAGGAAATCGTGATTTCCTAAAATATATCTGTTTAAAAATGAAAATAATTTGAATCATTTCATTAATTGTCATGACTTTAGGAAATTAATTGATTCCTAAAGATCAATTAATATTTGTCTTGGTTTCTTTTTTAAGCCTTGAGTTAGCTTAAATAGACTCAAGCAAGTTTCCTTCAAAAGTTTTTGCGTCAATTGAAGGCCTTGCTTGCATCATGCCTCGAGATGCATTTTTGGAAACTAACATCTATGAACACTAGAGTTCCAGGGATTCTAGAAGTTCAATACTTCTACTTATTTTCATCAATGTTTGATGAATATTAAAGTATTAAACCTTCTAAAATTTGTTGAACTTACAAGTTCAATTGGTTTGTGTTTCAACAGAAACTTCCCTACTTGGGTGCATGAACATGAACATCCAAAAACAACTAAATCCTCGTTAGTTGCTAAGAATGTCTAGGTTTCTTCCCAAAATTAGACTGAGCATGCATGTTGGAAAGTAGCTCTATGAATACTTACTTTCAACATGCTTTCTTTTCCTCAAAAAGACTCCTACTAAGTGGTACCTATGTATCACTTTTTGGGAAAAAATAGACTAGATACTTAGTTGCATGATGGTCAAGATCCTTGCAACTAGGTAATTTTCTATTTTTTCCACCTAGCTAAGTCAAGTTAGAAAAAGAAAGGAATGAAACTATACGTGTTCAGCTACTTACCAAAAGATCATGCGTATGCACATGCATCTAATTGCATGCAAATGTATGTTCATGTATGCAAATGCCCATTCTTGGGTGCAAATGCATGTGAGTTCATGCAAGTGTAATGAACTTAAGCAAATCTCAAGCTTATTAGGTATGCAAACAAGCATCCATGCAAAAACAACCTGCTTGCTATTCTGGCAAAAGGTAACTATTCAAGTGCATGAACTGGAGAATTAACTACCTTTCCCAAGCAAGTGCGAACTTGATGTGCATAAAACATTCTTTTATGCACAAATAATCTTTTCATTTTTTGTGCATGAATGGAAATAGAAATTTCAATCGCATGCCTAAAACCAAAAAGTACTTTGTATACTTTTGTGTCATTTCAATACCGTTTAGTTTTCTAATTAGCTTTCATGTTGAGATAATCATAATTGGACTATGCTTTTAGTCCTAATTAATGAAAGCATTCGAGCAAACAAATATCAAAATGAAAACATAATTTGGAAAATACTTAGCTCCACATAGAGCTATGTCCTTCCCTTGATCCTTTGGAAGAGTGATTCATTCTCTAAAGACTTTGGCTCGAATTCAAAGTTGGCTTGACTTTTGATCACCAAAGGCCTCTGGATCTTTACTTCACAGCTCTACTTCCGATCTTCTCCATGAATGGATGGAGTGAGATCTCTGCCTCGATACCCACATGGGTTCGAGTCCTGCATATGGCCCTCTGAAAAAGACATCCTACTTTTGTTCATTTGAAAGTTACATCTGCAGAAATAATACTTATTGAACTTCTGAAGATTGTTCGTTTTCATTGGCTCTGTGATCTCCTGGATAGCGTAGTGAGCTTGACCGCGAGGGACCTGAGATTGATCCCTATAGATGCCAGTTAATAGAAGGCTTTCTACTAAAAGTACGTGCGACGTGATAACTGTTTCCATTTTGGATCTTTTCACCGGCTACAAAGCTATCGCCTCGAGGTGGACATGGCGGCTATTGCAAGAACCTTCTATATAAGTCACGCGGGTTCAATCCCTGTGTGCATGGCAGAAGTTTTATACTGCTTTTTGCTCGATAAGGCTGTCTTCAGCCTCAAACAATATAAATTTTGACTGCAGAAAACTCACTAACTGCGCTTGGCTTTGCGGTTAGCCGAGCAACCCATCTAGCTAGAGGACAAGAGATCGAATCCTTGGTCGGCCACAACATGAAGAATTTTTCTCTTTTCTTTGGCCTCTAGATGAGGTCTCTTTGGCGCTAAATTGAAAATAAAAATTTCGGGGCGCCGTTATAGTACGAACAGTGCTTGGTGATCGTGGATAGGCGAATGTCTTCTCAAACTAGAGGTTCCGGGTTCGAGTCTGCTGCAAGCTCAAAGTAGAGATGGCTTTCTTATCTTTTGATAATATGCTCCTATGCTAAGCTAGTCAGACAAAATCGGCACGCTTCTCAAGACGATCGCGACGTGAGTACGGGGATGAGAGGAGCGCTACTCAAATGATCTGCCTAAGTGCAATTCAAAAGAGAGCTATGATGATCAAGAAGATCTAGGAGAGAAAGATGATGAAGCCCACTCCAAGGTCACCATGGAAGCTCTGATATCAATGCAAGAGAACAAGGATTACGACCACCACATGCTAGAGAGATGACTCTCCTCCCAACCAAATGCCTCTATATATAGCTCTCTCTAGGGGACTGCCTTCTTGGGCAGGTGGATACTAACCATCCATGTGTCAGCCATGTAACTACATGTGCACCAAGTGTCCCAGTTAACTCGAGTTAACTCAAGTGGATGCTTCTAGAAGGCTCTAGATCTCTTTGGGCAAAATACTCTCCCATGTCTCCCATGGGGATTGATCCCAAGACCTCTTCCTTGACATCCTTGAGACTTAACCACTAGGCTAAGTGGGTCACTTGTTCACAAGAGCATAAGACCTCCTAGTAATTCTAAACTCGAGATCTTTGGTCATACACACGGATGACCAAACGGTGTCCGATTTTAGATCTGTTTGAACCAGCCAGACCCTTGGATCATAGACTTACTTTATTACAAGTATGCTTTTTGAAAGTCAAGCATTCAATTTTCTTGCTCATCTAAATGGCAAGAAAATAGGGCTACTTTCAAATTTCCATGATGACTCTAAGTCTAGGAAAAACTTAGAGAATCCTAATGATGAGCTTTGATATAAATATTCATGCATCTAAGTAGGATGATCTAGAATGATTTTAATTGAATCTCTCCCAAGACGTGATAGGAATCAAATAAAATCAAATGGAACTTAAACTAATTGAACCTTTAAAGTTCAAAAGATAGTTGAGATATTTCAAATTTCTAAAAACCATAGAGTTTTTGAAGTTTGCACTTTCATTTCATCCTAAGGAGTGATGAAAATCAGAGAAGGGATTAAAATCTTAGCATCAATTGAACTTTTATATTCAATAGATGGATGCTAGGTTCCATGATTACATCCCTGGTATGAATGCAAAACTCTTCCTTTTAGAGGATTAGAGAGTTATTCTTGGTTTTGTAAGCTAATTTTAGTTTAATAAGAAACCTTAGTCAAAGTGATCTTTAGGAATTGGGATACTTCCTAAAGATAAGCCAATAAATGAAATAGTCTGGTTAACTATTTCATGGGCTAAAAAGGAATACCTTTTGGACAAGCAATAAAGCTTTAAGTCTTGATCTTGTCCAAAAGTCAAGAATTTCTTTTGAAGATTATTCCAGTAAAGAAAAAGATTCCAAGATGAATCATTTGCTTAGTATTACTTGATTCCTTGGAAGGAAGCTAAAAGTTGTTGAAAGAATAAACTCTTCTTAGATGTGAGAATGCAATTCTTCAAGTAAGTTTATAAGCAAGTAGTTCCCAAGAATTCCCAAACCACCGGCATTGGTACTTAAGTACAAATATTGATATAACCTAAAGGTGTATCAAAGATTCTTAGCTTTGGAATCTAAGAGGCATCAGTGTATGCTTGGACTTAAGTTGTGGGAAAGATCTCTAAAACTCCTATGGGTAATCAAATAAGCTTTTGATAGTTTAGGAGATCTTAACAATAAAGACTAAGTCTTTATTCTAGTCACAAGGTCAACCAGACTTGATCAACCTTGGCCATGATTGTCCAAGAACATGCGATTGGAACTACGCTAAAGTTTGCCCAAGTATTGGCAATAAAATTCCTTTTGGGAATTATTCACTCAAGTTCCATTTATCAAATGGAAAATTGTGAAAAGAGTAAGGTTTTCCAAGTCTGAACAGAGTGAAGAAATTCCAAGAATGTAGTCTGCAAACATGAAGATGGTACTTAAGTATGTGGAAGGTAAAACATAATGTTTGCCTATCCTTAAAGGGATTTTTTTGTACAAATCCAGAAAGCATGAGCAGATCCTTAGACTTAAGTAGTCGAGGGATTCCTGTAAAGTCCCAGCCGTAGTAGGTACCTAAAGCATCAGTAAGAAAGGAATCTAAAGACAAGAAGTAAAAAACTCTTGTCACTACAAATTGGTCAAGAATAAACCAATTAGACTTGAATCTATGAAAATTCAAGTACTTGGAATTCTAACTAGTTTTCATTTGAAAACCTGAGCAAAGAAGAAGAGATATTCTATCAAGAGGTTTTCTAGTTTCCAAGGCAAAGAATGTGATTGTGAGAGGATCATGTGAAGGATTCAAAACCTACAATATCAAGTTAGAGGTAACACCTAAAACTTCAAAATAATTGAAGAGAGAATGTACACTATCAAGGTCTGTTTTGAATTTAGGATAAGTATCACTCACACATCAATGTGAATATAAAATAGGATGGTATGGGACACTAAATTTTATACTTGGATTGATGTAGGAAAGATGGTATGGGACATTGGACCATGGGATGATAATTATCTTTTAGTCCTAGAATGAATCTTGAAGTTATATTTGAGCCAAGATTCAAACCTCAAGGGAATTAAAACTTCAAATAAGAAATTTAAATTCAAGGAGGAAAATAAAACGATCTCAAGTTCAAGATCAAGTACATATGAAGATATGAATTTGGTAACTTCCAAGATCTTGTTTTTCAAATAAAGCATATACTTGTTCTTATTTGAAAAATGGAACACTTCAAGATAAAGTGTTAATGATTCACAAACATTTGTTAAATTTTTGAAGCAATAGGACGTTGATTTTGAAAAGATCCTTTCAACTAAGGAATCGACTAACTAAGTCAAGCACCAAGTTCGTAGTGTAACTTGGTAAATTCACTCTTTTGACTCAAAGAAGTGCACCAGAGTTGCATTCCCAATAAGGAGTCATAAAGATTGAATATAGGCATGAACTTAGTCGCAAGAACAAGCATTATTTGAGAAAAAAACTCATCAATGGGAGCTCACTGGGCTGACACATTGATGTTAGAGACCACATTAGTATCTTGTGGTTCGATGATGTTTTAGATTTGCTCTGAACCTTTTCAAGAATCCAGCTTATGTCTCTTAATGATAGAAAAAGTGCTTCAATACATTGTTGAAATAGATCATTGATAAGTTAAAGTATTGAGTCATCCAGAAATTGACTCCTCCCAAGTTTAATCTTTCAAAGTTTAAATTTGTTGTATAGAGTTTTAGTTCTTTCTTTCCACTTTCGGAATCTTTTGGCTCAGATATTGTATCTTATTCTTTTCACAAAAGTTGAGGGTTAGCCGGTTACAACCAGGTAACTAAATTAAACATGTCAAATAGATGTTCTATACAAGAACCTTTTCAATAATCAAAAGATGAAAAGTCCAAGATTGACTTATTCATTTGGGTTTGCTTCCAGTTATTAGCATAACTCTCATGACTTTCTAGAGTACAATACACTCCAGAATAAATGATTGCTCACCAGGTTGACAATTCCCAATAACTTTTAGCTCAAGTCTTTGAGAAAAGTGTCCTAAGTTGGCCAATTTTCATTTTGAATTTGAATTTGTCAAGTTATAGTACGGTTGACTCAAAGTAAATGAAACTTTCTCCTATAGTTTACATAGGATTTTTAAACTCATTAGAACAAAGTAGTCCTCTAGTTGGGTGAAAAAATCAAGTAACTGTTGGATAGGAGTAAACCATTGTACAAACATCCAAGTTAGATATTTGAGACAACCGAATTCCAAGTTCTCCAAACCAAGTTCAAGTGAATCAAGAGTTCTCAAAGTCTTGTGAGGGATAAGAATCCCACCTTTGTTACTAAGTACATGCATTAGTCATGCCCAGAAATGGACTAGTGATTTGAATCCATCCACTTCACATGTTTGTGCCTAGATCGCACCTAGTAAAAATTGTGAATTGGCCAAGGATGTTTTTAGATCCACCCTCATTATTCATTCACTACTTTATACTTTGACCACTTTATCAAAGTGCAAAGCAAGACAGTGTTTTGAATCATTTGGGCAAGGATGCCACCATAGAGATGAGACATGTTCTTCCAATTCTAGAACATGACCATGTTCTTTTGGTTTTAGAAAATGAGGCTCGGGGTTGCCTATAGTATGTATATAGCTCTATTTTTTAGGAGAAAAATATTTTCCAAGGGGGGAAGAACGTAATAAAGTAAGTCTATGATCTAAGGGTCTGGCCGGTTCATACGGATCTGAAAACGGACACCTTTTGGTCATCTGTGTGTATGACCAAAGATCTCATGTCTAGACTTACTAGGATGTCATCTGCTCTTGTGAACAAGTGATCCACTTAGCTTAGTGGTTAAGTCTCAAGGATGTGAAGGAGGAGGTCTTGGGTTCAATCCCCATGGGCTACATGGGGAGAGTATTTTTCACAAAGAAATCTAGAGCCTTCTAGAAGCATCCACTCGAGTTAACACGAGTTGACTGGGACACTTGGTGCACATGCAGTTACATGGCCAACACATCGATTGAAAAGTGAAAAAAGGAATTGTACCACTACTAAACAAGAAGTTCTAGGTATGATCTATGCTATGAAAAATTTTCACTATCTTCTAGATAAAGATTCCAAGTTCTTTGTGGATCACCAAGATTTTCTATGTTTGGTAAACAAGCTTTGTGGTACGAGTATGCTAGTGAGAGGGTTGGTAATAATTATGGAGTCTAACTTGGAAGTATTAGTTTAAAAAAGAAGCATTGATGTGAGGAAAGACTGCTTGTTAAGGATCATTCATGGAGAACCACCACAAGCAACTATAGATGATTTGTCTACTTATTTGTTTAGTCTCCCAATGCATACTTATGGACCCCCATGTAGGATTATAAACAAAAAGAGTGAAGAGGTACAACAGACCCAAAAGTATCATGTCATGGTAGGCATATTATACTATAAAGATTATAGAGGAATCACACTAAGATATGTTGGAGATGATGCGAGAGAAAAATTCTAAGATAAAATCATGAAACTATCCACATTAAAGAAGAGAGTGAGAAAAACTTGATGTCTAGTTTAGTTTACAGTATCCACTATATATGTTGTGAATTTAGCAATCTAGTGAATTGTTTGTAAGGAAGTGTCACAACCTATGTGGTGATTCTTTATCCACTAGATATGTTGTGAATTTAGCAATCTAGTGAATTGTTTGTAAGGAAGTGTCACAACCTATGTGGTGATTCTTGTATGGTCTTGGATTTTACTATTTAGTTCAATGAATCTTCTATGTTGTCATTTATGTATGGTGCCTCTCTATCTCCTAATTGTTGATGTGATTTAATTGTGTGCTACTTATTGTATGGATTATTGATCCTTTCGGTTGACATATTGGATATTTTCTTTTACTGATGTCTATTGATAGAATAAAAGAGAGATTTCTCTTGAAAAATCCCTTCTCATTGTTCCTCATATTTTTTTTCAAACAAATAACTATGTCTAGATTGGGAAATTAAAAAAAAAAAAGAGTAAGATTCCTAGTAATATAAAATATCTTGAGTTTTATTCCATGTACTTTCTCACAAAGCCAAACCCATATTGAAATTCTTTATTCATGGGACGATTTAGCCGCATACATCGAATCCCCCAAACAATCACCACATTCTATTGTTCTCCCCAAGGCATTCTTAAAACAAGAAACCATGAATAAGAGCATATGCATCTCTCAATGGATCCTATCATAAAAGTGGAGAAGAAATCTCGCATAAAAAAGGAAGGATTATTTGATGAAGAGTGGAGAGATAAATTCCTTACTAGGGAAAATGCCCTACTCTAGAATGGTGAGTAACGTTGTGAAGTGATACCATAATATATAGTATGTGTATCTAAGCTAATTAAAATATCTTTACTAGCCATCATCTACGTATGAATCTATAAGGTCCATTCACACTAATGGAATCATCCTTCTCAAAAATTAAAAAGTGATTATGTGAATTTTGTGGAGATAAAATCTCCCATTACACACACTATTGAAAAAAAAAATCTTCCCTAAACTATGAATAATAAATCACAATCCTAACGAGATGTTTTCCAAGAGTTATCCTTTGATCTATTAATACATACCCCCATCAATGATGAGTCCTTTTCTCCTTGGCCATCAAAGAAGGGTGTTCAAAGGGAAGTCAATTCCACCCTCCCATACCATTTGAACCTTCTTGCAATCCATAGTGTCATACCTAACTAAACCTAATGTATATTCCATATATATAATGCAAGTATATTCATAATAGCTAAGTGGATTCCAATGAATCTCAGGTCCTCAAAACTAACGTATTTTGGTTCTAGTGAATATATAATAATGGATATCTCTTTCTCGTCCAAACTTTCTAGTTCTTAGGTAGTAAAACTAAGTCTAAGTAACTCTTTGTAGATCTAGACATGTATATATTGTCTACCCAAAAATACACCTAATATAGGTATTTATGCTCTAAATCATAGAGTACTACCATGCAGTTAAAAATACCATCACAAGGACCTATACTAGAAGTAAGTGCATGTAATTGACCAACCATGTGCCTACCAAATATCATAAAAAATTTAGGTAATGTCTAAGAGAAAGATGGAGGTTATATAAGGAGCCAAAGCAAGAAGAAAGAGCAAAGAATCATGCATTAAAGTTATAACCGCTGACTATGGATTAATATTAGGATGATGAATTAGTTATAGAAGGTTTTCCCTCTCTTATGATTAGTGCAATACATAAACTATCCATTTTGTATAACTAGTTTTTTGGTTTATTCTGAAGTTAAGATCAATGTAGCTAGGTAGCACGACGCAAGTTAGCTTATTGAGTGGCTCAAATGACCCCTTCACTAGGAAGCAGTGACCCTTCCTTAGCATTGGTGAAGAGTCCAATGCAATTTAGAGAAAAGTGCCCTATGTAAGTTGTGAACTTTAGTAGTTTGAACCCTTAATATTGACAAATCCTAACACCAATAGTTAAGACGAGACAAGATTCATCCTAGTAGAAATTAGTAGCACTTAAGTCCCAATATTTACAAGTTTAATCTTTTTTTCTTGAATAGCTTGTATGTCACTTTTCATTGCTTCTTCGTATTTTGGATACCTTTATGCTTCTTTATAGGTGGATGGTTCATAATTTCTTAAATCCTATGCATGTGTGTAATTGACCAAGTGGATGTTCTTTTTATGTCGTTTCTCAAGCTTTTTTTGGGATCTTCTTGGTTTCTAAGAAGTACTAGCCTCTAAATTGTTTTTAGAGGTAACTTTATCCCCATTTAAAGTTGGAGATAGAGACCCACTGAAGATGTTATTGAAGGTCAAAGAGAGAGAATATTTACAAGGTTGTGTCAAAAGGAAGCTAATGAGAAAGCTACAAATGTCAAAGCAAAGGAAGTGCCTAGTTGGCACCATAACTTTTCCAAAATCCCCTTAATTTGGCCAAGTATCTATAAACATCGTCATTGAAGATCTTGTTTCAAATCCCGCACATTCAGATTATCTAATTATATTTTGATTATAAGATAACTTTGTTTTACAATTTGACCTTTGGGCGAGGCTGGGGTGTCAAAAGAAGTTCTAGTGAACTCCTACTAGTACAAAGGAGTACAAAGACTAGAAGGGAATTTTGTTTGGCATTCGTTTCCCCTTTGAAGTATTGACTAATCTTTGGTGAGCTCTCACATAATTGAAACCTTATCCACACCATAAGAGATATCAATCCCTAAATTGAAAGAGATCCATGGTAGTGTCATTTGATTCCTTCCCTAATAATGTACATTCTACTACCCATGGTGCTCAAGATTTGCCAAATCCAACTCGGATAATTTCATTTCACAAGGTCTTGTAAGACAATCCTCTGGTTATATTGCATGTTGTTCTTGACTCAAGTGATTCATTCTGTTGTTTTCCACATCACCCTATAAAAGAGCATAACCATGTATATATCCATGAGCTGAAAAGTCCACTTCTAACAACACATCTAGATGTGGAGGGTTAGAATTATTTCCTTCATTCTGCACTCTTCCATGATAATTATTTCTTCAATGGCCAACCTCTCTTTTAGAATAGGATCCCAAGAACGTTTCTGTTGGAGTTAGACGTCTGCGGAAGCACGTGAACAGCACAAGGAAGAAGAAGAAGCTTGGAGCACAACACACAATAACTGAATATATTACTAGAGAATGTACAAAGATAAGTAGTCCATTAGGGCAATAGGCGTATATACAAGCTAGGGGAAAAAAACCTCCTAAAGAGGGAAAAAAGTGCCCCGGCGGTCCTAGTGTGTTCACACACATTACCACCTAAATATATCAACAAATCCCCCCTAAGAGTGATGCGGTGAACAAGGAGCTGGCACTCATGTATAACGAAGTGCCAAGCTATGTGGAAATCACTCCACAAAAGGAAGTAAGCCCAAAGCTTTGTGGAAAGCTTCAAACTTCTCCCTAGGCAGAGCCTTCGTGAAAAGGTCTGCAATGTTCTCCTACGTGGGCACATATGCCAAGCTGATCTCCCTAGCAGAGAACCTCTCCCTGACATAATGATAATGCACCTCAATGTGCTTAGTGCAAGCATGGAACACAGGGTTCCTCGCAAGTGCCAATGCGCTCTGACTGTCAGTGAAGATGGTGGTGGCAGAAGACTGACCAACACCCAAATCATCCATAAGGCATCTGAGCCACACACACTCAACAATAGCTGTGAAAGCTGCCCTATACTCAGCCTCACAACTGGAAGTGGTCACAGTAGGCTGCTTCTTGCTCAACCAAGATATACATGAGCTACCAAGCATGAAGCAAAAGCCACTAGTGGACACACAAGTGTCATAGCAACCAGCCCAATCAGAGTCAGAAAAAGCATGCAAATCTGGCGATAGTGATCCCCCCTTGGGATAAAACAACCCAAGTAGTCGAGTACCACTCAAGTAGCGAAAGATGCGCTTAACCGCCTGCCAATGCTTGACTCCTGGGCAATGCATAAACCTGCTCATCTGCGAGATAGCAAATTGAATATTTGGCCGAGTAATGCATAAGTAAATCAAGCATCCAACAACCTGCTGATAGAGAACAACATCAAATGCATCTCCAGCATCATGAAGACTCAATCGTAAACCTGTCTCCATAGGAGTGGCAATAGGCTTACAGTCTTCAAGGCCAAAACGCTACAATAATGTGTCAATATATTTCATTTGACACAAAGCCATTCCACCATCAACTTGCATAAATTGAATGCCCAAATAGTGATGCAAATGCCCCAAATCAGACATCTCAAATGAGGCATGCAAATCGGCCTTAAAATCAGCAATATGCTTCTCAATAGGACCAGTGAGCAGCATGTCATCAACATAGACAACAATGATCAGAAGCACATCATTAGCACGCTTAACATATAAGGTGCTTTCAGTTGAACTGTTCTCAAAACCATGTGCAATCAGATAGGCATGTATCTTCTCATACCAAGCACGTGGTGCTTGCTTTAAACCATATAATGCCTTCTTTAACCTGCATACCTAGTTTTCATGCCCTTTCTGCACAAAGCCACGGGGCTGAAAAACATACACTTCTTCATGCAAGTCACCATTCAAAAATGCAGTTTTAATGTCCAACTGATGTACATTCCAACCATGATGGGCTGCAAGTGCACAAATGCTCCAAACAATAGTCATACGGCATGTAGGTGCAAAGGTCTCATCAAAATCAATGCCTCTTTCCTGCGCATAACCCTTTGCAACAAGCCTAGCCTTATACCTGTCAACTCTACCATAAGGTTTACGCTTCAGCTTGTATACCTACCTAGTGCCAATGGCCTTCTTGCTTGAAGGCAAGTCACATAAAGACCAAGTACCATTCTTCATTATTGCATCATATTCAGATCCATAGCAGCCATCCAATTTTCTGAATTTTGTGCTTCATCAAACGAAACAGGCTCATTCTCATCACAGAGACTAGATGCAGCCATAGCATAGCAATCTGATGCAAAAGATGCACTATGAGAGCCTGATCGAGTATGATATGACAGAGGTGCATCTAATTTGCTGTCACGCAAAGTCTACACCAGCCATTTTGGCATAGTTTTTGTCTGCTCAATATCAGCTCTCTCATCAACTAGTGCATTATGTAAATCTGCATCAGAAATGGAATGATCTGCATCATCACATGAAACCTGCAAAGGCTGAGAAGTTGCCTCATTAGGACCAGCAGTAGACTATCCACCTATAAAAAGAGGCAGCAAAGTACCATACATGTCTTTGGAGCTAACAGATGTCTCCTTAGTACATGAAAGCAATGGTTGAATAGCATCTTCCACAAAAACAACATCACGGCTAACCAGAATGCATTTAGTCCGCAGATGATACAGACGATAGCCTTTACTTTCAAAACTATACCCAACAAAATACATTTTACTGCTTTATCATCCAATTTTCTGTGATGTTGTTCATGCACTAATGCATATTCCAAACAACCAAAAACACGCAGATGAGCAACAGATGGCTTGCGATCATGCCAAGCCTCATATGGAGTGATAGACTGCAGCGCTTTAGTGGGACATCTGTTCAGTACATATGCTGCACACATGACAACCTCAAGCCAGAAACTATGTGGTAAAGCCTGACTCTTGACCACACACCTCGCCATCTCCATGAGTGACATGTTCTTTCGTTCAGCAACTCCATTCTATTGAGGTGTATACGGCACTGTACATTGGTGTTTTATCCCACGTTCAGCCAGAAATGCATTAAAATCAGAAGGCATATATTCCCCTACTCGATATGAACAGAGGGTGCCCATTTTACATGCTGAAAGATTTTCAACCAAAACCAAAAACTGTTTGAAGCACACGAACACTTCGGACTTTGCCTTCAATGGAGATACCCATGCATTCCTGGAAAAATCATCGATGAAAGTCACGAAGTAAAGATAATTCCCAAAAGAAGGTGTCTGCATAGGACCACAGACATCACTATGTACAAGCTACAATTTTTGAGTAGCCCGAACTGAACCATCTTTTGGAAAGGATGAAGGCTGCATTTTGCCCAAAATACAGCCTTCACAAACATGTTTTCCAGGTGCCTCAAGTTTGGGCAAAGAGGACACCATTTCAGATTTCTGCAGGCGTAGCAAACTAGCAAAATTTAGATGACCAAAGCGTGCATGCCAAAGCTTTGCATCTGACATAGCCTGAGAATCATTTACTGCACATGCCAAATCATTTATAGATCTTTCATAGTCTATGAGCTTATACAGCCCACGACATAAAATGCCAGAAGCAATAATCACATCGCCATTTGAAAGATCATGAACTGTACACCTGTCATCAACAAATTTTACAGCCAAGACAATCTTGGCTAATGCAGAAACTGATAACAGGTTCTTCTTGATCCCTGGCACAAATAAAGCATCTGACAAAGTGAAAGAACTACCATCAGTAGTGGTCAAAATGATCTTACCAACTCCCATAACAGGACAAGAGGAGTTGTTGGCACATGTAACAGTATTCCCTATAGGGGAAGACTCGAGTGCAGAGAAGAAACTGCGCTGCGAGGTAATATGTTTGGTCGCCCCACTGTCAAAGTACTGGCAAACATCTGAGTCTACTGCAGACATGCACTACTCATGAGAAGATGGGTCAAAACTACAAACAGTAGTAAATTCCCATTCTTCTTCCTGCACAAGATTAGCAGACTCCATTTTTTGTATAGAGGCTTCTGCAACAACCATTCCAACCTCTTTCTTCTTTGCCTCTTTTGCAGCCAGTTTTGGATAGTTCTTTATGATATGATCATACAGAACAATTTCTACTTTTCTGATTTCTTCTCATCTTTATCTTCCTTCTTCGAATATGCAGAATTAGCAGATTTCTTCTTACTAGTTGAAGAGCTCCATTTTCCTTTGCCATTCTGACTAGCCAAGAAAGCTTGATCTGCAACTCGCATAATGGACTTGTTCTGCCTAGACTGATCTTCTTGCAACAGAACAGAGACTAACTCCTCAAATGATAAGGCATTCGGATTGCCTTTCATCATCAGCCGAAGAGTAGAAGCAAAACTCTGATATGAATCAGGAAGACCATTCAAAACGGTCTACACAAGTGAGCTATCTGGTATAACCTCATCAGCAGAAATCAACTGTTCCTTCAAGTCTTTGATCTTCGTTAGGAAACTGTCCATAGAATCACCTTCATTCATGTGCTCACTCTCCAACTGTTTTCGGAGGTAAGCAACACGAGCCTCATTCCTAGCTTGGTACAATGTGGTAAGTGTATCCCAAGCATCCTTAGCCATTCTGCAAGAGTGAATGTGAGGAATAATGGCACGTTTGACAGACAAAGCTATCAATGCATGTGCCTGGGCATCTCTACCATCCCAATGAATCTGCTCTACAGTAGGTGCAGCAAAAACCACAGCACGAACAAGAATATGCAGAATATCATCATCTTCGACACCTTTTGCATCAGCTTCAGTACTTGCAGTTGTAACAGTTGCCGGTGTTATAGGACGTTTTTCGACACCCTGCACAATGTTCCATAGTCCTTTTGCAACCAACACATGTCGCATCATATAAGCCCATAACGGGTAGTTGGTACCATCCAACTTATCCTCTACAGCCAACATACGGAATACATCACTGCTTTCAGCCATGGCCAGTGACTAAAATACCTTGATGCAGAAAATTGACTGTATCTCAAAAAGTTGAACAGAACTAGCTAGACGAATTTTACTAAACCTGTAGCAGACTTTGAGATGCTTATAGTGGCGAACAGAAACTGGTATATATCTTTGGATCAAAAAGACAAAATAGCCTGCACAACCGCTATGATACTATGTTCGGAGGCCGAAACGAGCTCATATCGCGATTTCAGCACCACAAAGCGAAGCCGTTTTGATCTCTGAAACACCCTGAGTATGCTCACCAAATTTCATGCGAATCTGAGACTGCAAACGGAGGAGTGTCGACGGCACCCTAGATGAAGCGACGACCTGCTCTGATACCAATTGTTGGAGTTAGACGTCTGCAGAAGCACGCGAACAGCACAAGGAAGAAGAAGAAGCTTGGAGAGCAACACACAATAAGTGAATGTATTACTACAGAATGTACAAAGATAAGTAGCCCATTAGGGCAATAGGCATATATACAAGCCAGGGGAAAAAAACCTCCTAAAGAGCGGCGGTCTGTGTTCACACACATCACTACCTAAATATATCAATAGTTTCTAACATCAACCTCTATTCATACCAACCCAAATGTGCAACACCTTATGCTCCATAGAACAAATCACACGTGCTAGTCAGTCAACCAAGGTCTGTTTGAATTTTTCAATTGGAATAATTGTGTCATATCTAATACCTATTTTAGAAAAATCCTTGACAAACATTCATAAGAGGTCATTAGCATCATGAAGTTCCTTGATTATTATCAAGTGAATCCATGCCAAAGTGGTTCCCATTAGCATTATACCGAATGCTTTGACTTGTGTGAACTAATCACTTACTTGTTTAGGCCTAAACACTTGCCTAAAGTCTACCTTGTGCATCTGAGGATCATCTTGCCCATTAAAAAGATTAAGCATACATTTCTCCGCTTCATTTGGTCATGAGCATGGTCTTGGATAACTAAATCTATATGAGATGTGTCAAAAATATTCAAATTTTACTTAGCAAGATATAATTGGATGATTGTCCTTCTCAAAACAAAATGATTTCCTATTTCTAGTATGGGCTAGCTCGTGCTAATTTGAGAACACTCATGTATCAGATAATGCCCAAAACTCTTGTTGAGTGCTTTGAGTATTATATCTCTCAAGATGACGGCATGGGTCACCTGCTTTCTCCATGAATAGTGACAAAATCAAAACTCGAGACTCCATCTCCTTCTATGGAAGATTTCATAGAAAGAATCATGTAGAAATTGGAGTATAAACTTGAAAATCATCCAAATCTCTCTTGTCATAAGGAGACTATGAGGAATTCATGTCATGGAAACCACCATTTCCAAATGCCTATCTCGAGGCTCCTCATACTCCTTCTCAAAGACCTATAGAGGACCTCCAAGATTTCCAAGTGTACCAAGAACCTCTTAGTGGTGTCTTCCACCTATCTAGCAGAGACTTAAAATTCCACTAGGATTCGGTGCCCACTATCAAGGAAGCCATGCAAAATATGTGGGGACCTTCATCCACTAGATAGACATTGCATGACCTTTGCTTCTCTAATCTTAAATGTGAACAAATCACTAGACATATCACCTTGTCCCACATCAAATGATAATGCCCTCTTATCAAGAACATTAATGTGCACCTCAAGGACATCCTTATGCCACATCAAATAGTCCACACAACTTGTGCTCATATCTAGTTAAGTCAAATCTTCTAGGAGTGCAACAAATATTGATGGAATTAGCCCATGAAGTACAACCCACTAGCCACATGTTTTTCCACCATTTACAAAAAAAGTGTGGAGAGGTTCACTTGTAATTCCAATCTAGCTAATTTGTATGACCCAAGCTAAGAAAAAATCCATTCAATTTGAACTAGGGCAACACATAGATGTAGACAAATCAAAGGATGAAAAAGAAAATATAATAGCCAGATAGTCAAGTCAAACAAGATCAAAAGGAAGCCAAACTATCCATGGAGCAATGAGAAATCTGAATGCAAAGTTTAGGCATCAGTCTGTCGATCGATTTATGCCCCTTCCCTTCTACTACATAGCACTAAAAACAACACCTTTAAGCTAATACATTAGTTTTTGTTGTTGGGAAATCCAAATCCAATACATCATATATATTTCATCCAAATCTTGAGATACTAGTGCAAGCCTACCATAAGCACCTCCATGAAGGTCCTCATTTGGAAAATAATGATAAATGTTACCCAAGATTGGACAGGTGAAGGAAAAGCTATGTATTTACAAACAAGTGATTGAGATTGGAGAGCAATTTCAAAAATTGACTCCTCAAGACAAGCCTCAAGAAATGCCATTGTAGACTCAAGATCCTATTATACCACAATTACTTGAACTATCAATAGAATCTCCTAAATCAACATTTGACATATGAAGAGATTATATACCTAGAAACAAGAGCAAAAAACAATCAAAATTTTGGGAAGTTGTACAAGAAGAGAAATGGAAAGACATGGAAGACAAGAACCACCCTTGAAGGAAATCAATTTCCAAGCGCCTCCACTAAAATAGCATGCTATCCTTATAGATGCATCAATAAGGTTTGATTTTGAGTTTGCTATAACACCGAGTCTAGGATCCTTATCTAGGTATTTAGGTCAATATGAAGAAAGTTCAAAATTTCACAAAAACATGGTGCTATGTGTTGGAACAAGTCCATGGCAAGTTCAAGTGATGGCTTGGGTCATCAAAAGGCTTAGAAATTTAAAGGAAATGGAAACTCCTTGTAGAGTTCACTTGTGAACTACCTTTTGTAATTTTTGAAGACTTTACTTGATGTGAAAGTAAAGGAATCTAAGTGGTTGAGTCCACTGTTGGGAAAGATGGATGGACACTTCAAGATGATGAGTAGGTACTGCCAAATCCTGCTTTGTACCAGCCCTTTGATGCAAGAGTTGATAAATGGACCCTCTTAGCTTTCCAATGACACCATAAAAGTGCCTATGTACTTTGGAAATGATGTATGAAAAGGTTTGATCAAAACAAACTAGTTCAAGATAGAAGACTCAAAGAAAACCTTCTATTTTGAGTCATACACCTGCTGCTTATAATGCTCAGTAAAACTAGTACATTAGGAATTGGAAAAATTCCCCTTAGGGATACCTAATTAGCTTAGTAAGCTACTGATTCCAAGTGGAATCACTTGAAATGATCAACTATGCACAAAGAAATCAATTTAGCAAAATAATCTTTACCCTCGATTTTTTAGGACTGCTGCAGGTATTGACCAGTGAGTGCTTCGATGCTGATTTCTCTCAATCTTCTGAATATATTTGCTTCAAACTTTGTCAGCATGTAGATAACTTGAATTTGGTTCCAACAAGCTAAAGATCATTGAATTTGGGGGAGAAATGAGCGAGATATGCTCAGTACAAGTTGACAGTGGAATATGACTATAATAGAGATGTCATAGATGAACAATGTAAGTATAATATATTAATGAACAATGTTGTACAATGTCATAGGCTTGGTAATCATAGCCTTATGATGAAGAAAGGTGTAGGCTACAGTGTAGGCCTTACACACATATAGAATGGCAATGAAAATCTCGGGATATGACCACTCTTTTTCGCAAATTTTTCAAGAGAGTATATATAGGAGTTACAATCAAATTGAATTTGAATTCAAATTTTTGCTCTCTCTAAAAGTGTACCTTTATTCTAGGAGATATTCTCTCAAAGGTGGTTGTTACTTTCCAACTAATCAAGTCCACGACTTTTGTAGGTAGCTACAATTATTCACAAGTCAAAATATGACTTTTACAAAGGTAAAGAAGTAATTCTCCACTAGCAATGGTTTCTATGAACCTTTATATGTGTATGAACTACAAGCCAAATGTTTAGGTTTGTGATTTACACCAATAGCTCCCCCTCAAGCCAAACATTTTGGCTTGGTCTTCATCTTTCAATCTTCTTGAATATCCTGCAATCCAATCAATGATTTGAACCTGCAAAGTTTTGTACCATCTAATGCTTTAGTTAGCAAATTTGCACATTGCATATTTGTTGATACATATGACAATTGAATATCCTTGCTCAATAACGTTTCTCTCACATAATGATAGTGGACCTCTATATGCTTGGTCCTAGCATGATAAATAGGATTAGATGCATGGTGTAGAGAGCTTGTATTATCTCCAAAGATCATTGGAGATGCAGTATGCAAGCCCAATTCTGTATACAACAATCTAATCCATATGGCCTCTTGAGTAGCATTGGCCGATCCTCTATACTCTGCCTTTGTAGAAGATAAAGCAACAGTAGGTTGCTTCTTTGAAGACCATGATATTGGCTGAAAGGTACCCTGAGGTACTCCTCCTATCATCTTTGCATCCTGCCCAATCTGCATCTGAAAAAATTTTAATGTCCAAGTCTGATGTATAAGGAAAATACAGACCATGATGTTGATTACCCTTAAGGTACTTCAAGATCCTTTTGGCAGCCTCCAAGTGAGGTTCCCTAGGCTTGTGCATAAACTGGCTTAGCGCACTTACTCCATAAGCAATGTCTATCCTTGTCAAGGTAGCATAGTTCAAGCTACCCACTATGCTTTGGTAACCTGTAATGTCATCAAGTACATCACCTTCATGAGCACTTAATTTTAGGTTTACCTCCATTGGAGTACTTGCATTTTTGGCATCCTACAATTGAAACTTCTTCAACATATCCTGTATATACTTCCTCAGAGTAATGTAAATGCCAGAGTTAGTATAGACCAACTCAAGTCCAAGAAAATATTTTAGTGATCCAAGGTCACTAATTTTGAACTCCTTCATCATCTGATTCTTGATCTGTTTGATGCCATTAGCATCATTACCTATAAGTATGATATCATCAACATATACACATAGGTATATTACCTCTGAATTACTTCTCTTAATGAATAGAGAAGTATCTGCTTTACTCATTACAAAACCTTGGTCCTGAAGATATGTGGTCAACCTATGGTTCCATGCCCTAGGTGCTTGCTTTAATCCATAAAGAGCTTTATTCAATTTGCATACATATGTTACCTTGTTTGGATCCTCATAGCTAGGAGGTTGTGACATGTACACCTCCTTTGAAATCTAGCCATTCAGCAATGCATTCTTTACATCCAACTGATACATGTTCCAATTCTTTGATGCAGCCACACTTACCAATACCTTGATGGTTGGCATTTTGGCCACAGGTGAGAACGTTTCCTCATAGTCAATGCCTTGGGTTTGTGCAAAACCCTTAGCCACAAGTCTGACTTTATACCTGCTTATTAACCCATCAAAATTTCTCTATATTTTATAGATCCATCTAGAACCAATTACCTTCATAGAATCCTTCTTTGGTACTATTTCCCACTTCATATGATGATGGTTCTTCAATTGATAATTCTTTGGCAAGATAAACAGAGTGCTTAGTAACAAGAGAAGTGTCATACCCATATTTGATTGGTTTCTTGCTCTCCCTTTGTAATCTTTTGATTGCTTGATTAGAGGATTCAGGTATATCTTCTAATTTCTTCATCTTGAGTTTACCTTTGGACTTCCATGCCTTGAACTCTTCAAGGTTAATGATGTCTTCATCATCTAAATTGGTGTCTTCATTCTAAGTAGACTCCTCCTTAGTGAGGCTTGAAAATTCCTCTTACAAGTCATAAGGTAGCTTTACTTCCTGCATTCACTATCAAACCAAGAGTCATTTTCATCAAAGACATCTCTACTGACCATGAATCCCTTGTTTGATGGATTGTAAAACCTCTGACCTTTGTGATTTAGATCATATCCAATGAAGATGCACTTCTCTACCTTGGGGTCTAGCTTACCTCTTATCTGTGAAGGGATATGCACATATGCTACACATCCAAAGATCCTGCAATGATCAAGTGAAGGTCTTCTACCATGCCATGCTTCATATGGGGTCATCTCATCAAGAGATTTGGATGGCAACCTATTTACCAAATAAGTGGCAGTAGACACACTCTCTGCCCACAAATAGTTAGGTAAGTTTTTCTCATTTAACATTGACCTAGTTGTTTCAACAATCAATCTATTTCTTCTTTCAGCTACCCCATTCTGTTCAGGAGTATACCTTGTGGTGATTTCTCTCTTAATTCCTCTGTCCTGTAAGAATGCATCAAAATCATTTGAGAAATACTCACCTCCACCATCTAATCTTAGCCTTTTTAGATTTCTCCCTGTTTGATTCTCAACAAGTGCAAGATACTTTTTAAAGCAACTGAATACTTCATCTTTGTGCTTCATAAAGTACAATACAGTCCACCTACTATAATAATCAATGAAAGATACATAATACCTTGATCCAGAAATTGAGGGATCCTTGCTTGATCCCATACATTTGTATGAACAAGTTCTAGGTAGTCCTTATGCATGTAGCCTTTCCTTGAGAAGGATAACCTGTGAGACTTTCCAAACTGACAAGCACCACACTTATAAATCATGTGTTGCTTGGATACATTAGGTATCCCAAGCACACATTGATCCCTGCATATTTGTTTCAAGGTTCTTTCACCTACATGCCCTAATCTCTTGTGCCAAATTTCAAGCTCTGATAATGTTTGATCCTTATAACTATAGAGTGTTATGTTCCTTGTATCCTCAAGTTCAAAAGTGAAGAGTCTACCTGTCTTTTCTCCTTTGGCTATTCTCTTGAACCCATGCTTGGGATCCTCCACAAATGCTCCATATTGGTTGAATCTAACCTGCAAACCTTTTTCCACAATCTGTCCAACACTCATCAAATTCTTGGTAATAGTTGGTACATATAGAACCCTACTCAACAGATTTTTGTTCCCATCGGAGGTCTTAACATTTCCAACTTTAATCATTGAGTGCTTGGTGTCATCACCTGTTTGTACCTGATGCTTACCCTTTGGTTCCTCAAGGTCAGAGAGAAGAGCTACATTGCCTGCCACATGATTTGAGCATCTAGAGTCAATGTAGAAGAGATGGTCATCATTTATACCTGGTTTTGATGTCATATTCATAATCAGAAGAGAATCTTCTTGCTCCTCTATGTAGTTGTTGTAATCCTTTCTGGATTTGTATCTCCTTGGTAGTTGCCATTGTAGTTGTTGTTGTATTTGTTGTTATATCCTTGATGGTGATTGAATCTGCCTCTTGATTGTGTGTATCCACCTCTTTGATATCCTCTACCTCTCTAATTCTTGAAGTTCCTGAAACACTCATCTATAGTAAGATTTGATAAACCACAAATATTGCATGGTGAGGAGTTATAAGGTCTCCCCCTACCTTGCTTACCTCCTCTGCCCCTTCCTCTTGATGATCTACCTCTCCCTGCATAGTTGGCTTGGGAGGTAGTTCCCTCATCTTCCATTTTCTTGTTCTTGCCTTTCTCTTTAGACTTATTCTTATCAGTGTATAGGGCAGAAGAGCTATTACCTCTTGATGAGTCTCCATTCTTGTTGAGCTTGGCTTCACGGGTGAATAGTTGCCCCATGAGTATGGTAAGGTTTGGAATCTGCATGTCCATGTACAAGTCCATGGCAGTTGTGAAGCTTTCCCACTTGCCATCTGCTTTAATACCATTGATAACTTGCCTTACAATCTGCTCCTCTTCAATTTCTTCTCTTATACTTGCCAACTGATCTGCTACATCTTTAACCTTGGTACATACTCTGAGATAGCTTGCTTAGGTTGTTTCCTTTGAGTTGTGAACTCAATCCACAACTGATTCTTCCTGCACCTTGTGTTGGAAGAGAAATAAGAAGACAATGTTTCCCAAGTCTCTTGGGATGTCTTACAATTCCTAATATGTGGAAGAAGAAAATCAAAGATTGAGTTGAGTAAGTAAGACCTTGCTAATGCATCCTTGGCACACCATGTGTTGAGTCTTTCATGCTCTTCCCTTGTAGGTTGTCCTTTGCTTCTAAATATGGGCATCTCCTCATCTCCTGAGATGTATCCATAGAGGCTCCTTCCTTGTAGGTATGTCTTCATCCTTAGAGACCATGCTTGATAGTTGTTCCTGTCCAAATTATCAATGAAAAAAAGGAAAACCATCTCCCATTTTACATTAACTTTGCTCTGATACCATTGTTGGGAAAGATGGATGGACACTTCAAGATGATGAGTAGGTACTGCCAAATCCTGCTTTGTACCAGCCCTTTGATGCTTCAGAGTTGATAAGTGGAACCTCTTAGATTTCCAATGACACCATAAAAGTGCCTATGTACTTTGGAAATGATGTATGAAAAGGTTTGATCAAAACATACTAGTTCAAGATAGAAGACTCAAAGAAAACCTTCTATTTTGAGTCATACACCTGCTGCTTATAATGCTCAGTACAACCACTACAGTAGGAATTGGAAAAATTCCTTTTAGGGATATCTAATTAGCTTAGTAAGCTACTGATTCCAAGTGGAATCACTTGAAATGATCAACTATGCACAGAGAAATCAATTTAGCAAAATAATCTTTACCCTCGATTTTTTAGGACTACTGCAGGTATTGACCAGTGAGTGCTTCGATGCCGATTTCTCTCAATCTACTAAATAGATTTGCTTCACACTTTTTCAGCATGTAGATAACTTGAAGATGGTTCCAACAAGCTAAAGATCATTGAATTTGATAGAGAAATGAGGGAGATATGCTCAGTACAAGTTGAGAGTGGAATATGACTATAATAGAGATGTCATAGATGAACAATATAAGTATAATATATTAATGAACAATGTTTTACAATGTCATAGGCTTGGTAATCATAGCCTTATGATGAAGAAAGGTGTAGGCTACAGTGTAGGCCTTACACACATACAGAATGGCAATGAAAAGCTCGGGATATGACCACTCTTTTTCGCGACTTTTTCAAGAGAGTATATATAGGAGTTACAATCAAATTGAATTTGAATTCAAATTTTGGCTCTCTCTAAAAGTGAACCTTTATTCTAGAAGATATTCTCTCAAAGGTGGTTGTCACTTTCCAACTAATCAAGTCCACGACTTTTGTAGGTAGCTACAATTATTCACAAGTCAAAATATGACTTTTACAAAGGTAAAGAAGTAATTCTCCACTAGCAATGGTTTCTATGAACCTTCATATGTGTATGAACTACAAGCCAAATGTGTAGGCTTGTAATTTACACCAACATCCACTTGATGAAAAAGGAAAGAAAAGCCACAAATTTTGATTAGGTAAGTAGGAGAATCAATCACCAAAAGATTGGAGAGTGATTTTAGGCAAGATCCAAATTCAAATCTTGGCTCCAAAGATGACTATAAATACATGGCTCTTTAGTCATGTTTAGAAGACCTCCATGAGCTGAGCTTTATGCCATATCAAGGTGTGGTTTCAATGCACACATATGCATCAGTAAGTTCTTTGTATTTTACAATCAATATACTTTCATTTTCATGATCATTTGAGTTCATATTTTCATGCTCTTGTGAAGTGTATTGTTCACTGCCATATCTCTCAGTTTTCTTAGTCAGATTGCAGAGATGATTTCTCTGAGCTTGGTGCATCATTTTCAGTGATTCAACTTGATAAAGTTAGCCCTCTAAGTCTCCTATATAGTCACAAATTTTCATTGCAATTGGATCTCTCAATCATCAGCTATGTTCATTTGACATCGACTATATCACTTCATTTTCTACTTCTCTACCAGCACTACTCTCAAAATAGTTATCTTCTTAGAGCTGTTTCTTAGTGTGTAATTCACCATTTTCCATTATTCAAATCCTTTTAGAATCCGCATAATGTCTAGTATATGCTTACAAACTTTCATAAGGATTGGATTCTTGAATCTTGCAATATTGCTATTTTTCTGCTCATGGGTATGAGTACTATTTTTCTATAGCCCGTGAAAATTGGGATGGTCCTATGACTTGCTAAGTTCTTTTCTCTTATTTTTTATAAAGTCACTCATGATTGTTAGCTTATTAAGTGCATAAGAGTTCCCCAAAAGGAATTAAGTCAATTGCTGTTGTGGCTAGAGAATTGTTCAAAACTTTGGATAGGTGTATGAACATAAATAGCAAGTTTTTGGCTCTTGAATCTACTTCAACTTATATGTTTTGATTCATCTTTTTGAGAGTGATCTTCCAAGGTACATAGGGTATCTAATACATATTTTTGCAAGCTAATGGGGCCCACTACATATCTGTGGACTTCATTTGGATGGTGTATTGCAAAGCTTTTGCAGCACCACTTCATCTTCATCAACTACAAATCCATCTCTTCACACTATGCACATATAGAGGAGATCAAACACATAAAGCTAATGAGAATCTCTCTAGGAAGCCATAGCATGATCAAAATGGACTCATACAACAAATGCACATTCAATATGGTAATGCAGTGATCACTTTGAGTATCATTCCAATTCTTATAGACAAAGTGGGAGAAATCAGTGAAGAATATGAACAAAATATATTCTCCCTATTGAATACAATGAAATGATAGAAGAAGATATCATAGATTAGAGAGCTAGTCAAGTTTTAGCAGTCAATGAGCTATGGAATAAATGGGGTAACCATCTTCAAGACCAATAGCTATGAAACAATAGTTGGTACACAGACATGTAGAAAGATCGATCAATCTTATAAATGCCATTCTTCACACCAATTGTGGTGTCAAGTTTGAGAACACCATAGAAATTTTCCAATTCGATAAAGCCAGTAATTATAAAATGTTCTTAGGATTTCCTATTGCCTTGTGGTATAGGACATGCTCATACACTTTCGATTTTTCAAATCTATGAAGAGTGGATGACTACCTAGTTGCAATTGAAGGTAGAAAGCAGATGGGATGATGGGGCATCATGCCAAGTGGTAAAGTGTCATCCCAAGTTAGCTCTCTAAAGAGATCCCCAATCATGCTCTAGCTTGTTACCATTAGTATCCATGTGAATGGCCAAATGGCCACTTGACACTTTTGTATACGCTCTTTAATAAAACATAGAGTGGCATGGTCAGCCATAGACTATAAGTTTGACCTCATTTGTAACACCCACAAAATCTCTATTCGTTCTTTTTGTGTATTAGGTGTTTTCTGTGTATTCTATAGCCTCTATGCAGAGTACTATGTGCGATGTCTAGAGCTTGGTTTTCTATTGCAATTTTATCTTCATGGAGCTCTCGAGAAAGGAGAATCCATGGTGTTGCATCACCATCACAATACTTTACTAGTATCAGAGCATTCTAAAACAAAAGCTTTATTGCTTTTGTGCAAGTGAAGTGATCACCCATCTGCCCACCCAAGGCTTATGATTAAGGTTAGGACCAAGGCATAGACCTTGGCATACCTTGTCATTCGAGTCACCCAAGTCACCATTGGCACCATTGGTTCCACATAAGGGAGGACCCCAACGATCAAGGAGGAGGTTTCCGGTACTTCTCTGGAGGTCACCCATCCTAGTTTCTTCCCCTGAAGCTCACTTAACCCGCAATCTCTTGGCACTAAGATACACTCTTGTGGTTTTTGAAGAAGGGAAAAGAATAAGGTTCAGATTATCTTGAACATGTTTTGGGTCCTCAAATGTTCATTATTTGCCTTCAAAGCCTATTTCCAAGCATTTTTGGGGGTGATTCTTCTAGCCATTTTGGAGTACTTTCACATAGTTCTCTTTACACAAGTTCAATAACATCAAGAAGAATTTTCTTTGCACTTATCCGACAATCAATATTCATCTTTGGGGATGTGTTTTTCAGCTACACTAGCTTTGGCATAGTTGTGGTGGGAGCAACCACCGCAAGCTTATGCAAGTTTTTGAGCCTAAAGAACAGAGTTGATAGATGCTTATAAGTGTTGTTCGCTTGTATTTTGGCTATGGATTCAGCCTTTTAGTGCCATTTTAATGCCTATATTGAACACATACATTCTATGTATGCTTTTGTGGACATCACTTATGTACATATGTCCATGTGGTCATTGATATAGTGGTTATGATTTTGGATAAAGCCTTTGACATTGATAAAGAGGGTCATGGTGAGGTTTTTGTAACTAGGAGAAACCTAGATGTGAGGGTCTCTTTTGTGATGCAGATGGAAGACTTACCGAGCCACACCATGGGAGATCTATGCGAGTTGTTCATAGGTGCTCGATAAGCCTAGTTGGCTTCTTTCAATTAACTAATTATATGCAATGGATTTAGAGATTCACTATGCAAGTTTACATATTAGTACTTGCAATTTTATGAGCTTTTGGCACTATTCATATGCTCATTTTGTAGAGGCGAATCTAGCAAAATTTTTCTAGATTTTTGTTTTCTCAACGATATAGTGGTCGATGTACTCCTTGATACACTCATTGATGTAAGCACATATATTCTCACATAATCCTTTTGCTTGGTCATTTTTGTTCTTCAATCCATTTTTTTGGGGAGAATCTCTTTAATTTTTCCTAGAATCTGACATATGGTCATCCTTTTCTAAGCCATAGTGGTATTTGAACTCTTCTAGCTCCATTATCAATCTAGTTAGTTCTCTATATCATGGCATGAGAGATCTTAGGCACATTCGGTGGATCAGGGTCTAGTGCTAGTGTTCTCAACAGAAGCTATAACTCGTAAGACAAAGGCTATTTTGAGATCTAAAGTTTTGATGGCAGAAACTTTGCTCTATGGAAGAATCAAATTAAAGATGTGCTAATTCAGAGGAGGTAATGGAAGCCAATAAATGGGACCTCAAAGAAGTCTACTAACATGGATGAAGATGATTGGAATGAGCTGGATTGAATGGCTATTTCCACCATTCCTTTGCACATGGTAGGTAATGTTTATTTTATAGTATTGTATTGTGAAAGTAAAGAGTAGCTTTGGAAGAAGTTATGCAACACATATGAAAAAGAAAGGGCATCAAATAAAGTGTACTTGATAAGAAAATTCTATGATCTTTGCATGAAGGAAACAGATAGTGTTGTTGCTCCTCGAAATGATGTTGATGCTATAGAGATGGATAATGAAATGAAAGCAATCTTGTTGCTATGCACCTTGCTACCACCATGGGACATATTTTGCACATATATAAGGAATAGTGCACGTGGTGGTAATATATGATCTATGATGAGATACGTGGATCGCTCTTAAGTGAGGAGATTTGTAGAAAATCAATGGTTGGCATTCAGAGTGGAGATGCATATAATGTTCATGATTTTTACCAAGGAAAGAAACATGGCAGGATGAAAAGAATGGTCAACATAATAAGATAGAAGTAAATCAAGGAAGAGGGACATCAAATTTCATTATATTCATAAGAAAAGACACATGAAGAAAGACTTCTATGCATTTAAGAATGCTAAAGCTAAAGGAAAAAATGTTGATGGGCATGTTAAAGAGCTACCTGTGAAGATTGAAGAAATTAATGTTATTTCTAATGATTCTGATTTGTTGACACTTGACAGTAATATGCCCACTCAGGCTCTTATGGTTGATTCTCTTTCCCACATGTGACTGCTAAATTCTTTTGTTTGTTTTCCATGTGACACAAAATAGACAATGGTTCTCTTGTTATGCAACAAAGTCTCTTGGTATAGTGAGACTTGGTGGCTCTCACCAATGTGACATTGTTGGGATTGGAGATGTGGTTGTGGAGTTCATTGTTGGTTCAAAATTCACTAAGCATAATGTATGCCATGTACCTTCGTTATCATGTAGTTTGATGTTGCTCCACACCAAGCTCTAGGCCTAGATCAAGAGAAGAAATCAGAAGTCAACAAGTCAGAAAGTGTAGCTAATAAAAGAATGGAAGCTTGGAAGGATAGCAAAGAATAAATGAAGAGACGATGGGCAAGAAAGATGAGAAAACTAGAAGAAATCCTAAAAGAGACAAAGACAAAACTCATTGAGGTCGCATCCCATATGTAGTCTCAAACAACACCACCACCACCCCATCAAATCCCACCACCCATCCCACTACCACTCACAACAATGTTGGCAGATCCTACTCCTAAAGAGTTGGACATGATGTCCAAGGCTTATCACGCTCGAATTCATGAAGGGACAAATGTGGTTAAGTTAGACAAGTGTTTGTTGGTGCAGTTACTCCAAGCCTAAATGCTTGACTATTTGTCCTAAAGTTCATATGTGCATTCATGTATTAGCACATGAATGATCTACTGTAAAAGCTTAATTTTTACTCCTTGTAAAAGTGCATATGAGGAAAGACCTCCAATTACGAGCTCTTAGGAGAATCTTTCCATGACTTATTTGGTGAGGACTTATAGCAAATCAAGTCCTAAAAACCTTGGAACACCTTTAGATACATGGACATGCAGCCAGAAGAGCCCGACTTGAAGAGACATTTAGAGGGATTTCATATGCATATTGAGCTCACACTATAGCTCTACCATTTCCCTCACATTTTGCAATCATTCATTGTTATGTCAATGTAATTTATGTGCATTAATACACATAGTTTTCTCATATCTCATATCTTCTATACTCTCATGTATCACTCAAAAAGTGAACTTCCATGATCCATTTCTCAGCATATACTTGATCATTTGTAGTGATTTAAGTTGCTATAGATTCATTAGATTGTCTACACCATTTAGAAATGCAATTTTAATTTCCAGCTGATGTACATTCCAATCATGATGAGCTCCAAGTGCACATATGCTACGAATAGTGTTCATTCAGCAAGTGGGTGCAAAGGTCTCATCAAAATCAATGCCTCTCTCTTGAGCATAACCTTTTGCAACAAGCCTAGCCTTATACATGTCAACTATTCCATCAGGTTTAGGTTTCATCTTGTATACCCATTTAGTTCCAATGGCCTTTTTGCCTAGAGGCAAACCGCATAAAGACCATGCACCATTCTTCATAATAGCATTATATTATGCTTACATATTAGCCATCCAATTTTTTGAATTTTGTGCTTCATCAAATAAAACAAGCTCATTCTCATCACAAAGACTAGAGGCGGCCATAGCATAGCAATCTAATGCAAAAGAAGCACTATGAGAGCATGAAGGAGTAGGGTATGACAAAGGTGCATCTAATTTTCTATCTCACAAAGTTTGCATCAGCCATTTATGCATAGTTTTTTCCTCCTCTATATTATCCCTCTCATCAACAAGTGCATCATGTAAATGTGCATCAGAAATGGAATGATCTTCATCATCATGTGGAGCCTATAAAGGCTGAGAAATTGCCTCATTTGGACCATCACTTGATTGTGCACCTATAAAACGAGGCAACAATATTTCATATACATCTTTGGAGATAACTAATGTCTCCTTAGTACATGAAAGTAATGAATAAATTGCATCTACCACAAAAACAACATCACGATTAACTAAAATGTGTTTAGTCGATGGATGAGACAAATGATAGACTTTGCTTTCAAAATTATACTCAACAAAAAATACATTTCACTATTTTATCATCCAATTTCTTGCATTGTTGTTCATACACTAATGCATATGATAAACAACCAAATGCATGTAGATGAGCAATAAATGGCTTGCAACCATGCCAAGCCTCATAGGGAGTGATAGATTGTAGTGCTTTGGTGGGGCACCCGTTAAGTACATATGTTGCACACATAACAACCTCAAGCCAAAAGCTATCTGGTAAAGCTTGATTTTTTACCATACACCTTGCCATCTCCATGAGAGACCTGTTCTTTCTTTCAGAAACCCCATTTTATCGAGGTGTATACGGCAATGTACACTAATGTTTTATCCCAAGCTGAGCTAGAAATGCATTAAAATCAAAAGACATGTATTCCCCCCCTCGATTGGAACGGAGGGTGCCCATTTTACATGCTGACATATTTTTAGCCAAAACCAAAAACTATTTGAAGCCTATCTTGGCTAATGCTGAAACTGACAACAGATTTCTCTTGATTGTTGGCACAAACAAAGCATCTGACAATGTGAAAGAACTACCATAAGCAATATTCAGAATGATCTTACCAACTCCCATTATAGGATAAGAGGATTTGTTAGCGTGTGTGATAGTACTGTCTATAGGGGCATGTTCAAATGAACTGAAGAAACTATGTTGCAAGGTAATATGTTTGGTTGCCCCACTGCCAAAGTACTGGCAAACATCTGAGTCTATTGCAGATGTACATTGTTCATGAAAAGATGGGTCATAGCTGCAAATAGTATTAAATGCCCATTCTTCATTCTACATAAGATTAGCAGACTCTATTTTAGGTGTAGAGGCCTCGGCAACAACCATTCCAACCTCTGTCTTCTTTGCCTCTTTTGCAGCAAGTTTTGGATAACGCTTTATGGCATGATCATTTCCTTTACAGTATTTACATAATTGTTTTTGCTTTTTTGTTTTCTTCTCATCTTTGTCTTCCCTTTTTGACTATGTACAATTAGCAGATTTCTGCTTACTAGTAGATGAGCTCCATTTACCTTTGTGCTTCTAGCTAGCTAAGAAAGCTTGATCTGCAACATGCATAATGGAATTGTTCTTCCTAGATTGATCTTCTTGCAATAAAACAGAGGCTAAATCCTCAAAATGTTAATGCATTTGGATTGGCTTTCATCATCAACCGAAGAATAGAACCAAAACTCTTATATGAATCAGGAAGGCTATTAAGAACGGTCTGCACAAGTGTTTTTTTGTTTTCTATGAGAAAACACACTTTACGCTAATCTTGAAAAGAGTTACTTTTTCCAAAGTAAACTAGAATATCAAGGATATATTATTTCTACTGAAGGTGTGACTGTAAATCCAAAAAGTATTGAAGTTGTTTTCAAAGGTAAGCAACATGAGCCTCATTCCTAGCCTGGTACAATGTGGTAAGTGTATCTCAAGCATCCTTAGCTATTCTACAAGAAAAAATGTGAGGTATAATGGCATGTGTTGACAGATAATGCTATCAATGCATGTGCCTGAGCATCTCTACCATCCCAAAAAATTCGCTATGTAGTAGGTGCAGCAAAAACCACAACATGAACAGAAATCTGCAGAATATCACCATCTTCAACACCATCTGCATCAGCTTCAGTACCTGTATTTGTAGGTCTAATAGGACATTTCTCAACACCCTGCAATTTATTCCACAGTCCTTTTGCGAACAATACATGACGCATCATATAAGCCCACAATGGGTAATTCGTACCATCCAACTCATCCTCAACAGCCAACATACGAAATACATCACTACTTTCTATCATGGCCACTGACTAAAATACCTTGATGCAGAAAAATGATTGCATCTAAAAAAGTTGAATAGTAACTACCTTGATGAGTTCTATTAAACATGTAGTAGACTTTGCGATGCTTATATCGGCGAACCAAAACTTGTATATATCTTTGGCACAAAAAGATGAAATAGCCTGCACAAGCATTGTGATAGTGCATTTGAAGGCCCAAACGAGCTCAGATTGTGATTTTTGCACCCCATAACAAAGTTGTTTTGATCTCCTAATCACCCTGAGTACGGTCACCAAATTTTGTGCGATTTTGAGACTGTGACCGAAGAGGTGATGATGACGCCCTAGATGAAGCAGGGACCTACTCTGATACCAACTATTGGAGTTCATCTGCAGAAGCACACGAATAGCACAATGAAGAAGAAGGATCTTGGAGCACAACAACACAATAATGAATGTATTACCACTAGAATGTACAAAGATAAGTAACCTGATAGGGCAATAGATGTATATACAAGCCAAGGGAAAAAAACCTCCTAAAGAAGGAAAAAAGTACCCCGGTGATCCTAGTGTGTTCACGCACATCACTACCTAAATATATCAACACCTTTTGAAATTGTTTATGGTAAAAAGCTTCCCACTCCCATGTCACTTACTCAAATTAATATTCCAATGATTGATTCTAGTGATCAAGTTCATATTTCTATATTTCACGATTTCCACGAGCACATTAGAAAAAGTCAAGAACATTATACATGTAATGTCAATACAAAATGGTTAGCCAAGGAATTTCAGGAAAATTTTCACCGTATGGTTATGTATTATTAAAGACACTTGAAAATTATTTTACAACATCCTAAAGTTAAACTTGCACCACACTATTATGGAACATATCGCACTATCCAAACAAATAATGATAATTCATTTAGATTAGATATACCATCTAATTGGAACATACATAACTCTTTTCATATTAGTTTACTTAACCCATTCAAAAGCACTTTACTAGTCACTCTGATTCTTGATGATCCTTCTTTGCTTGAAGAAGAATATGAAATCCTAGTTCTTAAGAAAATAATTGATCACGATGTAACTACTATGCATACAAGTACTCAATATCATAGATATTTAGTTAAGTATAAAAATCATTCTATTGAAGAATGTCAGTGGATCCATAAGACCTCATGAATGCGTCACTATGATCACTTAATTATTTCATAACATTCACATTCACATTAATTTAACTCCTCCGTGAACATTACCATGCATGTGTTTTGACATGGAACATGCTTATGTTGTTCAATGATGGGACATGTGATTGGCCATCCATGTTATTTTACTTATATCAATTGAGATCAATTGATTTTCCAACTAAGGGGCATGTTATCAATTATGGAATATGTTGAATTTTGGAATTTTAGAGTTTAAGTTATTGAGTTATTAATGTGTTTCGGTGTTTTGATATAGCAATTGAAGGTTTGTGAGGGCATGAATGGGCGTGGATATTTCGAATGTGTCTGAACACAAATAATAGGAATTATATTTTATACATAGTTAGTAAATAAAGACCCACATAAAGGGTTCTTTATAGAAAAAGTAATAAAAATAGTGGTTATGATAAGGATTGTTAAACAACCCAATAAGAGTAAAAAAAAACATGTAAATATGATGGTAATGATCCCCCTTGGGATAAAACCAATCCAAGTAGCCAGGTACCACTCAACTCGTGAAAATTGCACTTAGCTACCTACCAATGCTTGATACCTAGACAATGCATAAACCTACTCATCTCAGATACAAAAAACTGAATATTAGGTTGCATAATGCATAAGTAAATCAAGCATCCAACAGCCTATTGATAGAGAACAACATCAAATGCATCTCCAACATCATGAAGACTCAACCACAAAACTATTTCCATAGGAGTGGTAATAGGTTTGCAATCTTCAAGGCCAAAACATTGGAATAATGTGTCAATATAGTTTGTTTGACATAAAGCTATTCCACCATCAACTTGCATAAATTGAATGCCTAAATAATGATGCAAACTCCCCAAATTTGACATCTCTAAAGAGGCATGCAAATCAGCCTTAAATTCAACAATGTGCTTCTCATTAGGACCAGTGAGCAACATGCCATCAACATACACAACACTGATCAAAACCACATCATCTGCATGCTTAAAATATAAGGTACTCTGAGTTGGACTGTTTTCAAAATGATGTGCAATCAAGTACACATGTATCTTTTCATAACAAGCATGTGGTGCTTGCTTCAAACTATATACTTCCTTTTTCACCCTACACACTTTGTTTTCATGCCCTTTCTACACAAAACCACGAGGCTAAAAAAACTTCTTCATGTACATCACCATTTAGAAATGCAATTTTAATGCCCAACTGATGTGCATTCCAAACATGATTGACTTGTTTTGCCTGGACTGATCTTCTTGTAACAAAACAAAGACTAATTCTTCAAATGTTAAGGCATTTGGATTACCTTTCATCATGAACCAAAGAGTAGAAGCAAAACTCCGATATGAATCTGGAAGACCATTAAGAATATTCCCCATAAGTGAACTATCTTGTAAGCCTTCATCAACAAAAATCAATTACTCCTCCAAACCTTTGATGTTTGTCAAAAAATTGTCCATAGAATCTCCTTCTTTCATATGCTCACTCGCCAACTGTTTTTTGAGGTAAGCAACATGAGCCTTATTTATTTCCTGGCATAAAGTGGTAAGTTTATCCTAAGAATCCTTTGTTGTTTTGCAAGAGTGAATGTGAGGGATAATGGTATGTTTGATAGACAAAGCTATAAATGCATGTGCCTAAGAATCTATGCCATCCCATCAATGTTCCTCTGTAGTAGATGCAACAAGAATTGTAGTATGAACAGGGATCAAAAGATCATCATCTTTAATGCCATATGCATCATCTTCAATAATTGTATTCACAAGTGTAGTAGGGAATTTTTCAATACCTTGCACAACATTCCATAGCCCTTTTGCTGCTAATACATGGTGCATCCTATATGCCCATAACATGTAATTAATATGTCACTCTAGCACAATGGTGAGTATCAACATGAGAAGATCAACCTCATAATTGTCAATCTGTGGAGACATGAGGATGGTATGATAACCAAGAGCTAGTGCAGTGCACAAGTGCATGAGTGGGAAGGACAAGAGCATCCACACACATACGCACATGTGTGCACACAAGGCAAGACAAAGAGTGGAACAATGGAATCTTGTATTACCCTAAATCCAAGATACGATTATGCTCTTACAAAATCAAATCCCAGAAATGCTAACCACTAAAATGAGCTCTCTTGCTCTTTATTTCTAGACTAGCTTTGGCCTAGTTTAGACCTAGTGTCTGGCCTAGTTAAAAATCAGGTTCCTAAACTAGTTTGGAGGCTCAAATGAGCTCTAAAAAATACGCAACTTGGTACACTGGTTCTCATAATTTCTCCTAATACTCCTCGATTTGGACAAAATGGAGTCTAAACTATCAAAAATAAATATTTTACAATGAGGGATAGTGAAGAAAAAAATCATTGTTTGAATGAATGATGGATGATGAAAAATTGTGATTAAGCCTATTCCTTGCATGATCGGCATTGACTCCTCTCCCTGCTTGGTCCTTCTTGCTCTTCTCTCTGACTTCCCTACCAGATACTTCCTTGGTGGATTAATCCTCCATGGCCACTAACACTCCCCCTCTCTCGCTTTTGTCATCCCTAACAAAACCTTGTTGTGGAAGGAGATGTGTGTAATATGGTACCACATTAGCTATTGATTTGTGTTTGCATAACCTGAGCCCTCGTAAGTCTATCCCAATCTACAATGCTTGGGACATCAGGATGTGGCACCCTTAATTGTTCAACATGGATGGCTTGCTTGACCATGAATTGATGTAGAAGATTAGTAGGCCTTGGTATAAATATCTCAGAATGATATTCCCAAAACTCGGTTAAGAACATTTCTTTGAAGGTCTATTTGTAACAAGTGAATAAATATTTTATGCGAGCATGCAACGCATATATGGTTTGAATGGACGGAGTGGTGCTCATATCATAGATTAAGTCAAAGTTCCCTTCACTGAAGCTTGGTGCCAAGATGTACAGAGCTTTTACTTTCTCGAACATATTGAATACTACAGTCATCAATTCAAATATCTTCATACACTTCTTGATGACTACATCTGGCATGTTCTTCAATCATGGAGTACAATGGCAAATTGTGGGCACTGTGTAGGTCACTATAAGAGATCCTCAAGGTGGAGTGAAGTAGGGATAATTTAACCAATCCAAGCACCCTGGACTGCTCTTGACCTTGATGGTAAAGGCAGGCCATGTCCTTCTCCTTGGTACTTGGCCATGGCATGGATTGTAAAGAATGCATACAGACCATGTGTGCATCATTTTTGGATATGTTTCTAATCGATTACGACACCAATTGGGTTGAAATATATTGCCTCGTTGAGCTCTCTCAGGAACATTGCCAAGTTGGAATTGTGTGGCAAAAGTGGGTTCCTTGCTTATCACATGCTTAATTTCTGCATTATAATCAGCTAAAAGCACAAAATAGGGCATGTATTGCAATTATGAGGTTGTGATCAGGCACTGGTGACAGAGATTCTAAAATTAGTCTCAATGTAGCATTATTTCTTCATGATTTGACTAGATTTGGATGGTCACATGATCATCATGGGTGCATCCAATTTCTTCTATCTGTTTGAACCACTATTGCCTAGGTGCCTTGTATGTTTCTTGAACTTCTTTCGTGATGATTCCTCCTGACATTGGTTGTGGTGCATATGTGTCTTTATAAGTTTCTTCGACCGTTATCTCCACTTCTTGTGGTGAAGGTGGCCTTTCGTATTGAAGTAATTTTGCCTATAACTCTTCTATTTGGTTCTGTAGCACCACTAGCTCTAGGGATTCTGTACTAATAGGGATTGCCTCTGGGACATGAGTGCTCATTATGGGTTGCTAGTGGAATAGCTTATTGATCTCTTCAATCAACTCATCATAGGAGTTCAAAAGGTTAGCGTGTTCTTATAGTATCATGTGTATATTCTCATATGGGATCAGTTGGAGTTGAGATGGGCTAATTTGTGCACCAGGGGTATTCTACTTCTAAGTTATCCTGGTTTTGCTATTGTAGATGCTTGTTCTCTTCTAGCGTAGCTACCATATGTTGTCGTAAGAAAGACATGTTACGTTGGAGTTTGGCATTGCACTCCATTTGTGTGTGTAAGTGGATTTCTAGTTGTTTCGCATCCTTAAGCTGGGATTCAAGATCAAAATGGGATTGCTACAAGCTGTGGTACAAGTTTTGTAATGACATGTTGTTGTCCTCTAATTATGTCACTCTTTCTTGGACATGTAGAGACTCAGTGGTGATCACCACATTTTGCTATTCCAAGCATTGATATTCCTATCTTAATTGGCTTGCAGATTAAATCATTGTGTGAAAGCAGTGTGCACATTCATAGATGTTGTATTTATAGGGGGAAATGCAAGGGGAGGGGAAATGGGGATGGGAATCATGGATGCAATGCACAACATTGTAGTGAGTGCAGGTGATGTTGGTGGAGGGGGAATGGGAGAAGGTGGAATTGTTGGGGGTAGGGGAGGTTTTGTGGGTGGTGAAATGTCCATCATACTGGACGTGGATGTGCGTGAAGTTTCTACCATGAATATGAGAATGATAGGTGCAATGCTCATGGTGTCAATGAAAAGTGAAGATGATACAAATAGTTGAGGACCTTGGGAATAACCAAGTCACCATGAAGTAGATTGAGTGAGTGATTGAAACATGGCTTCAATGAAGGATGCCCAAGGTGATGTTGTAGGTGAAGTTTGTTGATGTTGAAATAAGGAAAATGGGGAAGTGTAGGCACTTAGGGGAAAAGTGGGTTGGGAAGATTGTGAGGTGGGATGACCTAGCATGGTGGTAGTAGGGATTGGATGGTCCATTGTAAGGTGTCGGAGTGGGTTACCTAATGCATGTTCAACTACTAAAGAAGAGATATTATACATGGGATTAGTGATGGAAGAAAATAGATTGAAGTAAGACACTTTGGATAATATTTGTTAGGATGCTGTATTGAACGCCCTCCGTAAATCATATCATTGTAGCCATGTAGTAACCTATCAAACTCATATGTGACTAAACAAAAACGTGGGTATGGGTTGACGTACGATACTACTAGTGCAATATGCAATAATCTATATTGACCTTGATTGCGCACATTAGTGATCTCATAATTCTTTTGCCTCTTCAATACGTTTCTTCCATTTTATTTATTGTCTTCATCGTTGCATCTTCCAAGTCCCATTTGTATGTGAAGAGACTTTGTGAGGCTCCCCTTCGATTTCAAAACTAGGAGGATCAAGCACTTTCTTGTCTTTGGGCTTCGGTTTGGGTTTTTCTGATACTTAAGCGTATTTAACTGCCTTCAATGGAGCTATCTTTTCCTCCTCTTCCTCGTTACGAAAGGGGATTACAATGACCTTCTTGATTGATGCAGGTTTGCTCCTATCCACATTATATGGCTAGTCCTTATACATGTGTGCTTCAACACAACACATTTGAGAAGGAACTTTTGGGCAACGTGGATGACAATTGGGGAAGTTGTACAAGCGGACAATCTTTTATGAAATGATCCCCGTTGCACCTATAGCCTGCACCTCAGGACTTGGTAGGTATTAGTCGAGTTCTATCCATGTTTAGTTGTGGAACATTCGCATAGTACACTTGGCTATAGTCAAGCGCCCTATACCATAATATTGATTGTAGTCACCATATTTACTTGAATAGGCTTGGTAGTTGAATAATCCATGGAGTTCATAATGTTGTGCATAAACACTTGATTGATACTTCTAGTAGGGTTCTCGTCACTAGCAACTTCTGTAATAATTGGAGTAGATGGAATCATAGTAGGCTGTATATGCTTCTATGCTTGTTCATAACATTGGAATGGCGTGTTGAGGGACATGTTTCTGCTAACTCAACACGGGTCTTGTTGAATGTGCAATGTTTTCCAACATAGGTCTACGTAGATATTGCATTTGATATCTAATTGGGTATGAGTATGTTGGTGCATACTAGTAATATTATCAAAAGATTGCTCGTGAACCCATATTATATAAATGTTTCTCTAAATTGACCATTACATGATGAAGAAAGAATGGTAGAGACTTATTCCGCCAAAATAGTCACACAATAGGCATGAGCGGCATTTGATTTCATCTCAAGTAGCAATGTATGAACCACACTCTATCTTCCTCTCGGAGCAGCGGGCCTCTCAGGAAACTTTGCAGTTCAGAGGTATCACTAGGAAACGAAGAGGGAAAGATGCCTCCTAAATTGGATCCATCGCAGGTTGTCGAAGTGTTTGTCCGTGTAACTGGAGGGGAGGTAGGAGCTGCATCGTCTCTTGCTCCGAAGATCGGTCCCCTCGGTCTGTCTCCCAAGAAGGTTGGAGAAGACATTGCCAAGGAGACTGCTAAGGACTGGAAGGGTTTGCGCGTCACAGTCAAGTTGACTGTTCAGAATCGTCAGGCCAAGGTTGCTGTTGTCCCTAGTGCTGCCGCCTTGGTGATTAAAGCTCTGAAGGAACCAGAAAGGGACCGAAAGAAAACGAAGAATATAAAGCACAACGGAAATATCTCTCTTGATGATGTGATCGAGATTGCGCGCGTAATGAGACCCCGCTCGATGGCGAAGGAGCTCTCCGGCACTGTGAAAGAAATCCTTGGTACTTGTGTATCCGTGGGCTGCACTGTCGATGGCAAGGACCCGAAGGACTTGCAAACAGAGATTGATGATGGTGATGTTGAGATTCCTGAGGATTAGTATAGTTGCGACCAGGTAGGGAAGAAATTACCTTTTTGAAATGGAGTGTTAAGGTTTTATTGCAGGCAATGATCCTGCGGATCATATCTGAACAATGCTTTGTTTGCCATACCCAATTTAATGAATGCATGCATTTTTGTTTCCCTATTCAATTCAAAAAAAAAAAATGTATGAACCACATTTTTTATTTTATTTTGGAAATAGTAGTATCTCTACACAGCCGTGAAAAGTACTTGCATATAGAAAAAATGAAGAATAGTTTTTTAATCCCGCTCATTAGTATAATAGGATGAGTACGACAAAAAAAAAAACGTCAGTATTAGTGTTCTAAAAACGACACATAAATTCGGACATAAAGTTAGGAATTTCATGTGTAACGTCTCTTTTTTTTTTGAATGGAGGTTCGGCCGAGGCTTACTCCCTCGAGTTTTAACTTTGAAATTGCAACTGTACAAAGAAAGGAATAGTACCCATAGGACCCCCCTTATCCTACAAGAACATGGGTTTACATAGCTGGGTTATATGGCGGTCACAACAACCGTGGAGCAGAATATGTGATGGCACATCAACCACATGATATATCATTCTAAGGTTTACATGTCCCTCACAAGTGCTGCCAATGTTTACATGTCCCTCACAAGTGTAGCGCCTTTGAAGTTTGAAATGAAGTTGAGAGTGAACCAATAAATGAGCCAAAAGAGGCCATACATTTTGAGAACGCATAGAAATAGCATTTGATATCGATTGTTGAAGTGGGATTCAATGAATCAATAGCAAGTGCAAAAAAGCAAAAGAAAGAGAAAGAAGAGGCTCACATAGAAATTTTGTACTATATCAAAATGTACAAAAGAGAAAAGCCCTTGGGATAGTGGGGCACATAAACTTGAGGGCAAAAGTTTTCTAGTGGGAGGAAAAAGAAGGTGCTAAAAGGGCCATAACGTTTTCACATACATCACTATCGCAACATAATTGAAAGAATATAGTGAAACAATATTAGCTTTAGCTTTTGTCGCGACTGATCAAATGAGAAATACATCGAAATTTGGAAATTACCCACTATGAAGGGTGGGCAGCGCTCAACGTTCAGCCATTTACGACTTGAACTTGGGACATCGTTCAAGCAAGTTCGTGGTGTAAATCATTTGAACCATAGCCCCTTGAAATACATATTTAATCCATAAGTACATGGATGGAAAAAAAATTAATACTTATTGGAGATCAATGTACGAGTGTAAAATGTTTACCACTACAGCAATCACCCGCGACATAACATCATTCTAAGCTTTTCTGATTCACATGTTATTAGAAAAGTCCCTCTCTTTCCTTTTCTTCTTTTGTTTGAAGGAAGATTTGATCTTCAGTCAGAGTTCCTTTTTGGACTGTTCCCGTTCCTATCCGACGTAGAGGTTCGAGTTCCCTTTTCTTGGTTGTGATAACTACGATGTGCTGCAAGGGGTAGAATACAGTGTATCTCTAGATGGATTTCCATTCGATTCGCACGATGTGAGGCAGAGAGCACCGTGCCGGTTTCGTGCTTCCTCCCTCTTCGCTCACACACACACAATCCATACTTCCACGGTTCCACCTACCTACCTCGTCTTCCTCGTGAGTCCTCTTCCCCTTGACACATGCGCAGGTTCGACCACACCTCCTATCCATATTTCTTCTTTCGCATCTCCGATTCGCCTGTCTTCGCTCCTTTGGCGAGACCTCTTAAGGCGCATGACGCATTATTCTTCCTCTTTCTGTGTACGAAGCTTCCTTGGGTGCCCTCGTAGGAGTTCACCGGCTCTAATTTTCAGGAATAGCTGATTATCATAAAGCTTAACGGAGTGAATGAACAAACCGAGCCGTGATTCGCAAATTTCTGCCGCCTTCAGCTCTATTTTGGACAGTAGACTTCTTGCCTGAGAAGGGGATTCTGCTTTCATTTGTTATCAGGCACCGAAGTTTGTTTGACACTTGGTTTGATTTTGGAGTCCACTTCCGCTTGTCGTCCACATTGCTTCAAAGCCCGAGAAGGATAGTTTGGCATTGCTTTAATTATTAAGCAAGGCAACTTTTTACAAGGTTGTGAAATCAGTGCGATCTCTGAGCGCTCAAGTCGATTGTTCCAAGCACGGGGCAATTCTTTCAGCCTTGCCCATCATCACAGGAGAGGATTTTTTCCTTGAAATCTTAATAACCAGCCGAATTCTAAGTTAGATGCAATTAATGTCTCAGGTGTTTCTTCTTTCACCTCGAGTTTCAAATCAGTGTTTCGTACGATCGACTAGATCTCTGCAGTACAGGCTTACTCCGTCACTCAAAGGCTTGACAGCAGGCAGGCACAGTTCACTTGCACAGATTCACATCGAACATTTGGCCTGACGCTGTTGGAAACACTTCTTGGGTCAAGCGATTGCTTGGGGGTTTCATCTATGAAATGCTGTGTGCGCCATCGTGTAACTATCCAGGTTGGTTATTTTCTTTGGTTTTTGGCTCCGTCTCACTTAACTAGTCATCTCTGTGATTCGTGTCCATGAAGGTGGTGTTCGGTTGTTTTTTCTATATGAGATCATTACCATTTCTTGTTCCGTTAGCATCTGCGTCAATACTCGCCCATATACTTGCTTGCATGTGTTAAGCCAGCATTTTGGTCTGATAATACTTTCGTCTTCCCTGCTCTTCAGGTGATAACGATCAACTGTAAGCGAGACTAGAAAATCGTTAAGATCATAGCATAACTCAAAGCAGGCATGGATTCTTGCAACTGTGTGGAACCCCTTTGGCCTCCGGATGATTTATTCATGAGATATCAGTATATTTCAGATTTCTTTATTGCGTTGGCTTACTTTTCCATACCTTTGGAGCTCATCTACTTTGTCAAGAAGTCAGCAGTCTTCCCATATCGGTGGGTACTGGTGCAGTTTGGAGCCTTTATTGTTCTTTGTGGAGCCACACATCTCATAAGTTTGTGGACTTTCACGGCTCATTCACGAACAGTTGCTTTAGTCATGACAATCGCAAAAGCTTTGACAGCAGTCGTTTCTTGTGCTACTGCTCTAATGCTCGTGCACATTATTCCAGATCTTCTAAGTGTCAAAACAAGGGAACTTTTCCTGAAAAATAAAGCAGCGGAGCTTGATCGAGAGATGGGGCTTATCCGAACACAGGAGGAGACTGGGAGGCATGTGCGTATGCTGACACAGGAGATAAGGAGTACCTTAGATAGGCACATGATACTCAATACTACTCTTGTTGAACTAGGAAAAACCTTGGAGTTGGAAGAATGTGCTTTATGGATGCCAACACGGAATGGGCTTGAATTGCAGCTTTCTCACACCCTAAGGCTACATAAGCCGGTCTCTATGACAGTTCCCATTCACCATCCAACTATTAGGCAAGTATTCAGTAGCAACAGGGCAATGGTGATATCTCCCAATAGTCCTGTGGCTGTAACACGTCCTAAAACTGGAAAATATATGGCTGGTGATGTTGTTGCAATGCGTGTACCACTGCTGCATCTCAATAATTTCCAGATAGCAGATTGGCCCGATCCCTCGAAAAAGCCGTATGCACTTATGGTTCTCATGCTTCCCTCAGACAGTGCTCGCAGATGGCATGTTCATGAACTGGAACTTGTGGAAGTTGTGGCAGAGCAGGTAAGTTTTCTGATGCTGAATTCCTGCGCCTTCATAGGCGTCGGAAATTAATTGATTGCTTAAGTTGGTACTTCTTGATTATATACTAGGTAGCAGTTGCCCTTTCACATGCTGCCATACTTGAGGAGTCAATGAGGGCTCGGGACTTGCTAATGGAGCAGAATGTTGCTCTTGATATGGCAAGGAGAGAAGCAGAGACTGCAATACGCGCACGCAATGATTTCTTGGCTGTGATGAACCATGAGATGCGAACGCCTATGAATGCTATTATAGCTTTCACATGTCTGCTGAAAGAGACTGACCTTACTCCCGAACAAAGGTCCATGGTTGAGACTGTTCTTAAGAGTAGCAATCTTCTTGCCACTCTTATCAACGACGTGTTGGATATGTCCCGTTTGGAGGATGGAACACTTGATTTAGACATGCAGACCTTCAACTTACCTGCAGTATTCCGAGAGGTAGAGTCATCTTTTGCTTTCTAAGAAATAAGTTTCTTGCTGTGTGCTGGTTTGTGGACTTCACAAGATGTTATGTATGAAGTCACACGGTCAGCATTGTATGACAAACCAGTCAAATAATATTCCAAAGCTTACTTCTAATGTCTTTGTGGTGTGTTGAGGCTGTCACTGTAAATGATAGCTAGGAGTAATGTGAGGCAACTCAAGTAGTCATGCCCTCAGCCATAATCCTTGGAT
>CM035424.1:172164853-172182353 GCA_020310875.1 Ceratopteris richardii | reverse complement strand
ATCTCATGTATCATCTCTAGTCTAGTTACCCATACCTATGAGTCTCCGGTTGTCTTGTAATAGTTTGATATTCTTGTATTACTTTCCCTACACAGTTGATCTTGTGATTCGAATTATGACTCGAAAATCTTGTGTAGTCTAGTTAAAGGGCATAGTCTAGTGCTCCTTTGGAATTTTGGCAAGACTACTTTCATCAAGACCAAGAACCATGGAGATTATCGTGAAGAAATTTTTTGTGCACTTAAAGTTATTCAACAACAGGTCAAAGAGATATGAGAAAACCAAGCAAGGATTCAACACCATAATATTCAAGATGTAATCATTGAACTCGAAAGGCAAATCCAAGAGCTGTAGATCATTGTAAATCAATCTTCTTCAAGTACCCCCATGGCTCCCAATATGAAGAAAAGCCCAAAAGTGAGCATGCCTGAGAAATTTGATGGGACGAGATCAAAGTTTTGAGGATTTCTGTGACAAGTGAAACTATTCATGAGAATGCAACCGGACATGTACACATAGGATTCTTCTCAAATAGGACTCATAGAAACTCTATTATGTGGTCATGCTCTTTCATGGTTTGCACTTATCCTTGAGAAGGATATGGATATTTTGTGTGATTCCAAGGCGTTTGTTCGAAAATTTACATTGTTTTTTGGAGATTCCGATTGTTCACGCGTTGCCGAAACAAGGCTAAGGAAGCCATGTCCAAGAGCTAGAAACATTCAGTAATCAAGACACTCTTCATCAAGAATATGAATTAACAACCCTTGAAGATAAGAAAATCATAACAAATGATTCGGAGCATGTACATTATGAAGATAACCAGAAGGCAAAGGAAAAGAAGAAGTTCATGTTCAATCAAGGATGTACGCTTACTCAAGTCTCTCGATCAAAGATCTTGGAAACACCACAATATACCACTTAAAGTTCGAAGGATCTATCTTGTGAAGAACCCATGCAATTGGATGATATCAAGGTCTGGAGACTTGCACCAATGGAAAGAAAACATCGAAAAGACAATGGATTATGCTTTTATTATGGAGATCATGATCATATGGTATTCAAATCTCCTAAGAAGAAGAAAAAAGTTGGATTCGTGACTTCCATAATCACCATCCCAAATCAAGAAGATCATCATCAGAGTCAAAAGAGGAATAGAGTCCATGACAATCGTGCTCTTGATTATGTGCCTAGATATACTACAAACCCTTCCCAATTTCATCATGGCTACCCATCATCATCGTGTTCGAGTACCACATATCAAGCTTTCTGTAAAGACCAAGAGTTATGAAGATTCCAACACTAGAAGATCTCATAGTCACATAACCGCTCCTTGTGGAACTTGTCGCTTGAGGGAGAGGTGATGTCATGGACATAAAAGAAATCATCTTGAATCTTAGATTCCATGCGATGTTTTATATCTCATGATTGGTTCACAATTTGGAGAATCTAATGCTTCCATCGCGTACGAAACATGCCGAAATCCTAAGATCGACTGCTTATTTGCTTGATTCTAACACGTTGAGGTCTTGTTTCGAATTGATGACATCAACAATTTGTAACCACCATTGATGAACCACCCTTGAAAACCTATATAAGGAGGGGTTGACCACATATACACTCGGTGTTGCCAATGCGAGTCTTGGGAACTCAAGTTCTAGTCTTGTCCTTTGTTCTAGTCTTGTCTAATTTAGTATCTTGGACATCTTGCCTTGTCTTGAGACTTGATGTAATCTCGTAGTATGAGATCTTCTCGAGTTATTTCTTGTATCTAGTCCATTTCCTTCAAGGGAGTTCTTGTAACCTAGATATCTTACTTCATATTATAGGTCATGGGATCTCTTGTATTGTCTCTAGTCCATACTGTTACCCATACCTATGAGTCTCGGGTTGTGGGACTTCTTGTAATAGTTTGATATTCTTGTATTACTTTCCCTACATGGGTGATCTTGTAATTAGAAGTATAATTCTGAAATCTTGGCATAGTCTAGTTAAAGGGCATAGTCTAGTGTTTCCCTGACAACACGTACCTACATATACACCTACTCACATACATATACATGTACATGTACAAGCATACACGTACACACACTTTCATATACACATACACGTACACTTACACACACACACATAAATATACACATACACACATATACTCATATGCATATACATACGCGTACGCATATGCATACACATACACATACACATACACACACATACACATACATATACACATAGACATAGACATAGACATAGATACACATTCAGATACACATATACATACACACTTACACATACACATACACATACACATACACATACACATACACACATACACATACACATACACATACACATACACATACACATACACATACACATACACATACACATACACATACACATACACATACACATACACATACACATACACATACACATACACACACATACACATACACATACACATACACATACACATACACATACACATACACATACACATACACATACACATACACATACACATACACATACAAAGACATGTGCGAACATACGTAGACACACATACACATACACATACATATACACTTCCACATAAATATGCATATACACCATAGTCACCGGGGGACGGTGACGTGTCTCGGGAACGATGATGTCCCGGGGTCGGGGACGGGACCTGGACTGTGCCGGGGATGCCAATCCGGGATGGCACTCAAAATATGCTGATTTTGTGGTCAATTTTAAATAAATACCATTCATATATATTTTCTTAGCTTATAAGAACACAAATGAACAAGAAAATAGAATAAACAAGTCTTTTTAAGTGAAATATACACAACATGTGGTGTGCAACAAGTCTTTTTATGTGAAATATACACAACATGTGGTGTGCAACTGCGTCGTAACATGTGGGACTATAGATAAAGATTGAACAATGACTTATAAGTTATCACTAATCAAACTGTCACTTATATGGAAGACAACATCACCTTCGTTCTTTTGTATGTTCTGGACAAAGAGGCCATAATGGCTGCTCCTAGCCTCCTAGGACCTACACTCCAAAGGAAAGAGAGAAGAAAGGTTTAGACCTCCAAATGGTAAGGTGTTGAGCCTTGAGGAGAGGACTCAAGTGAGGAGTTGTGGAAAGCACTCTTCTAGAGAGGCCTAAAGGATAAGAGGATGGAGGGGCTGCTGAATATCCAAGGCTCAAGATGAATCAAGCCTCCATACACAAGGGATGCAAGAGGGAAAGCTGAAAGCTGGATGTGTGTTTTAACTTTTAAGGGCAGCAAGGAGGTCTTTTTATGCTTGTGGTGGGCCTTCAAAAGAAGGTTCTAGAGAGTTAAAATGGGCACCAAAACTCCTAAAGCAAAGTGTTCAAAACTAGGCTTCAAATGGCAAAAATAGAAAAAAAAATTTCGTCATTTTTTTGACAGCCGTACCGGAATTGGCGTCATCACATGTTGCCATCTCGGGGACGGTACCTTGTGACAGAAAAAAATCCGGGACGCCAGCCGTCCCGGCTGGGCGTCCCTATATACACACATAAATATACACATACATAAATGTTCATAAATACACGCAAAGACACATGCACATGCGTATATATGTGCACATGCACATGCATACTTATATACTTACACATACATATATACACACATATGTAGACACATGGTTTTAACATTTGCTATTTAATTAATTATTTATTTATGCTAGTGTTTCTTCTTAGACTTCACTTTTGAGGTATCTTCATGCATAACATATATTGTATCTCAAGATGGTTGATAGCATCATGAATCATTAAGTCACGTTCTTGGTGGCTTCAACTTATATAAATAGTAATTGGTTACTCTTGTAAATTATAGCATATGAACATGCTCATTTTGGTATATCTCCAAACAATCTGTTAACCATTGAGTAGTATTATATATGATGTTTTTGCTATCATATATTTTTATTTTTTTAATGTTGAAAATAAAAGTGGCATCCGATATCGTTAAAAAGTTTTAGTTGACGTATCAAACCGAAGAATCTCTTAGAATTCAGAAGTTATAACTATGGATGCAACACATGAGCCATAGCATGAATATGTCTTTGAAACCAATTTCATCTTCCATTCCATATGAATCGAAGCTTTTGAAGTCTCATATAAAATCGTATGTTAGAAAAAAAAGAAAATATTTTTTAACTATTAATAACTTGCGATTAGTAATTACTAAGTATTGAAATTGATGTTTGTACAATGTTTACTCACTTATTAAAAGAGAATTGTATTTTTTTGAAAGCATTTTCAAATCATACCCATGAACCCATAGAGCAATCACATGATACTCCCCTCTACATCATTGATCACCAAAATAAAATAAATAGTTTTGCTAGATTTTATAAAGACTTTTGCCTCTGTCCACTATGCATCATCTGTAACCATGCATGAGAAAAAATCACATTTGTGTACTCCATGTTATGTAGCTTTGGCCATATTCTTGACACAAGTGTATGCATCAATTCCATCCGCATACATGAGTGGTGTTTGATAACAATATAATGTATGTAGAATGAGTCGTAGATAGACTCAAAACATCCAAATCACTATATGCAAAAAAGATATAGCATACTTTTGGTCTCTTCTTTACAAACTTTAACATGAACTTTATGCAATGAAAGACTTTTGCAACTCCGTCAAGTTTTCCTATATCCTCCATGAGCAAGTTTAATGTTTATAATGCACATGGGATCCGCATTATCTTTGAATTTTTTTCCTCAAGTAAACGATACATAGAAACACAATTAGAACCATTATGAATATTTACTTGCACTACATCATTTTGGCTTACATGCATGATAGCCTCTTGTATGTCCTAAATTACATGTTACCATCGTGTCAGGAGAAAAAGCATTAATAGCTCTCAAGAACATGGTGCCTCTACATGAAGACAATAAAATGTTATAAACAATTACTAATCATTACATAAAATGGTACACTTAAATTTTTTCATTTTTCTTTTAATGGGTCTAATTGACGTTCTATGCGCATCTCACTAAGTTCTGTTCTTTGAACACAATCATATGTAGGACTATCCCATGGCCTTCCAAAATGGTGTAGACTTCCATCTAGGGGTGCGCAAGACATGGAAAAGAATAACACATTGAATGGAAAGTCTTGTGATTTCTCTAGTTTCCTTCAAAATAACTGTCTTTTGCATCCACTTTAGTGGAAGGAATCTTGACATGGGAGAAGTGATTTATGAAATTATGTGCAATCATATGATCTCATGCATGGGTTTGATCCAGCTTGAGGCCTCTTAAGTCGAGTCTGTCTTTTCGAAGGTTCTTCATCACGTAGTACCTATGCAAAAAAGGTATCTCCTAATGTGACAATGGTAGACGCATTAGACAACTCTAAGCAATGTTGTTTCCAAGCTTGAAGCCTTTTATATCTAAAGGCACATGTTGACATGGTCATATATCTTTATTGTGCAGGCTTATAAGATGGTCTTTTATTATTGTGGTCTCCTAATGTGGCAATGGTAGGCGCATTAGACAACTCTAAGCAATGTTGTTTCCAAGCTTGAAGCCTTTTATATCTAAAGGCACATGTTGACATGGTCATATATCTTTATTGTGCAGGCTTATAAGATGGTCTTTTATTATTGTGGTTGCCTTTCTTTTTCTCTCTTTTTTTACTAGTCCACAATATTTTGCATTTCCATGTTTAGGAATCACCTCCATTCAAATATTCCAAGATGATGGTGATGTGATTCCATGCTATATTCTTCACCATGACCGTGATCCTTCATACTACAAGTGCAAATACATATAGAGGGTTTATGAACATCGATTCCATATCGATCAAAGCTTATGAAGTGTGCATACAAAACAATAAAAGTGGGCAAGTATAAAATACATTTTTAAAGAAACAAAAGAAATTTTAATTAGTATAACTTATAATTAATAAGTACTAAGTATTGAAATTGATGCATGTACAATGTATTCCCACTTATTAGAAGAGAATTGTAGTTTTTTGAAAGGATTCTCAAATCATATCCATGTACTCATAGAGGAGTCCCCAGATACTCCCTCTATCAATAATCAATAAATAGAATAAATAGATTTGGTAGATTTTTAAACTATTAATACAATTTATACCCATTTATTAAAAGAGGATTGTATTTTTCCTGAAAGGATCCTCAAATCATATTCATGAAGTCATAGAGCAATCCCATGATACTTCCTCTACATCAATAATCAATAAATAGAATAAATAGATTTAGTAGATTTTATAAAGACCTTTGTCTTTGTCCATTATTTATCATTTGCTACCGTGCATGAGAAAAAAGCAAATTTGGGAACCCCATGGTCATGTAGCTTTGACCAGTTTCTTGACATCACTGTACTCATAGAGGAGTCCCTAGATACTCCCTCTATCAATAATCAATAAATAGAATAAATAGATTTGGTAGATTTTTAAACTATTAATACAATTTATACCCACTCATTAAAAGAGGATTGTATTTTTTCGGAAAGGATCCTCAAATCATATTCATGAAGTCATAGAGCAATCCCATGATACTCCCTCTACATCAATAATCAATAAATAAAATAAATAGATTTAGTAGATTTTATAAAGACCTTTGTCTTTGTCCACTATTTATCATTTGCTACCGTGCATGAGAAAAAAGCAAATTTGGGAACCCCATGGTCATGTAGCTTTGACCAGTTTCTTGACATCACTGTACACATCAATCCCATGCGCTCACATAAGAGTTGTTCCATAACAATATACATGCATGCAAAACGAGTCATGGAGGGACTCAAAACATCCAAATCACTATGTGCAAAACTACATTATTTTGGCTTACATGCATGACGACCTTTTGTATGTGTTTCCAAATGAATTTACATGTTACCATCATGCTAGGAAAAAAGCATCAATAGCTTTCAAGAACATGGTACTTTTGCACGAAGATATAAAAATATTACAGACATTTACATATATCTGTCCAATCATCACATTAAATGGTACACTTATTTTTTTTTTGCCATTTTTCTTTCAATGACTCCAATTGACATTTATTCACATCACCTTTGCAAACATAGTTATCGGAAACGGCATTTCCAATGTCCGGAAACGGTTCGGAATTTCCTCGGACCGTTTCCAAACGGAAATACTGTTTCCAGCCTACTTCTTTTTATATTCGTTTTTAGGTTGATTTTGACCGTGTTTCGAGTTTTAGTCTTGCGATTTTGGTTCTTATTCCATGGATGTGTGCATATCACATAACGTTTATCCATGCGATGTGCTTGTGTGTGTTTCATGTGTTGCTTTGTGTTTCATGTAGTGCTTCTTGTATCATGCATGTATGCATACTATATAGATGATAAATGCATATTATATAGATGATAAATGCATATTATGTAGATGATAAATTATAATGAATTCATGTGCATGTGTATGTGTATGGCATTCTATGTGTTGCATCGTGCATGTACATGTGCATGTACACATGTCAAATATGTGTATATTGTGTACACATGTATGACGTATTATGTCACATAATGTTTATCCATCATCCATGCAATGTGCATATGTGTGTTTCATATCATATGAATCATGATATATATATATATATATATATATATATATATATATATATATATATATATATATATATATATATATATATATATATATATATATATATAGATAGATAGATAGATAGATAGATAGATATATAGATAGATAGAATACCGTTCTCGTTTCTTATCGTTTCCAAAATTTTGGAAACTCGAACACTTCATTTCCAACCGGTCCGAACTGAACATTTCCAACCGTGCTGGTAACTATGTTTGCAAGTTCTCTTCTTTGAACACAATCATATGTAGGAGTCAGGACCATCCCATGGCCTTCTAGTATGTTTGATTACATTCATTGTAGACGTCCATCTAGGGATGCACAAAACATGGAAAAGAATGGCACATCGAATGAAAAGGTATCGATGCAGAAGAGGTATCTCCCAATGTGGAAGTGGTAGATGCATTAGAGAATTCCGAGTATCCATCTTCAATCCGCTAAGTTGAGTCTCTCTTTTCGAAGGTTCTTCATATGTGGTACGTATGCATAAGAGGTATCCCTCAATGTGGTAGTGGCAGATGATGAGACAATTCCAAGAAAATTCCAAGCATCATTAATTCCAAGCTTGAAGTTAGCCTTTTATATCTAAAGGCATATGCTAATGTGGTCCTATATCTTTGTTGGGCACACCTATAAGAGGGCCTTTTATTCTTGTGGTTGCCACTCCTTTTGTTCCTCCTTTTACCAATCCACAATATTTGAAATTTCCATCTTTAGGAATCACCTTTAGCTGAATACTCCAAGATGATGGTGATGTGATTCCGTGCTATATTCTTCACCATGATTGTGATCCTTCGTACTACAAGTGCAAATACATATAAGGGTTTATGAGTTTAAACTTTAAATATAAAGATTCAAGATGGAACTATCAACTTATGTACATATTACATGCACAAATAACTACTTATAATTTATTCAAAGCTCAAGATGAATATAATGTGTGTGCAATGTGCATGTAAAATGTAATCATGTATGAATTATGTAATATCATATATGTATGTATAAGAATACAATGCACATGACATGAGACATGTCATGTAAAGTTCTAACATATACATATTAGTAATTACTAATTGCATACATATTACATGCATGTATCATATATTTAATTATTTATTCACTCATTTAGTAGTTGTTCAGGATATAAGAAAGAATCAAGATTCAAAGATACATCAAATGTATGTGCAACTATCCGTACATGCATGTGCATTCTGTCATACATGCATGTGTGCAATGTGTGTCATTATTCATATAGGCAATGTGTGTCATATATATATATATATATATATATATATATATATATATATATGCATGTTTTGTCATATAATAACATAACAATGTAACATATTATATATATATGCTATTGTGTCATATTATATATATGGCATATGCAATGTGTGTCATATGTATGCATCATAGTTGCACAAGACTTTCTAGCTTGAGTGAGGAAAGCAATTTGCTCTAATGAAAGTAGGCTAAAACTTCAAAGTCACTATTGATTAAAGCTAGTAACCCATAGGGAAGGTTGTACAATTGCCAAAGCTTCAAACCCACAAGTTGAAAGCATAAAAAAACAGAAGGATATATATATATATATATTTTTTTTTAATTTTTATTTTTTATTTTTTTTAATTTTTTCCCCCCGAACATGTTCCGAATGTTTTTTGGAACGTATGCTCCGTACGGAACTTGCCGTACATTCCAAACACATTTGGAACAGTTCAAAACCTACCTTGTTACCTACAAAGAATTTACATTGATGAAACATTTAGACTCATCATGGTTTGTTTTATCACATTGTTGACACTTCCTTTTTTACTCTTCTTTTGAATCTTCTTTATCCCCTCGTTTTGGAGGTATAGTAATGATTCTTTTTAAAGTTGGACTTGGAAGAGTTTGGAGCATTATCACAATAACATCACATGAAGTTGGTTGGTAGTCCTTTTTAAAAGTATTGGCATCTTGTATAAGTGCACCCATCCAAGTTAATTCAGTCATATGGCTTGTTGAGATGCTTTGGGAATGCATCCTCTTCTAACATTTGTAACTGATAAAAAGCAATCTTAGTAATGATTTCGATTGTATGGGTCTTTTGTCTGTCTTGGGTGGGGCAAGAGTTCAATCCCCACAGCTTGTGTTGGCCAGACATGTCCTCACCCTTGCAATGAGGTGCAATGATGCCCTTTGGGAACATCTTTTGTCGGCCTTTAGGTATTTTCATTGTGGACACTATTGACAGTAACAAGGGCCTCACACGTTGTGGCAGCGCTTCATCAATTCAAAAGAGTCTCCTCGTTTGGCTTTGGGGTTGTCCTTCCTATTGTTAGTGGGCCTTTGGGCTTTGTTCATTCCTAGCAGGTTTTAGGTGTTCTACCTTTGCTTGTGTGGGATTCAGGGTCTGTGGCTACTATGCCCCTCATTGCACAGCTGCACTTTCGATTTTTTCAAGCTGAGGGAGATGTAGATCTTAAGATCGAACTCCCCTTAAAAAAAAAAAGATGTAACACGAGGAAGTGTATCGAGTTTAATCAATGTTATCCCTGCAATGTTAAAAGTGTTCTATCTTTGCTTGTGTGGGATTTGGGGGCTGTGGGTACTATGCCCTTCATTGCGCAGTTGCACTTTCGATTAATTCAAGCTGAGGGAGATGTAGATCTTAAAGATCAAACTCCCCTTAAGAAAATAGATTTAACACTAAAAAATGTATCGAGTTTAAGCAACGTATTTCCTTCTCTTGTTTTATTTGGTTTTTGGTCGCATCCCATAAGGTTTGATTCTTGAGAAGGTACGTGATCGCGATTTGCCAGGTATATTTTGATACCTTTGAATTTCTCTCTTGCCATCATATTTAATAAGGCAATGATTGGTACAAAGAAATATGAACTGACATAGTCAAAGGAATTTGAAAGTTGGATATGAAGTTTGAAAAAAAAAAACAGTTGTGATGAATCTGAAAATGAGAATAAATAATTGAGATCAGATGATTATCTAAGAAATAATAATTAGCTGAAACTGGTATCTCTGAACTGAGAATAACTGAATAAATGAACTTAAGATGGCTGAGAGTAATGGAGAACACCTGAGCTGAGTAGACTTGAATTAAGCTCAAGAATAATGGATTTGATCAGAGTTAACTTAGCTGAACTGAGATGTCAACCTGCGCTGATATTGAATTGTTGGAATTTTTATACAAAATTGGCACATATAATCCTGGAAATTACAATGGATAGTAATATTATGAAATATCTAAAAAATTTACAGGTGCAAAAAATGTTCAAAATAGGGGCTGAAATCAATGAAACATAGGAAGAAAAGTGGGCTAAAAATGGGTTGAAAATAAGTGTGCTTGAAGATACAGAACCCCAAAATCTGAGATAGAGAAAGGATGGCTTCCTTAGCTTTTATGTAATACTTTTTAAGGCAAATTGAAAAATATTCAAATGGACCAACGGTGGAACTGGGTGCTATCCAAACTGGATAGCAAACTAAGTCATTGGAAAGGTATGCAAGTTAACTTGGTAGGGCGTCCCATGGTTGTTAACACATTTATGCTTTCTATGACTATTTGCTTCATCTCGTGTTGGAGACCTAAGGAGAAAGAGTTGGCCAAAGTGGAAAGAATCTGCAGAAACTTCCTATGGACTGGGGACCCCAACAGGAGGGGGATTCCCAAAATCAAATGGGAAACTTGCATTAGCTCGAAAGACTCGGGGGGCTTGGGTATATTGGATATCGCTGGGTTGGCTGACAAGTTGGCGGCAAAGTGGTTTATCAAGGCTTGGAGCAATAGTGAGTCCTCTTGGGCTAAATTGATCTTCAGAAACATGAAAGACCTTACCTTAGTTGGCCATCTTGGCTGGAAGGACATAGGGATCCTCACACTTTTGTTCTCCCCCCACCCGGTGTCCCCTAAAGGCTCTAGCCTTGTGTGTTTCCTATGGAAGAGTTGGAACAAGGCCAAACAATTCATCAGAATCAGTGATGAGTGGAAGTGGGCGGCTGGAATAAGACAAAATGACTCTATCTGGTTCCCGATTTCTGGGGGGTGGAGTCTTGGAACCTCCAAACTGCTAAGCGGCTATATAGATTTGTCCGCCTCATTTGTAATGCCCTCTAGCTTGCCGTTTTTTCTCCCCCGCACTGTGGAATTTGGGGGGTCCCATGGGCACTATTCCCATTCTTTATTTTAATTAAAGTCCGGGAGAATAGGCCAAGGCCGAACTTCCTTTTATTAAAAAAAAAAGTTCCTTCAATTGTGTATGTACATTTTTTGGCAATAAATCAAGTCCCTGTCCAAAATGAATCTGTACCAACCTGTAACTGAATGACATTATAGAGTTTATATGACTGTAATGTTATTAAAAACTCTTTGGTGGCATCTTACATATGATTGAAGTAAAACAACAACTAACAAGCCTCCAAGTCATATAAAGTTTTCACTACTTTCACTATTGTCTAATATTGGAGTATATATGAGTTGAATAGGTATTGTGTATACCTTAGATACAAGGGAAAAAAAAATCTCCTGATGAATAAAAACCTTGATTTTTACTTTTATTTTCTAAAAACCTCTACGATTTAAATGATTCAAATCCCGGTTTAAATCTACGATTTAAATCTCTACTTTGTACTATGAACACAACACACACACTGTTTTCTTATTTCTTGGTTTTCCACCTAAGGTGAGACTCCATTTCTGCTGTTTCCATAACTCCATGCGACTTTGTTCGAAACGTGGGGAAAAAGTTTTACATTCCATAGCAAAACTTGGTGCGATTCTATCCTGTGTTGTGTCCTCCATATACAGAATGTGTTTAATGCCAGCTCAGGACTATATAAATAGTTTACTTGAGCCTCTGACTTTGCACACCTTAGACATCCATCACATTGTTGACTTAAAGTTGATTCCAGTCACTTGCTCAATTGTCATGTGCACAAAGTTCAGCTTGATTTGCTTCGAGCATCATTGGAATTCTGATTTGCTTGGAATGTCATAACTTCTTGTATACATTCTGTTAGCTTTTTTTGATGGACTCTGGTGATTATTAGGAGGTGATTTGTGAATTCTGTCTTTGTTTTTAACAGCGGAAGCCGAGCTGTTACCAAAGGTATCCTGAGCAGGCTTGGTTGTGAAGTAACTTTTGCAAGCTCTGGCCGTGAGGCACTGCAGATTCTCTCACACTCAGTTCAGTCATTTCGCATACTTCTGATTGATTTGACATTATCAGGGTCAGAGGGTCTTGAGGTTGGCATGCATGTCAAAGAGATGTTCCCCCCTGGGCCCAGAAAACCTCTGCTTGTTGCTTTTATCACAAATGCTGATGGTGGCATCAGGGAAAGGTGTATGAGTCTCGGTATAGATTGTGTTGTGGTGAAACCCATAACATATGAAAAAATGAGAAGTGTTCTTGGTGAGCTTCTCCCTGCATATCCAGGCAGTGACAACCCTCCACGGATGTAATGAGCTGGCAGTTTGTTGGTCATCTAAAATGAAGGTCAATTCGTGGCTTGATTCAATGGCTCACACTGCTTGGATTTCTGAAATTCTAGCTACATGGTTTCTGGAAATTCCAAAACCGTTAATCCAAGTCCTTGGAAAATTTAATGAAATAGTTGTTAGTGTTATGCTAAGCCCTCTGCTTGTTTGGATAGAGAAGATGTTTTGTGAGCATTTGTAATGTCCTGTGTTCTCATGAGCTTGAGAGGAACATTTGGGCGGATGGATGAGTCCAGTGTGGAACGAGAGCTGCATCTACATAATGTATGTTTATCCTGTACAGTGCAGTCCCAGAAAATACAGCAGTGTTGAAATACTATGTTCAGTCTATGTGAATCTTTGTGATTGGAAGACAAAGAGGCTCTATGGGAGGGCCGTCTTCAAGGCTGAAATGATCTGTAAATTTCAGGAGCAAATATTGGCTGCTCAATTGTGGCTATTCTTGCACTCTCATGGGTCTTTGATTACCTCTCCTCTCCCTTTCCCCCCATTTTTGGTCTTCTTCCTTAAGTATATGTTCCATTACCCTGTGCCATCTGCATTTCAGACTTGAAGCACTGGATGGCCTAGAGATTGCATATATGCACAATACATTCATCATGTTAGTAGATTTGAAGTCTTTATGGGCTAACTTTGGGGATCATATTTTTTCAGTCAAATGCACTTGAAGTGCTCTCTTGCATTTATTCAGAATGATCTCAGGCTCCAATGTTCATGTTTTACGTTATCGTTTGAATTTTTGTGTTGGTTTCCTTGTTTGGAATACCACAGGTGATCTCTTACACGCTCATTGTCCAGTCTGTGTTCGTTGTTTAATTGCTCATTCTGCACGAGTTTATTTCTAATCTGCAACATAAGCAAGTGCAGAACCAAAGGCAAAAGCATCTATAGGTAAACTGTTAATACCATATCAATACTCTAAAATACTGTTATACACCATCTTTCTTTTAGAATCTTTATTGTAAGGAGAATCATTTGATCTCTTTCCTAATTAATCCAAGTTCGTTGTGAAAATGTTTGATTTTGATATCTAAGTTCCTTGAGATGGTGGTATCTATTGGCTGTTCCTAAGCAAATATGCATGAAATTTTGCAAAAAGAAAATGGTTTTTCAGATACATGTATGCGTTCGTGTAAAGCCATGTCAAAATTTATTGTTCGGTAGAATTAATTCCTGTATTCTTTTTTGGCCGACCTATTTGATCTCTTTCCTAATTAATCCAAGTTCGTTGTGAAAATGTTTGATTTTGATATCTAAGTTCCTTGAGATGGTGGTATCTATTGGCTGTTCCTAAGCAAATATGCATGAAATTTTGCAAAAAGAAAATGGTTTTTCAGATACATGTATGCGTTCGTGTAAAGCCATGTCAAAATTTATTGTTCGGTAGAATTAATTCCTGTATTCTTTTTTGGCCGACCTATTTGGCATTCTTCACAACCATGGTGCATTATTTAGTGTGCAGCTATGGAAAGTGCTTCTTTTGGGTGATTGCTTGGTGGTGTGTTGTCTAGGTGGTGACCAATTAGAGCTACATATCAGCCTTGCTAAACTGAAAATACAAGACATACCAAGAGGTAGATGTGTTGAGAATTCCTTATGTCGTAGCTGGCTTTTCGTTTTGGGTGAATAGATCAATCTATAGGCATTTTTTAATCTAATGTCATGCTTTTGCACTTACTCACTCTTCTTATTCCTCTTTACCTTTTTAGTGAGGGATTCCTCCTATCTCCTCATTTTTTTGGGGGGCAATTTTTGGGGGTTCGGGGAGTTTGTCATGGTGGGATTGCTTTTGAGTGAACTATTGGCAGTGCAGTGGTCCAAATGTTTGATCATTATGTTCTTTGTTGCTAATCTTGTAATGGAACACTTCTGACATAGGTACATTGACCCATGGTTGGGAACCAAAGGTGAGAAATGAAGGCGAAGAGGACCTTAAAGAAGTGCACAGGATGCAGGAGCGTAAAAGGGACTCTTTAAGATTGTATTCTTATTTCAAAAGTAACGCCAGAGGCTCAATTAGAACTGAAATGCATTGTCATTGATAACAGGATAAAATGCTACTTGATGAGGAGAATAGAGAGAAAAATAGTAAGATGGAATTCCCAAGCTGATATGGGAGGAAGGTCGAAGCTATTTAAAAGTGAATGACTTCAGCTAGTTGATGCATTACTCTTCCATATAGTTGTGTAGATTTGATGCCAGTTTTGTGGAATAGAAATGCAAGGGGGGGAGAATGTTGCATTTCAAAGCCACCAAGGTGAAGATGTAATGACATCCACATGTGCAATAATCTCATGCTCATGCCATTGTTAGTCTGGACTTAGGTTGCGAGTAGATGCTTGCTAATGGAAATACTCCCCATAGCCACTCGATGTTTGTATTCATCCACCAAAAAGGAACGTATTTAGGAACTCCTCAGCAAGGAGTTTCCTTGTGTTGGTTGCTCATGTCCAGTGGTAGGCAAAATCTCTCTTACCTTTCTCTTGCATGTTACATAACAATCTAGTCCATGGTGAGTCCTAAGAGAAAAGAATAATTTTGGGGCAAGTGGCTTGCCATTTTGGGACTGGCTCGCTCTTGATGATGACATATTCTTTGAGTTCTATGTGCTTAATTCATATATATTTTTTTACACCATTCTTTTCAATCATACCATTTTTGAATTTTTCAGGTGGGACGGTTTCGAGGGATCAATGTGGGCATTCACTTACAAGAAAGATTTAGTCATGTTTTTCTTTAGGAAAGGATGGTCACCATTCTTGAGATCCTTGATTGTCAAATGGAGTGAGTGTCTATTATGTTCCTATATGTCATGACTAAATGTCTATTATGTTCTTTAGGTAGCGACTCATCTGATGATCACTCAAATTGTGAACCAAACAAAAATGAAATGTTTAGAATGGGAATCAATTGAGTTGATCTACTTATAATTAAGACTCTTCATCCACGCAAAGGTGAAAATTGAAATGTAGGTCTCATGGAGCTTTGGGATGTTCTTGTTACAATTGGAGGCATCATTGATTAGTCCATTGGTCCCTCTTCTAAAAGCCAACTTGCACCACTTGGTTCTCACCTTTGGGCACAAGTAGATATCAAAGTTTTCATAGACATTCAAGAACATTGCTCAAATGTTGGAGAGGGAGTGTATTTCACAAGGATTCCTCTATCCCTTGCCCCCTTTTCTTTCTATCTAGGATTCTTGGGGTTTGGGTGTTCTACCATGTTGCATGGAATTTCACACAACTATGAGCATTTGGTGCCTTTGTGTGAGATCTTGACAATCAACATTTAAAATACACGATCAAAGGATCCTCATGTTTTTCTCATCGACCCAAAAAAGTGAAGGGTCTAAGGGATGCATGTCCTTAGCCTTTCTTTTTTATTCTCATGTCAACATTGTCTTCTTTGTTCGGTGTAAGTAGATCCTAGAAATGGGAGAACTAATGCGAATGCTAGTTGAATCTCATTGAAGCTTAAAATTGGGAATATATTGGGGCACACTCAATGTCGAGTTTCCCTCTCACATGAGCCTACTTATGTGAGGGCCTTTGGATGATTCATATGTTCTGATATAGATAGAGAATAAGACATTGATGCCATTGGTTAGCTTAGAGTGACTTGTGGATCCAACTCACTTCATTTATGTTGATGAATCGAAACAAAATTGCACACTTTGAAATGGGGACTGTAACACAAGTCTATGAAATGACCTCAAACAAGCAATTTTGAGTTTGGATAAATTGGGGGGATTTGGTGCACATCATGAATTTGTAGACTTTTGGAAAAACTCTAGGAAACATGGAAGTAGGCCAGAACAAGCAAATCTTAAGAAAACATAAAGGATATTCTAGAATGACCATTCTAGTGGGATGATCCCACAAAGCAGCAATAATAAAAGCGGATAATTATATTATTTCCCTAGGCATTCCTTGGTTCAATCACACACTTGATTATCCGCCTGATCAATCAATTTATTTTAAATTAATGTAAATGGGAGAAAATACTCCCATTTGATCTTATAAATAGTCTTCTTGTTTAGATCCCTAGATTGTAAGTTCTTGTAGCACACTTTTTTCATAGATTATGTTACAATAACAATTAATAAGAGAGAAAATAGAGCAATAATTAATAAGAGAGAAAATAGATCATCATGGGAACTACAAAGATGTTGATAACAATTTGGTTAAACTCTTCTCTTTTTCTACAATAATTAATTTTTCTTAATTTATTATTTCCCTAGGCATTCCTTGGTTCAATCACACACTTGATTATCCGCCTGATCAATCAATTTATTTTAAATTAATGTAAATGGGAGAAAATACTCCCATTTGATCTTAGAAATAGTCTTCTTGTTTAGATCCCTAGAT
>CM035424.1:172154853-172157353 GCA_020310875.1 Ceratopteris richardii | reverse complement strand
TACCCTGACAACTGAGGTGTTGGAAATGGACCATGCCTCCTGCATCTTTTCCAATCATGTAGAGGGGTTTTGGATGTGTGTGGGAAAGGAGAGACCTTTGCCTTTTTGCCTTTGATGACATTGACAACCAACATCATAATCTACTTTATGTGCTACATGTCTATGCCATTTTTGGAATGTAACATAGTAGGCTATCAATAGCCCCCCTTCGTTTGGTGGGAGTTACCTTGGTTAGTGCTTGTAGTCTGGAATTCACTGTGCCTAATTGATTATGGATTTGGCAAGGCACCAATGGCTGTGCATGGATTGATTGCATGCCTTTCCATTCACAAAAATGGCCATGAATTTTAAACATAATATTTGCCCAAGACAGAGAAATTTTAACTTAGCATGATTTGAGGCCATCATTTTTCACACTTTGGCTCCTCAGTTTTGTGTGGAAGTGGCCCATTCTACATTTTTTGATGGCAAAGGGAATAAATAATGTTCAATTGTGATTTGACTTAGAGGGATTGACCATCATTTTGTTGGTAGGATCTTTTCAAAATTGCTTGGTACCAAGGTGATCCAATCTGACTACTTAGAGTCAAAAGCATATTGACCGAAATGATGAGGGAAAAGGGAATAAATAGATGGCCAACTGTGATATTTGACTTAGAGGGATTGGCCATCATTTTGTTGGTAGGATCTTTTCAAAATTCCTTGGTACCAAGGTGATCCAATATGACTACTTAGAGTCAAAAGCATCTTGACCGAAATGATGAGGTCTACAAAATTTAAGACCAAGCTCATGTGGAGCTTTGTTATGTCTTGACTAAATCAGAGTGGGAATACTATCCCTTATAAATCCTAAGTACTCCCTTTGCTTTGAACCAAATCAATGGTATTCGATTTGCACCTCCCTGCATATTAAAGTTTCCTTAGCTTTTGTTTTCACAACTTATCATGGTAGTAAGGATCCTATCCCTATACAAAGGTTAAGAACACCATGCTAAGTTTCACAATCATAAAAAAGTTTACCCTTTCAATTTTCATCATGAACCAAAATCATTCTAGGATCCATGGGTGAACTTCATGAGGACGTGAAGTTTGTTAGAGAGGGGATGAATGTCATGCCCTATTGCCTATCCACCTTGTATTTTTATCCCACTAGTTTTGCACTTGGGTGGTTTGTCTTGTGATGTTGAATCATGTGGAACTATCACTAGAGTGGTTGCATGGCCTTTGGATGGTGGGTTGGCAAGGAGTGCCAACAACATTTGGGCGATGATGTACTACAATCATTTGTGTTGAGCCTTCCCTTCCTCACTTCTCATGCGGAATGTGGTTTCCCCTTGGGTAGTGAGTAGATGCATGGCAATGGGAGCACCCCTCGTCAATCCTTGGTGGGTCTCATTCCTTGATGGCCAATGAGGCATGAGCATCTGGTCGTGCCCCCTGCATCTTGCATTCTCTCATAGAGGGGGCTTTGTACATGTGTCGGAATGGAGAGCCACTATGATTTTGAAGGAAGGGGCAAGTGGAGTTGATGCCAACACAATGCGGGGTCAACCTTCCATTGGTAGATTCCCCTTAAATTTGTGGGTTAAGTCCTACTTTCATAGTGCACTTGACCTTCAAGTTGTTGCTACTTGAACCACTTGGTCCTGACATTTCATTCTAAGGGTTTGATCTCTTAATGTGTGGCCATTCGTCTCCTAGCAAGATTGACAAAGAAATCCTTCCCTTGCAACAATAGATCACATTTGGTATCAAAGTTATAATTGTCGATCAACAAAGTGCTCTTATTGTGAGTAGAGTTGGCAATGGTACATTTGCAAAGGGAGTTTGTTTTTTTTTTTAAATTTAAGAGATAATCCATTGGTGCTCCCTATCTGGACATCAACATGTTTGGAAAAAACTATGGATTTCTTTTTAATGGAAGTTGGATGGTTCATCGATCGGCCCTCACATGGGCCATCAACAAAAAGGGTGAAAATGATAGTGGATCAATGCATAAAGCTTGCGTGGCATTGATTATGGGGTCGGTGTGGCAAAGCATCCCAATCTTATATCACTTTGATACCAAGGACCTCCAAGAAGATCCTATTGTAAAAAAGATGGCTAGTCCCTTTAAGCTAATTCACAATAGGTCATCTATTTATACCCTTTCCCATAAGATACATGAGCCACTTCCACACAAAGGTGAGGAGTCAAAGTGTGAAAAATGATGGCCCCAAACCATGCTACTTTAAAATTGCATCATCTTAGGTAGATATAGCGTTTGATGGTCATATCCATTTATGTCAACATAGCTATGACATCACAATTTATATAATCTTCGGCCACCCAAAATGAGCCTATCGATGGCCCATGTTGTATTTTGCCTAAGGCACAAGCATGTGGCCCATTGATTGGCTTACTATCACAATGACCACTTTAGTTTAACCTAGCCTCAAAGAACACATAATGTAAGATCTGGCTCATGTGTAGCTGTCATGTCTTGATGCAATCCGAGTAG
>CM035424.1:172132353-172134853 GCA_020310875.1 Ceratopteris richardii | reverse complement strand
CCAACGGTGGTATCAGAGCAAATAAGGTAAGCATGGGAGATGGTTTTCCTTCATTCATTGACAAATTGGACAGGAACAATTACCAAGCTTGGTCTCTAAGGATGAAGTCCTATCTACAAGGAAGAAGCTTGTTTGGATTCATATCAGGAGATGAGGAATTGCCCTCATTCAAAGCTAGAGGACTACCCACCAAGGATGAACAAGAGAGACTCAACCAATGGTGTGCAAAGGATGCTTTGGCAAGGTCTTACCTTCTTAACTCTATATCTGATTTCCTTTTACCTCATGTAAGGAACTGTAAGACTTCGCAAGAGACTTGGGAAACTCTGTCAACATATTTTTCTTCCAACACAAGGGCCAGGAAGAATCAACTGTGGATTGAATTCACAACCCTTAGGAAGCAGCCCAAGCAATCAGTCTCAGAGTATGTGACAAAGATTAAAGATGTGGTAGACCAATTAGCAAGCATTGGAGAGGAAATTGAAGAGGAGCAAATAGTCAGACAAGTAACAAATGGACTCAAGGCAGATGATAAGTGGGAAAGTTTCACCACTGCAATGGACCTCTATATGGACATGCATACCCCAGATCTCACAACACTCATGGGCCAACTATTCACACATGAAGCAAAGTTTACAAAGGCAGGAGATCAATCAAAAGGTAACAACCCCTCTGCTCTATATACTGATAAGAAAGTTAAGGATAAAGGTAAAGGGAAGAAACAGGATGAAGAAGGCTCTACCTCCCAAGCTAATTATGCAGGGAGAGGTAGATCATCAAGAGGCAGGGGCAAAGGAGGTAAGTCAGGTAGGGGGAGACCCTACAACTCATCACCATGCAACATTTGTGGATTGTCCAATCATACCACAGATGAATGCTACAAGAACTACAAGAATCAGAGAGGAAGAGGCTACTCAAGAGGTGGATACTCTCAAGGTAGAGGCAGGTTCAACCAACATCAAGGCTACAATGGATACAACAATCAATACAACAACAATTACAACCACAACCACAATGGTAATTACCAAGGTGGATTCAGAAATAGAAGGGATTACAACAATTACACAGAGGAGCAAGATGACTCCCTATTGATCATGAATATGACCTCCAAGGCAGGTACAAATGATGATCATTTATTTTATATTGACTCAGGATGTTCTAACCATGTAGCTAGCAATGTGGCACTACTCTCTGATTTGGAAGAACCCAAGGGCAAACATCAGGTACAGACAGGTGATGATACTAAACATTCTGTTGTCAAGATTGGAAATGTAAAGACATGTGATGGAAACCAGAACCTATTGAGCAGGGTACTCTATGTACCAACCATCACCAAGAATCTAATGAGTGTTGGTCAGATTGTGGAGAAAGGTTTGTAGGTCAGATTCACTCAACATGGAGCATATGTGGAGGACCCAAGACATGGATTCAGAAGGATAGCCAAGGGAGAAAAATCAGGTAGATTGTTTACTTTTGAGCTAGAAGACACCAAGAACATTGCTTTATATAATTACAAGGATCAAACACTTTCAGAGTTAGAAATATGGCACAAGAGGTTAGGGCACATAGGTGAAAGAACCCTAAAGCAAATGTGCAGGGACCAATGTGTGCTTGGGATACCTAATGTATCCAAGCAACACATGATTTATAAGTGTGGAGCATGTCAGTTTGGTAAGTCTCACAGATTGCCCTATTCAAGGAAAGGTTTCATGCATGAAGACTACCTAGACTTGGTGCACACAGATGTTTGGGGACCTAGCAAGGATCCTTCCATTTCAGGTTCAAGGTATTATGTGTCCTTCATTGATGATTATAGCAGATGGACCATCTTATACTTTATGAAGCATAAAGATGAAGTGTTTAATTGTTTCAAGAGGTATCTTGCACTTGTTGAAAACCAAACAGGAAGAAGCTTGAAGAGGCTAAGATCAGATGGTGGAGGAGAGTACTTCTCCAATGAGTTTGAAGATTTCTTGCAGGAAAGAGGCATCAAGAGGGAGATAACTACAAGGTACTCACCTGAACAAAATGGAGTAGCTGAAAGAAGGAATAGACTCATAGTAGAAACAGCTAGGTCTATGCTTAATGAAAAGAAGTTGCCAAATTATCTTTGGGCAGAAGGTGTATCCACTGCCACCTATCTCATAAATAGGTTGCCATCCAAATCACTTGATGGCATGACACCTTATGAAGCTTGGCATGGTAAGAGACCTTCTCTGGATCATTGTAAAATCTTTGGTTGTGTAGCATATGTGCATATTCCCTCACAGGTTAGGGGAAAGCTAGACCCTAAAGCTGAAAAATGTATCTTCATTGGTTATGATTTGAACCAAAAGGGATACAGATTCTACAACCCAACAAACAAAGGCTTCAAGGTAAGCAGAGATGTCATCTTTGATGAGAATGACTCTTGGTATGAGAATGAATGCAGGAAGGTTAGTCTACCCTATGATATGGAAGAAGATTTCCCAAAGCTCACCAAGGAGGAATCAATCCAGAA
>CM035424.1:172088834-172091334 GCA_020310875.1 Ceratopteris richardii | reverse complement strand
ACAGTTGATGATAGCTGTCAAGAGCTCAACATTATCTATCAGAGCAGAAAGATTCTGAAGAGCAGAAAGATCCTCAAGAGTAAACGAAAGTGAAGATACAAGAGAATTCGAAGAACTTTCACAAGAAAGGTAAAAGCTGAGATGATCAACAACAAACGGCGTCAAGAAACATTCCGAAGTAATTCTCAAGGGTAAAGGTTTACAAAAGGTAAAATTCTTTAATGTTATACTCACCGATAGTAACATAAACAAGAAGATTATGGCAGATGATATCTCTATTGACAAATTGGACAGAGATAATTATCCCGCATGGGTAATGCGCATGGAAGCCTTACTTATGAGTAAGGGATTAATGATATATGTGATAGGAGAAGAAAAGAAACCAATTTTTGAAGATGACAGTCAACCAAAGAAAGAAGAGTTAGAAGCCTTGAAGCTGTGGCAGAAGAAAGATGCAACGGCAAGAGCTTATATCTACAATACCATTACAGATCATCTACTACCGCACATTAGAGGTCTGGAGTAAGCGGAAGACATATGGAGTGCATTGGAAGATCATTTCCAAAATACGACGAAAGCTAGGAAGGCTAGCTTATGGTCAGAATTTACAATGTTCAAGAAAAAGCAAAGTCAAAGCATTAGTGATTATATCACTAAGATGAAAGACTTAGCAGACAGTCTTGGAGAGTTCAATGATTATCTGTGGAATGCAAGTATCAAAAGAGAAATAACTTGTAGGTATACACCGCAACAAAATGGAGTAGTAGAAAGAAGAAATCGAACTCTAGTTGAGTTTGCCAGGGCAATGTTAAAGGAGAAGAATTGTCCAAATTATCTTTGGGCTGAGGCTGTAAATACAGCTACATATCTGGTAAATAGATTACCATGTACAACTTTAAATGGGATGACTCCTTATGAAGCTTGGTGGGGCAAGAAACCAACACTTGATCATTGTAAAGTGTTTGGATCAATTGCTTATGCTTATGTGCCATCACAACTGAGACATAAGCTTGAACCAAAAGCTGAAAAATACGTGTTCATCAGATATGATGAAAAACAGATGGGTTATAGGTTATGGAGTCCTCTAACCAAACAGTTTATTGTTTCCAGAGATGTAACATTTGATGAAGGAAAAAGTTGGTATACAAACATAGAGTATAATGAAGAAACAATTAAAGAAGAGATAAGAAGGAAAGAAAAAGGAAAATCACATATGCAGGTGAATGGAGATGAAGATCATATGCAAGCAAGTACGTCCAGGATCGGATTAGGTATGAGAAACGAAGATGGACCAAGATTTGATGAAGATGTGTATTCAGATACACATGAAGAATATGAGCTAAGAAGGTCAAACAGAGTAAGGAAACAAACAAGAAGGTATTCCTATGACACTTCTTATTTGACTCAGAAAAACTATGCTTACTTAGTAAAGGAAGATGAAGAACCTCAGAATTACAGTGAAGCAAAAGGTAAGAAACAATGGGAAGAAGCAATGAAGGAGGAGTTTAAAGCACTTGAGGAGAACAAGACTTGGGATCTTGTTCCAAAACCAAATGGTAAGAAAGTGATTGGAAATAAATGGGTTTACAAAGTTAAGAAACTTGCAGATGGAAGGATAGCCAGATACAAAGCTAGAATGGTGGTCAAAGGTTATGCTCAGACGCATGGCATAGATTATGATGAGACGTTTAGTCCGATGGCAAAGATGTCAACCATAAGGACATTGATTGCTATAGCAGCATCAAAAGGATGGAAGCTAAGTCAACTGGATAGAAAGAATGCATTTTTAAATGGATATATATCAAATGAAGTTTACATGGAACAACCTGAAGGGTTTGTAAGTTCTAGTTACCCAGATCATGTTTGCAGATTAAGAAGAGCTCTCTATGGATTGAAGCAAGCTCCAAGAGCTTGGAATTACAGACTTGTGAAGTATGTCAATGACCTTGGATACCAAAGCTCAAAGGCAGATGCAAGTCTACTCACTAAGAGAACAGATGAAGGTATGATCTACATTTGTATTTATGTAGATGACATTATAATCACAAGTACCTCAGATGAAGGAATCAAGGAGGTAAAAAGATTACTTGAAAAAGAGTTCAAGATCAATGATCTAGGAAAGTTATCATACTTTCTTGGAATGGAAGTCACATATACAAATCATGGTGTATATGTTTCACAAGAAAGGTATCTCCTAAACATACTGAAAAAGTTTAACATGGAGAATTGCAGAGAAGCTTCAACACCGCTTGAAGTCAATCATAAACTCAACAAATATGGTGGTGCAGAGTTTAAAGATATGAGGAAGTATTAGTCTTTAGTGGGAATTTTGATTTATGCTACGCTAACAAGACCAGATCTTAGTTATGCAGTAGGAGTTCTCTCACAGTTCATGCATTGTCCTAAGGATCAACATTGGGTTGCAGGACAAAGAGTTCTTAGATATATCAAAAGAACTATAAAGGAAGGATTATATTATCCTTTTACATCAGATATAAAG
>CM035424.1:172078834-172081334 GCA_020310875.1 Ceratopteris richardii | reverse complement strand
TATTTACTTTTGAGCTAGAAGACACCAAAAACATTGCTTTATACAATTACAAGGATCAAACACTTTCAGAATTAGAAATATGGCACAAGAGATTAGGTCACATAGGTGAAAGGACCTTAAAGCAAATGTGCAGGGACCAATGTGTGCTTGGGATACCTAATGTATCCAAGCAACACATGATTTACAAATGTGGTGCTTGTCAGTTTGGTAAGTCTCACAGATTGCCCTACTCAAGGAAAGGTTTTATGCATGAAGACTACCTAGACTTGGTACACACAGATGTTTGGGGACCTAGCAAGGATCCCTCCATTTCAGGATCAAGGTACTATGTGTCTTTCATTGATGATTATAGCAGATGGACTATGTTATACTTTATGAAGCACAAGGATGAAGTGTTTAATTGTTTCAAAAGATATCTTGCACTAGTTGAAAATCAAACAGGAAGGAACTTGAAGAAGCTAAGGTCAGATGGAGGAGGTGAATACTTCTCAAATGAGTTTGAGGACTTCTTGCAGGAAAGAGGCATCAAAAGGGAAATAACCACAAGGTACTCACCTGAACAAAATGGGGTAGCTGAGAGAAGGAATAGACTTATTGTTGAAACAACTAGGTCCATGCTTAATGAGAAGAAGTTGCCAAATTATCTTTGGGCAGAGAGTGTATCTACTGCCACCTATCTCATAAACAGGTTGCCATCAAAGTCACTTGATGGAATGACACCTTATGAAGCGTGGCATGGTAAGAGACCATCATTGGATCATTGCAAAATTTTTGGTTGTATAGCATATGTGCATATTCCCTCACAGGTAAGGGGAAAGCTAGAACCTAAAGCAGAAAAATGTATTTTCATTGGTTATGACTTGAATCAAAAAGGGTAAAGATTCTACAACGCAACCAATAAAGGGTTCAAGGTAAGCAGAGATGTCATCTTTGATGAGAATGACTCATGGTATAAGAATAATTGCAAGAAGGTTAGTCTACCCTATGATTTGGAAGAGGAGTTTCCAAAACTCTCAAAGGAGGAACCAATCCAGAAGGAAGACTCAAGTTCAGAAGATGATGACACAATCAATATTGAAGAATTCAAGGCATGGAAGTCCAAAGGAAAGATGAAGATGAAGCAGCTAGAGGATATTCTAGAATCCTCAACTCAGTCAACTAGAAGATCTCAGAGAGAAAGAAAAAGACCTATTAGATATGGGTATGATACATCTCTTGTTACTAAGCATTCAATTTATCTTGCAAAGGACTTGTTAAGTGAAGAACCAGGTTCATATGAAGAGGCAATCACCAAACCAGAATGGAAAGGAGCTATGGATGAAGAAATAGAAGCTCTCAAGGAGAGTGACACATGGGACTTGGTACCCAAGAAGGACTCTATGAAGGTGATAGGATCCAGATGGATCTACAAACTAAAGAGGAACTCTGATGGTACAATCAACAGGTACAAAGCTAGGTTGGTAGCCAAGGGTTTTGCACAAACCCAAGGCATTGATTATGAGGAGACATTTTCTCCTGTGGCTAAGATGCCAACAATCAGATTATTGGTGAGTGTAGCTGCATCCAAAAATTGGAACATGTACCAATTAGATGTCAAGAATGCTTTCTTGAATGGATGGATATCTGAAGAAGTCTACATGTCACAACCACCTGGCTATGAAGATCCCAAGAAGGTAAATTATGTTTGTAAATTGAAGAAGGCTCTATATGGATTGAAGGAGGCACCTAGAGCATGGAACTATAGGCTGACAACATACCTCCAAGACCAAGGGTTTACTATGAGCAAGGCAAATACTTCATTGTTTATCAAAAAGAGCAATTTAGAGGTAATCTATCTCTGTGTTTATGTTGATGACATCATCATTACAGGTAATGATATCCAAGGAATCAGAAGCATAAAAAACCAGATGATGAAGGAGTTCAAGATCAATGACCTTGGATTATTGAAGTACTTTCTAGGACTTTCTAGGACTTGAATTGGTTTATACTAATTCAGGTATATATATCACTCAGAAAAAGTATGTACAAGACATGTTGAAGAAGTTTAACCTGCAGGATGCTAAAGTCTCAAGTACTCCAATGGAGGTCAACCTAAAGCTAAGTGCTCATGAAGGGGATGAAGTCCAAGACATTACAGGATATCAAAGTATGGTAGGTAGTTTGAATTATGCCACCTTGACCAGAATTGACATAGCATATGGAGTTAGTGTGCTAAGTCAATTCATGCACAAACCAAGGGTACCTCACCTTGAGGCTGCAAAGAAGATCTTGAAGTATTTAAAGGGAACTCAGGACCATGGTTTGTACTTTCCTTATAATCAGATATTGACATTAAAGTGTATTCAGATGCAGATTGGGCAGGATGCAAGGATGATAGGAGGAGCACATCAGGATACTTATCTTTTGCAGGTGATAAACGTATTTCTTGGTCAGCCAAGAAACAACCAACAGTGGCATTGTCATCCACTGAAGCAGAGTATAGAGGGCTAGCCAATGCCAC
>CM035424.1:172023834-172063834 GCA_020310875.1 Ceratopteris richardii | reverse complement strand
TATGCTTCTATGGTGAAAGCAGAGGAAGACCCTTCTACATAGAAGAGGCCAAAAGGTAAGGAAAATTGGGAGAAAGCTATGCAGAAGGAGTATGATGCATTGATGGAGAATGAGACATGGGATTTGGTTCCTAAACCAAATAGTCAGAAGATCATTGGATCCAAATGGGTCTATAAGACAAAGAGGTATGCAGATGGAAGTGTGTCTAGATATAAAGCTAGACATGTTGTGAAAGGGTATGCTCAGACATATGGTATAGATTATGATGAGACTTATAGTCATGTGGCAAAGATGAAAACTATAAGGACTCTCATAGCTATTGCTGCATGTAAAGGTTGGAAATTAAGTCAATTAGATGTGAAGAATGCTTTTCTAAATGGTTACATTTTGGATGATGTTTTCATGGAGCAACTAGAACGTTTCAAGGATAAAAGGTATCCAGAGTATGCATGTAAGCTCAAGAGAGCTTTGTATGGTTTGAAGCAGCCCCAAGGGCATGGAGCTACAAGCTTGTGAAGTTCTTGAAAGAGCTTGGTTTCCAAGTGTCTAAGGCAAATAGTAGCTTGCTTATTAAAGCAAGTGATGATGGGTTCATTTACATGTGCATATATGATGATGACATAATTCTTATAGGTACAGATGAGAAGGGCATAAAAAGTATTAAGAAGCAAATGGAGAAAGTGTTCAAGATTAGTGACTTGGGAGATGTCATATTTCTTGGGCATGGAGATTTCATATACTCAACATGGAGTATATGTGACTAAAGAAAGGTATTTGAAGAACTTGCTAATCAAGTTTAAAATGGAAGATTGCAAGGTAGCACCTACTCCTATGAGTCATCCATTCTTGAACCTTCGATCGAGGAGCACGCCTCCTCTATCAAAACAAACAACTTGAGTTCTCTTTTTGATCTGTTGGTAGATTCCTTTCCCTTGCCACCTTTTGAAGAGCCACTCTTGTCTTTTGCTTTCTTGATGTGAAAGTCTTGGATTCTCTGTCCTTTCTTCTTGTAGTGGAAACACTCTCCCTTGAGCTTCTTTTTGTCGTTCTTCTTTTTGTCTCCATCTTTTGAAGAGTCCGCTTTTCCTCCTTTGGTATTTGTTGTGAATGCAGCATCTCCTTTGCTTCCACCACTCCTTGCCTTGATCCATAGGTCCTCCTCCATGAGTAAGGCATTGAATTCTTGAAAAGTTAGTGGTTGAAGATTGATTTGAGTATTAAGAGTAGTTGTCAAACCATCAAACTTAGGTGGACAGATTTGAAGACAATGCCGAGCTAGCTCTTCACTTGAATGTAGTACACCTGCTCCCACCATTTAATCTCATAGATTCTTTACGTGAGTGATAAACACCTTTGCTGTCTCCCCATCAGCGAACCTCTCTACCACTAGCTAATTCTCAAGTTCTGAATCCCTATCTAATTATGAGTTTATATTGAATTTTCAATATGTTCCATGCTTCACACACCTTGGTAGTATGCTGAATGAGAGTTAGAACACTATCAGAAGTACTTGTAACCATAAAACAAAGTGCACCTGCATTTATACATTTCAAAGCACATAGAAGATCAACATCAAGAGGAATCATTCGAAGAGGATTATTTGGATCAGGTGTTTCTTGGGGCTCATGATCAATCCCATGATCAGTCTCCAAAAGCTCATATGAATCCAGCATATAAGTGATTTTAAACTTTCACAAGGTGTAGTTTGTACCATCAAGTTTACCTTCTGTGAAGGTTGGTGGTCGTATCCACAACATTGGGATGACTGACATCACTTTTGCTCATGTCTGTGCTTCACCTAGTCCTATCGATGAACCACCTTGATTCCCTATTGTAGATGATGATGCACCACTTAAGATATTCTCTCTTTTGTGATTGAAACCTATCCAACCTTTACGTTTTTGCTTATGCACCACTCAAACTCTCTTGAGCTTTGATACCATGTAAGAAAATAATAGCATAACAAAATAGACCAATAGACAGAGTTGAGAGAAAAATGCAAACAATGATCAATGCAGACTGAGAGATAGAGAACTCAAATTCTTAGATTTCCAAGCATAATGCAATTACAACGATGGAGCTATCCACCTGTGCACTTCCAATGTGGAGCTTAGATGGAGATCTAGACAGACTCTAGATGAAGGGCTTATTAGTGCGCAATGTTAAGTAAAGCTCAACCTATGCCATGCTTATATGGCTTTTACAAGGGGAGTTTGTATAGATAAATGTAGTTGCGGGATACAAAATAGTCGATAAAATGTAAAATTTGACAATATCTCCACGGCCAGAAGTCCTACCATCACGACCCTATGGGTCGAGGGGATAGGCCCCCTCGACCCCACAGAAGGGGGAAAGCCCCCCTTTGCACTCCCCCCCATTAAGGTTTTATGGGGAAATTGCACAATGCCACAAGGCCTTTATTTTTACCTTGAATGGCAACCCAATGGCCCGGAAGTTTATGCTCTACCTAACCTAATGGCTAGGCTCAGAGACTCCATCTATAACCATCAATGATCACACATAGAACTCATATAATTAGAAGTTAGGGTTCCACAAAAGTTCGGGCTCTCATAATGGCTTGTCCTCATAATGGGGACCTTACAACGTAGAGAACAATGGATCATTTGTGGTTACTTGAGGGTGGATTATTGAACATATCTAACAGTGTCATGCAAGAGGAGGCCGAAAATCACAAAATTACCTTACAATTGTGAGTGACAGTGAGATTAAGAGTGCGAATGTAAATGAGATTGAGATAGATTAGGGGTGGTCAAGAGTTCACGGCTTGATCATGAAGCTATTCTAATAAATCAATTGTATTGGATTCAAATCTATAAAATGAGATTTTTCTTTCTGTGCATCACATCTTGCCTACTCTACTATGTCAGATTTTCTCTTATCATGTATAAGTTTTTTTTCTCTCTGCTATTGTTCTTTGAGTGATTGGAAGATTATGAGTAGGGATGACTTGTGATTGTGGAAGTGCTACAAGTTGCCACATCAGAATTGATTATTTATTCTCAATGGGATGATTCCATATGGCCATGAACTTAAATTACCATCTAGTACAAGGCAAGTTTAGACACCATCTACTATTAAGGGAGATATAAAAGTCTAGATTTTTCTTGACACAATGCCTTATCCAATTTCGTTTTACTATTGATCCATCTTAACCCTTCAATATACAAGGGCTGATGCCCAAGAAGGAAGTGGGTCTTTGAGTTCTCCCAAGAATTGATGTGATGTCTTAATAGGCACCAATCTTCATAGTCAACTCTCCTAACTAGGCCTAAGTCTTCAAATCTAATACAATGTCTTCTTTCTTGATTCAAAAGATGTTTGCACATAGGAAACCATCTATTTGATAGCTTCTTTGTCCTTTGGAAGTTCACCAAGTCAATTTCTTTGATTCTCTTGATAGGAAACCAAATAGAATCATTTTGTCCAATCCTAGTTATCCACTTCTAATCTTCATTGACCTTGATGTGTAGTCTCATCTTGTTCCAACTCTTCCACAAGGAGCACACTAAGTTTGAACCCATGAGAGACATTGGAAAAGGAGAGAACATCAAAGTGAGCAAATCATGCCCCTTCCACATAGGAAGTTTGCCAATCTTTCTCTTTCTATCTCAACATTCTCTTATTATCTCAGCATTCTCTTGTAATCTTTCTCTTGCTATCTCAGTATTCCATGCTTTCACTTAGATACTCTAATGTGAAGATATATTTTTTTAACAAGAATGAGTTTGGAGAAGGCGGCACGTAACTAATGTGGAGAAATTTCACTCCAATATGCACAATGAAAGTTAGATAACCTCTTCTAGAAATTTTCCTCTTAGACACCCGCTTACTAAAACCTAATTCGATCAAAACTAAGATATCCAAAGACTCTTAGCTTTCCAACAATCTATAGATCACTTCATTCGGAGTTCCAATGGTCAAACAACCGATTGTGTAAAGATAGACTCCCTGTCAACTCAAGTTAACTAGAAAATCAAGGCTAAGAAAAATTGCTCTCAAATCAAGAAGAATCTAGTATAGATATTTGGATGAAAAAAAGTGCAAGAGATAGGATTTCTAAAAAGATATCATATGCCTTAAATCAACATTTATATAGAGAGAGTGCACATCAATAAGGTGGTTGTGTATATAAAGGTATGTTGCTAGCACATATGTGCCTTATAGCACACTATTTGGAGCAATTCTAATATTAGTTTAGTGAGAGAATGACAAAAATATGCTTCTATACCATCGCCTTATAATCTCCATAAAAGATCACATTCAAAAGCCTTTTATATATAAAGAAACATGCATGAGAGTGTCTCTTCACTTGCCCTTCCATCTTTTCTCACTTTTTGACATTCACTTCTTCTCCTTTTCATTCCATTGCCTTGGGTAACTTTTGCTGCTCCAAACGACTTCACCTAGAGGTGATTGTACTTTCTTTGACTATTCTATATCTTTAACAATATTTTTGATTTTATCCAAGACATAAATAATTTTGCACCCTTATTTCAGCACTATTCTTCAAGGTTATGAGTGTACTCTCTTTATTTTCAAGATTAAGATTTCCTTTGAGCTTACAAGAAATACGTAAATGGAGAGAGGTAAATAGTGAGAGGTGAGTATGTGTCAAAACTCACAATAGGAGCTTGCATAAGCTCCATAACTTTCAAATCTCCCCCCAAGATACAATTGGGATTCCGTGTTATTCTCCAAATCTTTTCCTCTTTACCTTTTGCTTCTATTGTTGTTTTCTTGATAGGTTGGTGATCTCCCTTCTTTGGCTCTTAGGAAGAGGTCGTCTTGAACCTACATCATAAATCCTACCTCATACAAACTCATACAATCAAATGAGATCACTTTGCTATCTCATTGAAATAGTTTAATATTAATGACTGAAATGATCCCGAGACCTTAGCACATTAATATGCGGTCATCACACCACCCTCAACATCAACAATGGTGCATCTTGCATTTACCAAGTCTTGTCATTCCTCTTGGGATGGTTGTAATTTCCTTTAAATAGGTTTGCCACTCTATGTGGTGGTACTAGACTCAACCTTTCATTAGAACTTTACTTGGTCTTTGGTGCTTCTTTTGAAAGAAGTTCGAAAGGTTGGAGAAGCTTGAAAAGTTGAGTTGCCAGGTGATGAACGTGGTCTAGAAAACCAGCATAGGACCTGCCCTAGCTCTTTTGAAATGTCAAATAGACCTTTTTGGATTGAGATTAGTGCAATAAAAACAAAAACAAGTTGATGCAAAACAAATAACTTGCATCTTCACTAGCTCACAAAAATGTTGTATATTTGTATGGAAGCTATCTCTTCAAACACTCAAAGCAGCCAGCACTATTGGAATTGGAAAAATTCCTTTCCGAGGAATTTTATACATAGAGTTAGCTTACTAAAATGCATAAAATCCCCAATTTATACCAATGAGTGAGAATTAAGTTAACCAATGATTGGGTGTACCCTCCACTTTTTCAGGGCTATGTAGGAATTGACCCCGAGACCTTCAACTAGAGATTCCTCTAAATCTAATGAGCCAAATATCTTGGAAACGTATACACATAAACTAGAAAATAATATCTTTTTAGTAAATGCTCATTCAGTAGATTGGGAGCTCTTTAGAGAGAGAACCAAGCTCTACAAGATGACTGATATGAGGAAGATGATACAGAGAAGAATGAAGAAGAACCAAGATGATTACTAAAATGTATATGTATTTCTTCAACTATCATCCACCTATATTGTACAAAGTGATGAATCATTATACAGACTCTTGGATAGATTTCCAAGACTCAAACCTCTTGAATTTGAATTCAAATCTCCATGCGATGGTTTGTTAAAGGTGATTGGAATCTCTTCGTACAATCTAGGAAAAGATGCTAATAAACTTCTAAGATGATTTTGACTTTATTTGATTTGGTATTTTACAAACCAAAGAACTCTTGGATATTTTGTTGTTACAGTGACCTTCTCAAAGGTGACTTTCTTAGAACTTCCAAGGTTAAATGCTATTTCCAAAGTACATATGTAACACCATCCATATGATGGTTGAAGAGGGAAAGATTCCTTTCAATCATAGAGAAAGGTTGTGGTCCAATAGCTCCCCCTCAAGCTAAATTATGCTTGATTCTTATTTCTTTGATAGGTTGAACACTTGCCATTGATTTTAACCTACATACCTTCATTCCATAATGTGCCTTTATCATCATATCTCCTATTTGTTTCTCAGAAGGAGCAAATAATAAGTCATTTTTTTTCCATGAGCTTCTCTCTGAAAAAGTGGTAATGGACTTCTATATTCTTTTTACTTGCATGGAAAATTGGATTTTCCACTAGATTCATTGAACTTATATTGTCTCTAAGTATGTGAGGCTTGATTTTTACGAGTCCCAAATTAAGGACAAATCTTTGAGCCATATCGCTTCTTGAGGTGCAATAGTTAGCGCTTTATATTGTGCTTTAGTTGAAGATAAGGAAACTATTGGTTGCTTCTTAGAACTATAAGAAACCAATTTTCAACTGATGAAACATATGCTGAAAATGAAAAAGTCAAATTTGCCACTAACTATTTAGTAGGAAAAGCTCAACTCCGGTGGAATGTCTTGCGGCACAGTACATAGTGTCCAACAATGTGGAAGGCTTTTCAAGATAAAGTGAAGGATTCTTTTCTTCCTCCTCAATACCATTTACATGTTTGACGTGCATGGACAACCCTTACATGGAAGGAGGGAGATAGGGTTACTACCTACACGGAGCGGTTTTGGCAAAATTTACTATTGGTTCGAATGCTTGAAGATGCACCGAAGGATAACTTGCAACGAAAATACGAAGATGGTTTGGAGGTGAGAATCCAAGCTAAGCTTCACACCCTACGTCCTACAACCCTCAACGAGGCTATATCTTTCTTCTATGATGCAGAGAAAGAATTCCAGTCCATAACCAAGTCACTTGGTCTACAACAACCACGTCAATGATCACTTTTTGTTAAACAAAATCTTCCCATGAAACGTAATTTTAATTACATGATGATGGTAGTTCACATGACTTCATTTCACATTTATTAGTACAAGAACTTAAATTAAAAACGTTTCCTTCTTTGTATAAAGTAAAAGCTTCATTTCAAGGTAATCGTTATAATGTAACACGAGAAGTGCAAGATGTTACAATTAGCATAGGTCCATATATTGATTCACAAACATTTTTAATTGCACCTTTGCAATCTTATGATGTTATACTAGGTATGCCTTTTCGTCATCATTATAACCCATGGATTGACTACCATATGCATACTTTTAACTTTGAATTTGTCTACACAGCATGATTTCTAGCCATTTCCATTTATTAGTCATACTCAAGTAAAACGTGCATTTAGGAAAGGATTCCATTCATGCATTGTTTTTTTCAATGTCATCAATGATTATACTCATACACTTCCTGATGCACATAAACCTTTCATGACTACTTATAAGGATTGTTTTATGTCTGAGTATCCCTTTGAACTACCACCCTCTCGAGGATCCTTTGACTATAGCATGGATTTAGTCCCTGGTAGTTCTCCTCCTCATAAAGCACCTTATAGACATGGCCCATTACACCAAAAGGAAATAGAAACCAAGTAAAAGACATATTACAGAAAGGACTTATAAGGTCTAGTTCTTCCCCATTTGGAGCACCGATTCTCTTAGTATAGAAGAATAAAACTTATCGAATGTGCATTGATTTTAGAGTCCGTAACAAGATCACAATAAAGAATAGATACTCCATTCCTCAAATAGATGATCTTTTAGATAAATTACGAGGATCTCGTGTCTTTAGTAAAATTGATCTAAAATCAAGATACCATCAGATTCGTATGATGCAAAGTGATAGTTTTAAGACTGCCTTTAGAACTCAAACAGGTCATTATGAATTTATGGTAATGCCGTTTGGACTTACTAATGCCCCTGCTACATTTGCATGAATGATGAACAACATTTTTCTTGATTACCAAGTTTTTGTTCTTGTATTTTTTGACAATATACTTGTTTACAATAAGAATGATAGTGAGCATGAGATGCATCTTAAAACACTTTTTCATTTACTACGAGAACACACTCTTTACGCTAGTCCTAAAAAGAGTTACTTCCTTCAATGTAAGCTAGAACATCTAGGACATATTATTTCAAGTGAAAGTGTGCATGTGGATCCAAAAAATATTAAAGTTATAGTAGAATGGCCTACACCACAATTAGTCAATGATGTTCATTCTTTTCTTGGGTTGGCTAGTTTCTATAGGAAGTTTGTTCAAAATTTCTCTTATTTAGCATTGCCCCTTACCTTGTTATTGAAAAAGAAAATAAAAATTGCATGGGGACTTACCCAACAACAATCGTTTGAAAAACTCAAACATGCACTTTCACATGCACCTGTTTTACAATTAGCTGATTTTTCACAACCCTTTCATGTTGTTACTGATGCTAGTGGCTCAAGGATAGGTGCACTTCTAATGCAAAATGATCATCCCATTGCATTTGAGAGTAGGAAGCTTTAAGCCCTAAAAACATAATTATAGTACATATGATAAAGAATTGTTAGCGGTTGTGCATGCTTTGCGAATTTGGAAACACTATCTTATGGGCTCTGAGGTCTTAATCAAAACTGATCAATAGGCTATTAAGCATTTATTAAATCATCCCTTAATCTCTGATCGCCATCTTAAATGGGCATCATTCATTCAAAATTTCCAACCCATGATCCAATATCAGCCTGGTAAAGCTAATGTTGTAGCTGATGCTCTTAGCTGATTTCCTTCACATTCTATTGTTTTGCATAATATTTCTGTTATAATATATTCTTTTCAAGAAATGGTGTCCACTTATCCATCTGATTTGTATTTTTCACGTGCATGGCATGACTTCAAGAATGATGCATCTTTATTTGATGAACATTATACATTTCATAATGGTTTTCTTTATTTTCAACATAGATTATGCATAACCCAAGCTTTTAAAGATTTTGTCATCAAAGAAATGCATGAACCAACTTACATGGGTCATAGAGGCATACAAAGCACCATTTCCGCCTGCAAAGATTTCTTCTTTTGGCCACGCATGGAAAAAGATATTGCACATTATGTTTCTCAATGCATTGTATGTCAGCATGTAAAATGTCATCATGGTAAACCATTTGGATTATTAATGCCACTTCCCATTCCAAACAAACCATGGGAACATATTTCTATGGATTTTATCACAGGTCTTCCCATCACTTCCTCACATAATGATATCATTTGGACAATAGTTGATATGTTTAGTAAATATGCATATTTCATTCCATGTAGAAAAACTTTGTCTGCACCTCAGGCTGCAAAATTATTCATTAAATGCATTTTCCCACATCATGGATTTCCTAAATTAATGTTATCTGATCGTGACGTTAGATTTTGTGATCATTTCTGGGTTGCCTTATTTCAACATTTTGGTTCTAAAATAGATTTTAGCTCTACATTCCATCTTGAAAGTAATGGACAAAGTGAAGCCACAAATAGTACTATTCTTGATTTATTACGTTGTTATTCATTAGATAGTCCAACTAATTGGGATGAAAAGTTTCCATTGCTTCAATTTGCTCACAATAACACTACACACACCACTACTAGTTGTCCACCTTTTGAAATTGTTTATGGTAAAATGCTTCCCACTCCCATGTCACTCACCCAAACCAACATTCCGATGGCTGATTCTATTGCTCAAGATCACGTTTCTATACTTCACGATGTTCACGAGCACATTAGGAAAAGTCAAGAGCGATGCACACGTAATATCAATACTAAACGATTAGCCAAGGAATTCAAGGAAAATGATCTTGTATGATTGCGTATCATTAAAAGACGTCTCAAAAATATTTTGCAGCATCCTAAAATTTAACTTGCACCACACTATTATGGACCCTTTCACATTATAGAAACATTAATGATAATTCATTTAGATTAGATATACCACCTCATTAGAATATACATAACTCTTTTCATATTAGTTTACTTGAACCATTTAAAGGAACTTTACCACTCACTCCACTTCTTGATGACCCTCCTTTGATTGAAGAACAATCTGAAATCTTGGTTCTTCAGAAAATAAATGATCACGATGTCACTACTAGACGCACAGGTACTCAATACCATTGATATTTGGTTAAGTACAAAAATCACTCTATTGGAGAATGTCAATGGATACATGAAACAAAATTAGCACCTCAGTATGACCACTTAATTTCTACATATCATACACAAACACATTAATGTCATTACTCCATGAACATTTCCATGCATGTTTTTCTGAACATGGAACATGCTTATTTTCATTCAGTGATGAAACATGTGATTGGCCATCCATGTTTATTTTATTTATCAACTAAGGTCAGTTGCTTTTTCAACTGAGGGGCATGTTATACATTATGGAATGTGTTGAACAATGCATTGTTGAAGTGTTAATTTATTAATGTATTAATGTGTTTTGCTGTTTTTGATATAGCAGCTGAAGGTTCCTGATGGCGTGAAAGCATGAAGGGCAGACATCAATAATGGAACTTTAGGGTGGACATCAATAAATCCGATTTATAATTTATTTTGTAAATAAATCTGCATAGAAGATTTATTGTTAAAAATAGTTAGAAAAATAGTGGTTAGAATAAGGGTCATTGTAGACTGCAATTTCTGATATTAAAAGAAAGGCTTTCTACGAAAATCACCAACTTTTAGTTTCACGCATGCTTTTCGAAGCCGCTCTCATGTAACCACTATTTTTTATGTAATAAAAAATTCCTATAAATACATGCACTATGTGGACTATCAAAACAGAGTGCATGGAGGGAGATTGCACCCAATACTGCGTTCAGTTTCATCTCTTGTTGTCTCTATTTTTCTGTGTGTTTAAAGCAACTGTTGGTTGCTTCTTGGAACTCCATGACACTAGCTTTGAACCTGCAAATGCTAAGTAACCCAAAGTGCTTCTTCTATCATCCTTAGCTCCTGCCCAATCTACATCTGAATAGATTTTGGTATCCAAATCTGAAGAGTAAGGATAGAATATACCTTCGTTGATTGTACCTTTGAGATACTTAAGTACTCTCTTAGGTGCATCCATGTGTGGTCTTCTTGGCGAGTGCATGAACTGACTAAGCACTCCCACACTATATGAGATGTCTGCCCTTGTATGAGTAGCATATATCAAGCTACCTACCAAGCTTTGATACTCTTTAATGTATTCAATTTTCTCACCTTCATAAACACTAAGTTTATGATTCATCTCCAAGGGTGTACCTGCAGGTTTAGTGTTCTCCATTTTGAACTTGATAAGAAGATCTTGAATGTATCTTCTTTGAGTCAAATACATTCCTTCATCTGTGTATATCACCTGCACACCTAAGAAATATGTGATCTCACCTAGGTCACTAATTTTGAACTCCTCTTGCATATGTCTCTTGATCCTTTGAATGCCATTTAGATCATCACTTGTCACAATAATATCATCTACATATACAAATGGATAGATAACCTCATTGCGATCGTGTTTGATGAATAAAGAAGGATTTGAGTTGCTAGCTTTGAACCCTTGATCTTGGAGATATGTAACCAACCTATAATTCCACGCTCTAGGAGCTTGTTTCAATCCCTACAATGCTTTCTTAAGTCTACAAACATAAGATGGATGATTAGGGTTTTCAAAAACTGGTGGTTGTGACATGTATACCTCTTCACTTATCGAAACATTTAAGAATGCATTTTTCACATAAAGTTGGAGGAGTCTCCAATTCCTTGCAGCAACTACACTTATCAATGTTCTGATTGTAGTCATCTTTGCAACTGGTGAGAATGTTTCCTCATAGTCTATACCATGAGTTTGTGAGCATCCTTTGGCAACTAATCATGCCTTGTACCTGCAAACTGATCCATCTGAATTTCTTTTAACTTTATACACCCATTTGCAAACAACTACCTTTTGATTTGGGGACATTGGAACCAAATCCTAAGTATCCATCTCCTTCAATGCATCTATTTCTTCTTTCATGGCCTTTTCCAATTAGGGTTTCCCTTTGCCTCTCCATAACTTGATGGCTCTTCTGAAATTGAATCTTTTGCCAAGTAGATTGAATGCTTTGTAACAAATGTGGAATCAGATCCGTACCTTTCTAGTTGTTTCGTCTCTCTTGTTGATCTTCTAGGTGCTTTTTTGGAGCATTCTCCAACCTCTTGCTTTTTTTCTTTGCCTCTTGACTTCCATAGTTTGTAATCCTTTTCTCTTTCATCTTGGTCATCGTCTGTATCACTTCTTGGATCGTGGACCTGTGTATCATGCCTGCTTCCTAATTGATGAGAATCAGAATCAAGATCATATGGTAGAGTTACCTTTTTGTTTTATTCATCATACCAAGACCTTTTTTCTTCAAATAGAACATCCCTACTTGTAGTGAATTGCTTGGTTGAAGGATTATAAAACCTGTAATCCATCTAAGTTGAATCATATCCAATAAACACTGCCTTTGTTGCCCTTTCATCTAGCTTACCTCTTATTGTGATGATACATGAATGTAAGCTAAACAACCAAATGTGAGGAAAAAATCCTCTATATGCACAACAAAAGCACAATGAGCCCAAGTAGGTCTCCCGGCCTACTCCTGAAAAGTACCTGACCTGGATCAAGCAATTTGACCCACCACTTGAAATCCAATGACTCCAAGACTTTGTCCACACTTAGCAGCCTCTTTTAGATTTCCAACAAGCCAAGAAACACTCAGTTTGGATGTGTACAAGTCAGTCAACTCACTATTACAAAATAGACTACCGGTCTGTTCACCTGTGCATACATTTCAATCATAGAGAAATGCCAATATCTCGACGCAATAGAATGATATCACTATCTAACTTTTTATACAGAAAGTAGGAGAGATAGACTTTCATTGAAGATAAGAATCATAGCATTTGGATTTATACACAGAGAGAACCATCCGTTACAAGTTGGGTATGTCTCACAAACTACACTAGAGAGAGAGGGTCTAGTGTGAGAAACTGATCCAAAGCCTCACTTAAAAAGATGATCTGGTGCTGAAACTTCTTGGGGATGTTCCTCTGATCCCTGGGCACTTGCTAGATGCTTTTCTTGAGTCCTTGTGTCCCGAAAGTGCACCTTCATGCTTGTATGAGTGAGGGTATGACCTTTCGTCTACCCCTTCCTTGTCTCTTGACTCTTCAATGGATTCTTCTTGCTCTTCAAACTCCCTTGAGTGTCCTTTGATGCTTCCTTTGTCCTCAAGTGGATAAGAACTCGTGGCTTTAGCATTATCCAAGTATTGACTCACTTTTTGAATATCCAAATTACCAAAATAATTTTCTAAGCTTGCTCCTTTTTTTTCAACACTCCCCCTCAAGCTTAGGTAGGAAGTGTCTATGTCCATCAAGCTCATCATGTTCTTGAACTTGCTTAGCTTTGATGCATCCAATACTTTGGTGAATATATAAGCAACCTGCTCCTTTGTGGTCACAAAATGAACATCCACTTCATTAGTAGCAACCTTTTCTCTTACATAATGGTAATGCACTTCAATGTGCTTTCTTCTAGCATGATACATGGGGTTATTAGCCAAGTGTATAGATGAAATATTATCTCCATAAAGGGAGATTGTTCCAACCTGCACATCCAAGTCAATTAGAATCTTTGTAAGCCACATAGCTTCACATGTAGCTAGAGCTAATGCTCTATACTCAGCCTCTGTTGAAGACAATGCCATTGTAGGTTGCTTCTTTAACATCCATGAGATAGTCTTTGTTCCAAGCATGAATACATAGCCCGAAGTGGATCTTCTATCATCAATAGAACCAGCCCAATCAGCATCACTCTATCCTCTAAGTGTTAACTCTTCTCCATACCTATAAAACAATCCATTATTGATTGTATACTTAACATATCAAAGCACTCTCTTGGCTGCGTTTAAGTGCTCTTGAGTGGAAACATGCATAAATTGAGAAAGTACTCCTACCACATAAGAAAGATCAGGTCTAGTCATTGTTGCATAGATTAAAGAGCCAATCAAGCTTCTATACAATGTCAAATCATCAAGTTTCTTACCATCCAACATGATTATCTTTGTATTTACATCATTAGGTTGAGTGAGTGCCTTACATTCATCCATACCATACTTGTAAAGTACATCCAATAGGTATTTCCTTTGCAAAAGGTATATTCCATCGATTGCATAAACAACTTCAATACCTATAAAGTACTTTAACTCACCCAAATCTGATACCTTGAACTCCTTTCCAAGCTTCCTCTTGATGTCTTTAATTCCTTCATGATCACTACTTGTTATGATAAGATCCTCCACATATATACATATAAATACCACCTTACTCCCTTCTTTCTTCATGTGGAGTGAGGGATCTGATTTGCTTTGTGTGTACCCACACTTCTCAAGGTAATCCACAAGCCTTTGATTCTAGGCCCTTGCTGCTTTCTTAAGACCATACAAGGCCTTCTTCAACCTACAAACAAAATCAGGATGATCCACATCTTCATATCCAATAGGTTGTGCCCTGTATACCTCTTCTTTTAGCTCACCATTCAAGAATGCATTTTTTATATCAAGCTGATATATAGGTCATCTTCTACATTCACATACAGCTATTAAGGTCCTTATTGTTGTTTTGTTAGCCACGGGGCTTAAGGTCTCTTCATAGTCCACACCAAAAGTTTGTGTGAACCCCTTAGCGACCAACCTAGCTTTGTGTCCAGCTAGTGAACCATCGACATTCCTTTTAGTCTTACACACCCATTTGTTTTGAACCACTTTCATACCTGGTGTTTTAGGCACTGATTCCCAAGTCACATTGTCCTTGAGTGCTTTCATCTCTTCATCCATAGCTCTCTTCCATTCCTCCTTTGTTGATGCCTCCTCATACATTTGAGGATCATTATCTCCAACAACCTGCATCATATAGGCATAGTGCTTGGCAATGAAAGAGTCATAACTTAACCTTTGTATTGGCTTCTTGAGCCTTGAGGATCTCCTTTCATTCCCTTTAGGGAATTTCTTCCTCAACCTTGAAAGCTTTACTTGTGGTGTAACCACCTCTTCAGAGTCTTCTTCATCCTGTGACTCACTATCACCTTTATGATCATCATGAGAGTCACGAAGAGACTTATACCTGGATGTTGGTGATTTTGATAAACTTCTTCTTTCTCCCATGTGTCCTTGGGTAGGTGATCTTGATGTTGAAGCCTCAGAACCACTCTTTTGAGTTGATTCAACTTGCATATCACCTTTACCACAAACCAATACATCATCCAAGTCATCATCTATTACCTTTTCTTTTCCCTTGTCTACATACCAAGGTTTTAATTCATTAAATACCACATCTCTTGATACATAGCATTTTTACCCCTTTTGCTCAGTAGAATAGCCAATGAAAACACATTTTTCAGATTTTGCATCAAGTTTAGATCTTACCTCTTGTGGAATGTGCACATAGCAAGTACATCCAAAAACCTTGAGATGTTCCGCACTTGGTTTCTTACCATAGTAGGCCTCATTTGGAGTCAACTCATGCACACCACTTGTAGGTACCCTATTCATCAAATAAACTGAAGTATAAACAGCCTTAGCCCAATAAAATAAAGGCATGTGCGCTTCATTAATCATACACCTTGCAATTTCAACAATGTGCCTATTTTTCCTTTCAGCCACCCCATTTTGTTGGGGGGTATACCTGCATGCAAATTGCCTTTTAATACCATTCTCATACAAATAAGAGTTGAGTTCTTTGGAGAAGTATTCTCCCCCTCCATCAGATCTTAGGGCTTTGATATATTTACCTGTCTCCTTCTCAACCTCTTGCTTGAACCTCTTGAACATAGAGAACACATCTCATTTTTCTTTAATGATGTATATCCAAACTTTTCTAGAATAATCATCAATAAATGTAACAAAATACCTTGATCCTCCCAAGGATGACTCTTTGGAAGGTCCCCATACATCAGTATGGATGAGATCCAAGAGATTTGTAGCCCTATGTGTGCTCCTTTGGAATGGTTGTCTTGCTTGCTTCCCTAGTTGACAAGCATCATAAAATTCATGAAGCTCTTTGCTCTCAAACATGGGCAGCCCTCTTACAAGCTCTTCCTTGCTCATATTCCTTAGCTTAGGAATGTTGACATGCCCTATTCTCTTGTGCCAAAGGTCAAGTTCATCAATCCTTTGATTACCAATCATAACAAAGCATACCTTGCTTGCATTTGGAGACACATCCAAGGTGAACATTCTTCCTTCCTTTCTTCCTTGAGCAACAAGCTTGTTTCCATCTTTAGGATTGCTTATAAAGCATCCTTTGTCATTGAATGTGACCTGCAAACCTTTGTCTACCATTTGCCCTACTGAAATAAGGTGCTTAGTAATAGATGGAACATGCAATACCTTCTCAAGCACCTTGGCTAATTTTTCACATTCAATTCTCACATCTCCAATGTGCTCTATGACATGTTCGGTGTTGTCACATGTCTCCACACATCCTTTGGACTTTGGAACCTGCAAATTGGTGAATATATCACCCTCACAAGACATATGATTGTTGCACCCTGAGTCTATGTACCATTTGGTATCATATTTAGCATCCTTCATGTTTTGTAATGTAATTGAATTTAAATGAAATTTCTCACTCAAAAATATTTTGACTTGGTTTTATCCATATGCTCTTTTTAATGTCTTTCAGATTTTTCATATACAATTGGCAAAAGGCGATGTGATAAACACATTTGGGTACGAAAAATTTTAGAAAAATATATAAAAATGTTAAAAAAATGTTTTGAGTTTAGTTTTATAAAACTGTGTATATTGGTGTAAAGGGTTTTCAAACAAAAGATAAAATGTGCTTGAATTTTGACAAGGGGTTTCTCTTTTGTTGACATAGTTCTTGTTTATTATGACTCGCTATTAGTAGAGACTTCCAATTTGTGGATTATTGACAAATCAATTCTAATTAGAATTCCATGGTAGAATATTTGAGAAACCTAGTGGGAAGCCATGAACTAACTTTTTGTAGCTGGAAGTTGAGACAAATGCTTTACATTCACTAGCTTTATAGAGGTAATCATGTTTTGATTCAATAGTCATTTAGTGTGGTAAAATGGGATAAATTTTTTTTTCTCTCTCTCTCCTACTTAAGAATGAAGAATAGAGATCCAAGGTGGACTCATCCTCATTTAGCAAAAAAGGCAAGTTCTAAGGCAGAATACTCAAGAAGAAGATGGCTAAAATACATAGAAATCTAAGCCTTACAAAGATCAAACAAGGTAAGTATGTAGTCAAGATCCCCAATAGGGAGTGAAAGTGCTAAACAACAAAGAAAGGTTTTCATTGATAAGGCAAAGTAAGGTTGGGGGGAAAATCTCCAATAGGGACTAATGAGGATACGCAACACATCAAGGTCTACACGAAGTTAAGTTGGAATAATTTGGAAAGAAAGATATCTTATAAAAGAGAATCTAGATGGATGTTAATCGGATGCATAGAAGATCCTTGAAAGTGGCCACGTTGTTGAAAGAAAAATAAATTGGTCGATTGGACCACACTTATGTGTTTAATCATCATAGAAAAGGTGAAAATACCAAGTCTATCGAGAGTTCACACAAGAAGGGTACCATTACTAAGTCTGTATGTAGTTATGGTGGTTCCATAGTTAAGAACCACCGAAAGTGGAAATCAATAGATTTCAAGATATAAGAGTACTAATTATGATATTTCATATAGAGACATCTTGGTACTAACAAGTACATGGTTTAACGAGATAAGTTTTGAACTGACTTAGATAAAGTCAAATAAAACCATAAGTACAGTCCTTTATGTGCGAAGCTAAATAAACAAAAAGTAGTATTACATGAGGTCCACTATATCCTTACGAACAACACAATGTTAAGGGAGCTTATGTTAAAGGAGAATATAGAAAGGGAAAGATATAGATAAAATACGAGAGAAACGAATTATTGAACTTTATTCTGAGAGGGAGTATAGCATACATTTTTGTTACATGGTAGTAGCCTTGGGAGAATGGTATCACCATTTTGTTAGATTCTTTGAGATGTGCACACAAAAGGGTGCCATGTGGCACCCATGTGTGAAGCCAATTAGGAGCTCCCTTGTATGGCAAGAGGAAGAGAGACTTTAGTATCTTCATACATGGCTAGGAGGTAGGTTTTTTTAGCAAATAACTTCATGTACTATATGAGGTTTTCTTCTTCTAGATCTATGCAAGATCCCCTGTAAAATTAAGGAGGATCAAAAGGAATTCTATAGTTGTTATCGGAGCAAGATACATAGATGGTGCATGTAATAGTGATCAACACTGAGAAGAATGCCCATGAACAATGTAGAGCCACACACAATCGATGACCCATGCAAGGAGTGTGGCTCATTTTCCCTCCACTCATTCTCTTGGATGGGGGAAATATGAGGTGATTGGTCATTCTATAGTTCCCCAAATCTAGGTGAGAGCACATATGGGATATAAACTCCCATTCTCAATCCATGACATGGCTTAGAGACACATCATTGATCTTTTTCAAGAGTAATTAAGGTTCAATTTTGAAGTTTTTCTTTCATTTGGGGGAAGAAAAAGCTAGAGGTTGAAACAAGTATTGAGAAAATCATAGGCGTGGGCTCTGGACATGGGATAAGGGTCATTGGAATAGGTGAACTACCTTTTGAGGATCCATTCTCAAGCTCTCAAAGTACCCACTCCATGAAAATATTATTTTCACCTTCCCATATTGACATACCCATGTTCTCTGACCCATAGCTTGATGATCATGCCTCTGATTGATCTGAATTTTGCCATGTTATGAAGCTATACTTCCTTTAGCATCAAAGGGTTCTTGATTTGGAGGAGTTTTGACCAACCAAAGTCCCTTCGTAGTGCTTTAGCACATACTAGGCATGCACTCTTGAGCATAGTTTTTTATTATTTGGCATTTGAGTTGACTTCTTTCACTTGGAGTGGCATTGTAGCTGTCATTTAAAGGTGATGAACCACTCATATTTCATTGGCAAGGACTGGAAAGTTTTGGCGAGGACCAAAAGTGCTTTACTTTTGCTAATTTTTCATATTTTAGGCTGTTTCCACACACTTTTGGCGTCATTTTTGTTGGTTTTTGGTGTCGAGACCCCTCTCCGGCCAATAAGACATTTCAAATTTTTGTTTGGCCCTAACTAGGATTGCAAATCAGAGCCTCAAAGCTTTCAAGATCTCTCTAATTCCTCTTTGGAAGGCTTCAATTGTATCAAGGAAGTGCTCTACTATTATATTTTTCTCTTTAGAGCATAGTTCTCCTCCTAGAGAGAAATAACTAGAGGACTCAGACTCTAGGATGGAAGAATTAGAATGAGAGCAAGAAATAAATCAAAAGGTAGAGTAAAAAGAACAACTAGAAGAGGAATACTCTTATGTAGAGCTCTATTATGAGTTTTTTTACACACAAGCAACTCATCGAGCTCAAGGAACAAACTACTAGGTTAGAGAGATACATTGGTAGCATGATGTCTCTCATTGAACAACTTAAGTCTTAGATGATCTCACTAGAGACCCATGTTACCTCTTTCCTAGATAGAGAGGAAAGAGAGATGCCTATTGTTCCTATAGTTGAGATGGCTAAGAAGGATGTTCCTTTTCCTGGAGAAACAAAACGAGAGAGTTCTAGGGAAACTCCCCTCCTAAAGGGCCTCAAATTACCAACCTTGATGCGGGATGATCGTGAGAGAAATAGGGATGCAGCCTATACTTTCTTGTAAAAGTGGAATGATGTGCATCAACTAAAGGACACCCCATCTGAGTATTGTATGCTTGAAGCGAGTCTCTTGCTTGGCCCACATGCTTATAAGTGGTGGATGAGTCTCGAGGAGGCAAATTCCATCCCTGTGTACTCGACTCAATTTGAAACTCTTTTCTTGAAAGATTTTTTTCTCGAGAACGAGGAAGAGAGGAATTCGGATGAGTGGGATATGACAATGAGAGAGGTAGGCCTTTGTTGGTCTACATATCTCACTATAGGTAGATCATACTAAACCGTAAGGGGTTAGATGACTTCAAGAAGACTAGAGGATTTGTTAGGGTCTTAGACAAAGCCATCAAGATAGAGGTAAGAAGGAATACACCTAAGAATTTTTTTGAGGAGGCGATCAAGTATGCTAAGATTTATGAGGATCATAAGTGTCCTCATTATAATTCTATGGAGATAGATCAAACCCTCAAACCTCTTAGTATGACCAAGTTCAAGAAGAAAGTATCAATGGGCAAAACAAAATCATTATTAAGAAACAAAGATCACAAGGGCCTAGGTTACCTTCTAGGAGTATGAGAGGGCCAAGAGGGAAAACTTGTGTTTTAGGTGCCCATATCCTAGCCATGCATAGTGGAATTGTCCACTCAGGAAGGGTGAAGAAAAGAACAAAGGACCAGAGAGTAGGCCGCTCCTAATACAGGCAAAAAATTGGTCCACCTAGTGTAGAAACTTGCCATTCATGGAAGCTCTAGATGCAACGGAGTGGAAGTAATGCATGAGGACATTAAGCACTCATAACTTCATAAACTATGTGTTGGTTAAGAAGCAAAAGATCATTCCTCAATAACTGAGTGCACATAAATACTCAAGACCAAGGGGGTAAGTCCTTCTCAAGAGGACATGTGTACCTTCCATCACATGGGTCCCTAAGGTGTTCACATGGTTTCCAAGCTTAGGAAATCACATGAAATCACATGGCTTCTAAAAGAAGACTCTCCAAGCTCTCACGTACAAACCAAGTGGCTAGGAAAAGCTTCCAATCAAGCCTAAGGTACTCAATCTTAGAGAATTAGCCCTAAGGTTCAAGACCCATCTAAAAAGGGGTAAATAAACCATAAATCCAAAGGGTTTCACACCTAGAAATTCAAGGGTTCTACCCCTTAGACCCATGTAATTATACAACATTCTCCCCACCTTAAAAGCATTTCCGTCCTCGAAAATGAGTGGAGATATATACCTTTGGGTATTCCCCCATTCTCCATGATCAATCTCAAGCATCATGGCTTCATCTCTCTAAGTACGCCTCTTCAATCGAAAGGGGAATTCTACCCCGACCGAATCTTAATAGAGGAGAATCCATGTGTGGTCTAATTCCTTGCCCCAATCATTCAAAATTTCATCTAGTTTGCATACGAAAAAGAACTAAGTCGAATGCAAAGTATGTAAGGAATGAAAAGAGTGGAAGAGAACATCCTTGCCTATTTCCTTATTTAAGCTATGTGCCATCTGGCTCTCCATAGCTCAAACATGTGAATTAGGTGGATACAAAGTGACTTCAGCTAAATTACTACCTTTGTCCATTGCTTTGCACCACTTGTGCATGGACCTAGAAAAATAGATGAATGCTGCTTAAGGTTTCCTTATCAGATTCATCTCTTAAGTTAGAATCCAACTTATTTTAAAAGGAATATGAATCTTACATAATCCCTGCCCAAGTCACTCTCTTGTAGCGAAATGGGTGGATTTTCTTGTTTGCAATTCGCCTCCAATAAATCTAAATAGAGGGGAATTTCATTATACAATCCCTACTTAACCAATAGAATGGTAAAGGTGGACTATCTAGTTTTTACAAGGATATAACATCCTCTTTATCTTTAGAGAGAATTTGAATAGCTTACCAAAAGTGGATTCAATGTTCTTTCAAAACTTTACATAGTTTTGAGAATCCACTTTAAGGGACTAGAATCCATAGGGATTAATCTAACTATTGTAGATTCCAATTGATTGAAACCTATTTTACTTGTTCTTCCAAAAAATCTTCCTCCATTTGAGAGGATAATTGAAGAAGATACTTATTCCTAGACATTATCTTCTTGATGTATTCCATTGGATCATGAGTCCCTTTTTCTTCTGGACATCAAGAAAAAGTACTCAACAGGATTCAGTACCTACTGTCCCATACCAGTGGGTTCCTCATCCAATCCACATAACTTTGTCTCTATACTTTCTCACCTTTTCTGTCCTCTTAAATGCTCTTCATACTATGGTACCAAATTATAAGAGCAAGGACTAAGGTGCTTAGATACACCACTACTAATCTTACTTAGATAATTGATTAACCGTTTAATTTGGTGTGACTCATCTTATCAAACTTAAACTTTGACTTGATCTTTGCCCTACTTGGGTCTTTTGGCTTTCTTCTCTTCTTTAGCCAAAACAAGAGATAAGACTAGGTCTTTCTCAAATAGATCCCTTCATCTTCAATGCTTTACCCATGGGTTTTACTTGGGGATCTAGCTATTATGCTTCATACAAGAAGCCATTTTCCTTAGGTCAATATTATTGGAATCTATAACGTATGTTATGTTATCCCCATGAAGCATCAAGATAGATTATGCTTTATAGCTCATCCAACTTCTTTTCCTAACCCACTTAGGATTTATACAATCCTTATGGTGTATGCAAGTCTTCTCTTGCATTGGAATTCTTTGAGAATTCCCAATCTTTGAGAACTTCATTTAGTTGGAAGATGTAATGAAAGATATCCAAGTCTTCTCTTGCATTGGGGTTCTTTGAGAATTCCCAACCTTTGAGAACTTCATTTAGTTGGAAGATGTAATCAAAGATATATGAAGTACTAGAATATGAGGAAGTACTTCAACTTTATCTATTTCTTGCATATCTTTTACCTTGCAATACCCTATTCAATCTTTTCAAGGCATAAGATACAAGTTCTTGGGGACTTTCTCCCCTCCTTAAGAGTTTTCGTCCTCGAAAATTACCTAAGAGTAAACTAAAAATTGTGCTCTTTCAGAAGTATTTGAAAGAGTTTATTTTCAATCTTTTATTGTCCTTCCTGGTTAAAACAACTTATTAAGAGCTTTTTTGCTTTCTCTTCTCCAAGCATATATAACAAATTTCCCAAGGTTCAAGTTTTGAATTACCTCTAAATTCGATGTCCCATACCACCGAATCAACTTGAGTGTCATGTAAGCCTAGATGTCCCATACCATCCGACTTGCACTTCCACTTAAGTAAAGGTAATTTTAGCTTGAATTTCGGGATCAAACCTTCTTCTAATCAAGTAAGATCTATTACTTCTTGGACTTGTAAGTGTTATTTCCACTACAAAGCATATGTATTGCCTATGCTACAATGGACTTTCGACTTGCCAAGTCTCAATTGCAACTTGGCAAGATTTAATGTCAAAGATTGGTTTTTTCAATGATTCCTTTGTTCAGATGTACTCTAAAAGATCATTTTATGTCATCTGATAATAGAGCTAGTTTATACTCAACTAGATATTATCTCTTATGACATAATCAGTAATCTGAGAAAGAATAATTGACTGGCCAATCAAATTTCTATGTAGATGGTAATTCCATTTAGTATATAGTCCTTTATTGATGGAGAGTGTTAATCTCCAAAAGAACAAGCTATCCTTGATGTTAGACCACCTCTATATCAAGAATAACTTTAAACTCCAACCAATTTTGGAAGACAATCACCAAACTATCAAGAAATTAACTAACTGTGAAGAAAGTCATTTCACAGAAAAGTCTGCTGCACATTAATCACTCATTGATTAATCATTTGTATAAAGTTTCTGATGAAACTTTGTAGAATGTGTCGCCTAGAGGTTGCGCACCTCCTTCAAGTTAAAACAATTAAAAAGCTTCAGTAGATTATGAGAAATTCTTCAAACAATCTACCTATGTCTGAAACTGCCTTCCTGTAAAGTAGGTTTTGACACCTGCAACTTCTAACATATAGTTCTCCCAATCTAGAACCCGTTTAAGAAAATGCTTTTAGCCATTGATGGCTTACCTTCCAACTTAGATTTTGACTCCTCATTTGTAAATCTTTACACTGTGCACTGAGAACTGATCATTTCTTTGACCATCGAAATTGCGCCTGTTTTAGAAGACACTCAACACTTTCTCACATATAAATGTTCCTACACAAAATTCTCTCAGCCTGTTTGCAATTGAACTCAACTTTAACCATAGATAGATTAACTATGGAATTAGATGTGTACAAAAGGTTTTTGATAAAATCAAACACAGAAGGAGAACTAGAGAAAAGATCGACGCGCAATTCTCTGAACATTCTTTCTATTCAACTCTTCATACATCTGATGGATGATACATCCAATACACATCATCTATTCATCTATACTTCATCTCACTCTTCTAATACGACCATCTACACGTATCTATATATACATATGAGTATTGATTCGTCATTACTTCAAGTATATTGAAGTATTTACAAAGCTAATGTACATATGTTTTAAAGAACTTTACTATCTGAATCTTCTCTTTACTTCATGAAGTTGGACTTCAATATTTTCTTCATATCTTCACTTCTAGGCTTTATATAATCACCAATTGTTGATTGTCCTACACCAACAACCCCCCCTCAATCATCAATTGTGATTACCTGCATCTTCTTTATCCCTACCTATCTTTAAACCTTTGCAACTTCGGTCCATCCAAGCTTTTTGTCATCATATCTGCAAGTTGATCTTTTGTAGGAGTATGCATAAATTCTATTTCTTTATCAACAACATTCTCTCTCAAAAAATGATATTGAATCTCAATATGTTTAGTTCTAGCATGGAATACACGATTTGCTGCCAAATATAAAGAACTCATATTGTCTCCACAAATGATAGGAGTACTTTGAACAATACCAAAACTCTTCATAAGAGTCTTTAACCATATTACTTCCTTTGCAGCTTCTACCATGCCTTTGTATTCTGCTTTTGTAGATGATAAAGCAACTGTATGTTGCTTCTTAGAGCAGCAAGAAATCAACTTGTCTCGCACATAACAAAAATATCCATGTGTTGATCTTCTATTATCAGAATTACCTGCCCAATCTGCATCACTGTATATTTTGACTCTTGTATCTGAAGTAAATCCATAATATAGACCTTCTTTAAGTGTGCCCTTGATGTACCTAAGTACTCTTTGTCCTGCAATCCAATGTTCCTTTCTAGGACAATGCATGAATTGAGACAGAACTCCAACTGCATATGATAAGTCAGGTCTTGTTAATGTAGCATAAATTAGGCTACCCACCAAACTCTGATAAAGCTTCATATCTTTGAATTTTTCTCCTCCATATCTACTCAATATATGCTTCACTTCCATTGGAGTTGGTGCTATCCTGCAATCTTCCATTTTAAATTTGATTAGCAAATTTTTCAGATACCTTTCTTGAGTTACATATACTCCATGTTGAGTATATGAAATCTCCATTCCCAAAAAGAATGACAAATTTCCCAAATCACTGATTTTGAACTCTTTCTCCATCTGCTTCTTAATCATGTGTATACCTTTGTCATCTGTTCCTGTAAGTATTATGTCATCAACATAAATACAAACATAAATAAGTCCATCCTCACTTGCTTTGACTAGCAAGCTACTATCTGCCTTTGATGCTTGAAATCCAAGTTCCTTTAAGAACTTTACAAGCCTATAATTCCATGCCCTTGGGACCTGCTTCAACCCATACAAAGCTCTCTTGAGCTTACACACATAATTTGGATACACTTGATCTTTGAAACCATCTGGTTTCCATGTAGACCATCTGGTTTCCATGTAGACCATCTGAAATATAACCATTCAAAAATGCATTCTTTACATCTAATTGAGATAATTTCCAACCTTTGCAAGCAGCAATTGCTATGAGAGTCCTTATGGTTGTCATCTTTGCAACAGAACTATAAGTTTCATCATAATCCACACCATATGTCTGTGCATATCCCTTTACAACAAGCCTGGCTTTGTACCTAGATATACTTCCATCTGCAAACCTTTTTGTTTTGTAGACCCATTTACATCCAATGATCTTCTGACTATTTGGTTTAGGAACCAAATCCCAAGTCTCATTTTCCATCAATGCATCATACTCCTCCTGCATAGCTTTTTCCAAATTCTTCCTTCCTTTGGCTTCATCACATGTGGATGGATCTTCATCTGCTTTTAACATGTAAGCATAATCTTTAGTAGTCAAGAATGAAGTATCATAGCTATACCTTGTAGGTTGCCATTTGTGCCTAGATGACCTTCTGAGTTCTCCACTTCTTGAAGTTTCTGGTTCATCACATTCTAGATCAAACCTTGGCACTTCTTCAATTTCAACCTGTACTTCATTGTTCTCCTCTTCATCAAATATCTGAACCTTTGATTTACCTTTCTTTTGATTCACAACTTCTTCAACATCTGCATGAACATTAAGTGTACCTGCATACCAAGTACCTTGCTCATCAAATGTAACATCCCTAGACACAAGAAATTGCTTTGTGGATGGACTCCACAACCTATAACCCATCTGCTTGTCATCATAACCAATGAAAACATACTTCTCTGCTTTAGGTTCCAACTTATGCCTCAATTGAGATGGCACATATGCATATGCCAAGCATCCAAATATTCTACAATGATCCAAGGTAGGTCTCTTACCCCACCAAGCTTCATATGGTGTCATACCGTGCAAGGCTTTACATGGTAACCTATTGACCAAATAAGTAGCTGTGTTTACAGCCTCAACCCACAAATAATTAGGGTAATTTTTCTCCTTCATCATGGATCTTGTAAACTTAACAAGAGTTCTATTTCTTCTCTCTACTACCCCATTTTGTTGAGGAGGGTACCTGCAAGTAACCTCTCTCTTTATACCCGCATTCCACAAATAATCACTGAGCTCATTAGCCTCCATCTGACCTTATTCTCTTCAACTTTTGACTTGTAAATCTTTCTGTATATACATGATAGTGTTTAAATGTATTAAACACTTCTGATTTGTCTTTGATCACATAGATTGTGATCCACCATGTAGCATCATCAACATATATGACATAATATCTTGAACCATTTATACTGAAGTCCTTTGAAGGACCCCACACATCTGTATGTACCAATTCAAGTCTTTCTGAATACATAAAACCATGCTTATTATATGATTTCTTATGAGCCTTACCTAACTGACATGCTTCACATCTGTATGTCATGTGTTGACCTGCAACATTCGGCAATCCAAGCACTGAACCATTGTTAATCATTTCTTTGATACCTCTTTCATTAAAGTGTCCAAGTCTTTTATGCCAAAGATCCAATTCAGACACCTTTTGCTCTCCATATGTAAACATAGCATGTCCAACATTACCTTGTATCTTTAATGTGAAGAGCCTTCCTTCCTTCTTTCCTGTAACAATCTGTTTATACCCTTGACTAGGGTCTTCAACATAAACTCCATCATTAGTGAACCTTACCTCATATCCTTTTTCCACAATTTGTCCTACACTGATCAAGTTCTTTGGAATTGTAGGAACATACAGAACCTTACTCAAGATAGTACTTCCATCTTTGGCTTTCACTGAACAAATTGACTTTACTTTGTGCTTTGTATTATCACCTGTTTGAACTATATGATTGATTGCCTTATGATCTAGATCAGTCATCAAAGCAATATTTCCACTCATATGATTGCTACATCCTGAGTCAATATAAAATACTCTTATGTCTTCATGTGAGGCTTCACATGTTGCATTCATAATAAGAGTTGAATCTTCTTTCTGATCTGATGCATAATTGTAATAGGTGTTATTATAGGATTGATTTTGGAAGTTTCTTCCTCCACCTCTTCCAAAAGAATTCCTACCACCTCTACCTCTAAAGTTTCCTCTCTGATATCTGCCACCTCTTCCTCTTTGATTAAAGTTCAGATTAAAATTACCATTGCTTTGATTATTATGCCAACAATCATGAGATAGATGATTGGTCTTACCACATATCCAACAAGCTCTGACATTATCTTTGTTATTTTTGCCTCTTCATCTACTTCTGCCATTTCCTCTTCCTCTTAGGAAGTTTGCTTCACTTGGAGTACCTTCATCTTAAACTGATTATTGCTTTCCTTTGCTAGCTTTCTTCTTGTCTTTAGAATACATTGCATGACCTGCACTCTTATCAACATCTCCTTTGATATCAATCTCAAAAGTTAGCATATGTCCTAACAATTGATTCAAATTAGGAGTGAAATGATCTAATGAAAGTTCTGTAGACAAAATAAAAGACTTCCACTTCTCATCTCCTCTTAGCCCTGTGAGAACTTGTCTTACCAACTTATCTTCTTCATTATCTTCATCAACTGCACCTAAAGAATCAGCAATGTCTTTCATTTTTGTCACATAATCAGATATTGATTGTGAAGCCTTCTTCTTGAATGTAGTAAACTCTGCCCATAATGAAGCTTTCCTTGATTTGGTTGTATTCTGAAAATGCTCTTCCAAAGCATTCCAAATGTCACTTGCACTTTCAAGTCCTCTGATATGAGGAAGCAAATAATCATTCACTGCCATGTAGATTATGCTCCTTGCTTGAGCATCCTTTTTCATCCAAATCTTTATATCTGCAAGCTCCTTCCTAGTTGGAACACTAGGATCTTTGAACTCTGGCTTTTCTTCCTCTCCTGTGATGTATCCCATCAGATCTTTGCTCATAAGATGAGCTTCCATTCTCATAGACCAAGCTGGATAGTTCTCTCTATCCAACTTCTCAATTTGGAGACTATCTCCCATCCTTGCTTCACCTGTACTATCAAATCTTTAATCCTTATAAGGAATGAATGTACCTTAGCTTTGAATGTTGCTCCTTCTGATCCTTTTGATAACCTTTATGTGTCTTCCTTCAGTCTTTCAACCAGACTTTATCCTTTTGAACCTTCAAAATGTGAAATTTGTATATCTGCAACAATCGGGGTCTTCCTTTCCTCAATTTTGATACTTCCTGCTCTGATACCACTGATGGAGAGTTTTAATCTCCAAAAGAACAAGCTATCCTTGATGTTAGAACACCTCTATATCAAGAATAACTTTAAACTCCAACCAATTTTGGAAGACAATCACCAAACTATCAAGAAATTAACTAACTGTGAAGAAAGTCATTTCATAGAAAAGTGTGCTGCACATTAATCACTCATTGATTAATCATTTGTGTAAAGTTTTTGATGAAACTTTGTAGAATGTGTTTTCTAGAGGTTGTGCACCTCCTTCAAGTTAAAACACTTCAAAAGCTTTAGTAGATTATGAGAAATGCTTGAAACAATCTAACTATGTCTGAAACTGCCTTCCCGTAAAGTCCATTTTGACACCTGCAACTTCTAACACAGTTCTCCCAATCTAGAATGCGTTTAAGAAAATGCTTTTAGCCATAGATGGCTTACCTTCCAACTTAGATTTTGAATCCTCATTTGGGTAAATCTTTACACTGTGCACTGAGAACTGATCATTTCTTTTTGACCATCGAAAGTGCACCTGTTTCAGAAGACACTCAACACTTTCTCACATATAAATGTTCCTACACAAAATTCTCTCAGCCTGTTTGCAATTAAACTCTCAAACTTTAACCATAGATAGATTAACTATGGAATTAGAAGTGTATTTTGATAAAATCAAACACAGAAGGAGAACTAGAGAAAAGATCACGCGCAATTCTCTGAACATTCTTTCTATTCAACTCTTCATACATCTGATGGATGATACATCCAATACACATCATCTATTCATCTATAATTCATCTCACTCTTCTAATACGACCATCTACACGTATCTATATATACATATGAGTATTGATTCATCATTACTTCAAGTATATTGAAGTATTTACAAAGCTAATGTACATATGTTTTAAAGAACTTTACTATTTGAATCTTCTCTTTACTTCATGAAGTTGGACTTCAATCTTTTCTTCATCTCTTCACTTCTAGGCTTTATATAATCACCAATTGTTGATTTTCCTGCACCAACATTTATTTCTAGGACATTAGAAAATGGTACTTAGGGTTTATTACAACCCTTTAGTTTTACCTTCTCTTCATGTCTTGCATTTTCTTGGAAGAATAATGCAAAGCTCCAAATTAATACTTTCATCTTCCAAAACTAAGATTCTGTTATACCGTATTTTCTCTTCTTTAGAGCTTTGAGAAGATAGTGCTCTAAGTTACCACTATTGTATCGTGGTTTTACGAAAGAGAAAATTTTTGTATTTATTACCTTAAGTCTATGGCCTTGCTGATGAGGCATGCCATGGGCTTTTATGGAATTTAAAATTCCATAAGAGGGATTTTAAGCTTAAGGTATTTCTAGAATTTAGGAGTATTTGGCTTTTAATTACTAAGCCAAACATAAAGGAATTAAATGGTTTATAGTGGCCAATTGGCCTCATCACCATTCCTCCTAGAAACTAATCAAATCCTAATTAAGCTTAACTTTAAGAACTTAATCTCCCTCTCAACTCGAAAACCCATGTAATATATTCCAAATGCATACTTTAGTGTATGCCAAAACATTTACGCCTTTATTTGAAAAGGTGTTGCATGCATAAGGTTCAGAAGTTGAACCCCTCCTTAAAGCATGCAAAAGTTCCAATTTGGAACTTTGTTTATTCAAAGGATGGTGCAAAATTTTCATGAATCTTTCTTTTTGTGCATCAAAGTTGCCATAATGCATAATAAAACATGACCATATTTATGCACAACCAATCTTTCTTTTCCGAAACTATATAAATTTGATGCATAGTGCAAATCATTTCCATGACTTAATTGTGCATGTGACCAAAAAAATAAGGCCACCTCAATCTATGCATCATTTTTGAAATTCATGTCTATTAGACATGCACTATATGATCTCTAGTCTTCAAGGAAAAGAAAGGTGTGCAAACACTTACGTGAAAATTAAGCTTCGTCCATCCTTTGACTTTGCTTGAGTGTTCTCATGATGATGATGAAGTAGGCTTGGGACATCCCATCTCATCCATTGTTGAAGTTTGTCTTGGGCACTTGATACTTACTTATGTGCCGAAAATGTGCATCAACTTTGAAAATATCCATCTACTCTATCTATGCATACTAAAAGATACAATCTTTCTTTTCCATAAACATCAAGAAGAATCATGCTTTTATAAATGCATACGCTAGTATTTTGCATAAAATTATTCTTAATGTATCACCTTGGGGATTCAAGTAAGTATGAAAATGCCCAAGGTGATCACATGCATCTATTATGCATACTAAAGAGTGCAATCTTTATACCTTCATATTCACGTGCTATCTTTTCTCTTGGAAAAGAAACTTCTCAAATAAATTCATGCTCTTATTATTGCATGCTCTAGTAAATAGGTTGTTTTTCGTGCATAGGAATTTTATGCACTTAGTTCTTTTATTTATATGTCATTAAACAAATAATGCATGACATTGAGAAAAACTTACCTCATGATTCTTCATACCTTTATGCTATCACGATGCTATTCCATTGAATAGATGCCCTCTTACTTAGAGCTCCTTGGAAAATTAATTAGCAAGATGCTAAACGCATTCACTTATGAAATAAGCAAATCAAACATTCAAGGAATATAATAAAAAGAGTTAAGATACTCCCCCCACAAGAATTTGGGTTGATCTCTATGCAAGGAGGAAGAGGTTTCTGGTAGCCGATGCTTTTGAAAAGAGGTGGAATAAGAGAACTTCATGAGAGTTCATTTGAGGTTGAGAGGGGGGCAGTATATCTCATACGGAGAGTGAGACTCATTCGAAGAGCCTTGATAAATATCTAGAGAAGAGGGACCCATCCTACAATGCTTCTTACTCCAATATGCTTCAAGAGAGAAGAGCAAACTCATGAATGTGTCTCGAATCTCCTCTATCCACACTAGACAAGTGTGTGGGTTGGCGGGGGGGAGGGCCTCCTCTCTGGTCGTCCGTTGACTAGGGGGACCTCTTTGCTTTTTACTACTAGTAAGCCGGAGTGACTCGCCTTTGTGGTGGGTAATCCAGATCAACAATGTATCCCACATTCGAATGCAACTGCTTGGGAAACAACTTTATAAAGTGCAGCCCTTCCTTTACTAGATCACAACAGAATGATGTAGCTCTGAATTTGGGTTGCGCAGGTCGAGTGCGCTTCTCCTCTTTCACCATGTCTATCCGCGTTGAGAGGTACTTGCATGACCATAAGCCGTTGCTCACGGTTCTCTCTATGAGGGGGTCACATGAACTCGCTTTTGCTTCCCCACAAAATGCAAAAACTAACCTCCTTGGCGTTCATGAGCTTAAGGTAAACCACACATCGCGCTACAGATTCGAGTTAGAAAACTCCATTGAAAAGATCTAACTAGAGATGGAAATCTCCTAGCTCTGATACCACTGTTGTGGAAGGAACTCCATAGCCTCCACACAAGTGAACTAAGAAGTCTAAGAGAACTAACTAGCAAGGCCACACACTAGGAGAGAGATGTGTCTCCACCCAACCAACCCCTCCAATATATAGCTCGAAGACCAAGGGGGTACGTCCTTCTCAAGAGGACATGTGTACCTTCCATCACATGGGTCCCTAAGGTGTTCACCTGGTTTCCAAGCTTAGGAAATCACATGAAATCACATGGCTTCTAAAAGAAGACTCTCCAAGCTCTTACATACAAACCAAGTGGCTAGGAGAAGCTTCCAATCAAGCCTAAGGTACTCAACCTTAGAGAATTAGCCCTAAGGTTCAAGACCCATCTAAAAATGGGTAAATAAACCATAAATCCCAAGGGTTTCACACCTAGAAACTCAAGGGTTCTAAGCCATTCGTGCAGTCAGAATCACCATCAGAGTGACGGTTTGTGAGCTGAAATTTCACCACTCATTTCAGCTTTCATTGAAGTGAAGATTTTGTCACATTCTTATTCCTCAGTGAAATGGCGGGCATCAATGACTTGTTTGGCATGCTTCAAGCTGAAGATAAGCTTGATGGGACCAACTATCCGATGTGGTCTTACATGATGAAGCATGTTCTTGTTGCAAAACAACTTTGGAACATAGTGGCAGATGTAGATCGAAGACCGACAGGTGCTTCTACTTCACAGTCTACTGTCACAGATGGAGCTTCTTCTTCGAGTACAGTGGTTTCTCCTTCTCCACCTACACAGGAGCAGCTTAGATGGGATGGAAAAGATGCTCAAGCTCATGCTTTGATTGCGCTTTCAGTGAAGCATCATATAGTTCCACACATTCGGTCATGTTCTACATCGAGACAAGCATGGGACACTCTTGCTTCTTTGTATGCTGTGCGTAATGAAGCACGTGTTGCATACTTGAGGAAGCAACTTGAAGATGTATGTATGGCTGAAAAAAAGTCAGTGGATGTGTATGTGACACACATCAAGGACTTGAAAGAGCAATTGGCAAACATAGATGAGATCATTTCGGATGCATCACTCATTTCTACATTGTTGAAAGGATTACCGGAATCTTTTCAAAGCTTTGCTACTATACTTCGCTTGGTTGCAAAAGGAAATCCTAATATGTATGCATTTGATGAGGTTGTGTCTCTTCTTTTGCAAGAAGAGCAATCTAGAGTGAATAGGAGTGGTTTGATTGAGGGAACACAAGCACTTGCTATCTCACAAAAGGGGAAAAGCAAGTATGGTTCAGCTTTGGGTTCATCAAAACCAAAGACTCAAGCTTCCTCTTCCACTCATTCCTCTAATGATGGTGATTTGCAAAAGAAGAAGAGATTCAAATATTGCCGGAAGGCTGGTCATACTATTGATGAGTGTAGAAAGCTTGCAAAACGCAATGAAAAGAAGAAGGAATCCGGCATGTCTATTGTTGAAAATTCAACAAATGCAAAGAATGATGAAGCTAACATGGCTCAAGATTTTTGGGCATGTGTTGTTACATGTCATTATGATGCTTCTTTACATTCTAAATGTATGGTTGTGAGTGAGGCTGATTCCGATTGGTTCTTTGATAGTGGTGCTTCAAAGCACATAACATCATGCAAAAGATTTTTTGCCTCTTTGAAAGATGCACCTAAAGGAGGACATGTGGTGTGTGCAAACAATGCCTCTTATCCTATCATTGGAGTAGGAGAAATTGAGCTTACGGCTGCAAATGGAGGTGTGATTCTCTTGAAAAATGCATTATATGTGCCCGGTATGAAGAAGAACTTAATTTCAGTTCCGTTGATTGCCAAAGCTGGACTTCATGTACACTTTGTTGATGATAAGTGTATGGTTCATGATTTCAGCAATGGCGATGTTATCGTGATGTCCGGTACATTATGTAATGGTTTGTATCGCATGGATACATACAAGAGGGCTGCCTCGAATGCCTTAGTTGCTCATACTTCTTCCATGGCTGAAATGGAGCTTTGGCATGCTCGTTTTGGTCATTTAAACTTCAATAGTTTGCTCTACTTGCAAAAGAAGGACATGGTTATTGGTTGCCTACACTTGAGTCCATTGAAAAGCATGCATGTGAAGGTTGCATTCTTGGAAAAATGCATCGTGCTTCTTTTCCAAAAGATACTCATACACACACTACAAGAAAATTGCAACTTGTTCATAGTGATGTATGTGGTCCGGTCAAGACTCCATCTTTTGGGAAGCATGTGTATTTTGTTACTTTCATTGATGATGCTACTCGCCATACATGGGTGTATCCTATGAAAGCAAAGAATGAGGTATTTTCTTGCTTCAAAGCATTTTTAGCTATGGCTGAAAATTTTTCTTCACAAAAGCTTTTGACTCTACGCACGGATCGTGGTGGTGAATACATGTCACATGAGTTTAATGCTTTTCTTCGTGAAAGAGTTATTTCACAACAATGTACGGTGCCATATACACCTCAACAAAATGGTGTTGCCGAGCGTAAAAATAGAACTCTACTTGAAATGGCACGATGTATGGTTAAAGGAAAGCATCTTCCTCATAAGTTTTGGATGGAAGCGGTTATGTGTGCAAATTATGTGTTGAATGGCTGCCCTACAAAAGCACTGAGAGTCATCACTCCTTATGAGGCTTGGAATGGTCATAAGCCTATGGTTAGTCATATGCGTGTGTTTGGTTGTTAGACATATGCTCTTGTGCCATCACAACAACGTCACAAACTTGATGACAAGGCAAAGAAATGTATATTTGTTGGTTATAGTGCTGAAAGTAAGGGATATCGGTTGTTCCATCCATTGACGAACACAATTATTCTGAGTCGGGATGTGGTATTTGCTGAAAATTCAGTTTTCCCTCTACTTGAATGCAAAAAGCTGCCAACAGTTAGCTCACAAGATGTGTTCGATACACTCATGCCTTTGTTCCAAAATGGTGCGCTTGACTATGGCCATGTAGACCAGCCAACTGAGGTTCAAAGGGCTGAAAAATTCTAGCCAAATAGGGCTGAAAATGCAGAGAATTTCCAACCAAACATGGCTGAAAAAATTCAGCCAAAATTTGTCAAAACTATTGGAAATTTCCAGCCACATATGGCTGAACATTTGTGTCAAAATATGGCTGAAACTGAGCATGAAATTCAGCCCACGCATGGTGTACATATTGAAGATGTTTTACATAATGAACGCATGTCTATCAAGAGTGCACAATCTATGCCAAAGTGGCTGAAACAAACTTTGCAGGACAACAAATTGAGTGCACCTTTACTTGGTAGAACAAGATCAAGCTCTCACCATGCATCAAGTAATTTTGTGGATTATTCTCTTATTGCTACAACATGTAATGAAGAGCCACTTTCTTTTGAAGATGCATGTGACGATCCACAATGGATGAGTGCTATGCAATCAGAAATGGTTTCCATACATAGGAATGGTACTTGGGAGTTATGTGAATTGCCAAAAGGAAAGAATGCTATTGGTACAAAGTGGGTTTACAAGATTAAGAGAAAATATGATGGTAGCATTGATCGCTACAAAGCTAGATTGGTTGCCAAAGGATATGCACAACAATATGGCATTGACTATGAGGAAACTTTTGCACCTACTTCACGCATGACTACCATTCATACCGTGGTTGCATTGGTTGCCCATCGAGGTTGGAAAGTGCATCAATTGGACATAAAAACAGCCTTCTTGAATGGAGATTTGCAAGAAGAGGTCTATGTGAAGCAACCTCCTAGATTTGCTATGAAAGGGAAAGAGCATATGGTTTGTCGCTTGCATAAAGCCTTGTATGGTCTCAAGCAAGCTCCACGTGCATGGTATGACAAAATACATAAGCACTTGATTGCTCTTGGCTTCACATGTAGTCCCATTGAAAGCACACTCTATGTACGCAAAAATGGGGCTGATCTTATAGTGCTTGTTCTTTATGTCGATGACATACTCTTGATTGGGTCATGTGATGCAAAACTTGACATTCTTATGGCTGATTTGCAGCATACTTTTGATGTCACTTATCTTGGTCTTTTGAGCTACTATCTTGGCATCCAGTTTGTATCCATTGAGGGGGGAATTGTTATACATCAAGCAAAGTATTTTGAAAAACTACTTCAGCGTTTTGACTTTGAAGATTGTAAGCCAGTTTCCATACCAGTTGAGACAGGATTCAGGTTCTCAGTTGAGGATTCCAGTGATGCGTTTGACACTTCTCTTTATCAGCAAGTTGTGGGATGTCTTATATATGCATGCAACACAAGGCCAGATATACAGTATGCAGTTTCCCAGTTGAGTCGATTCATGCATAGCCCTGGCACTAAGCATTGGCAAGTGGTGAGACGCGTGTTTAGATATCTTCGAGGCACTTTGAGCTTAGGTCTCTTTTATGGCAGAGATGTTCAGCCATGCTTGCATGCTTTTACAGATAGTGATTGGGCTGGTTGTTATGATACTCGCGTGTCCACTAGTGGTAATTGCTTTTTCCTTGGAGACTCATGCATATCTTGGTTGAGTAAGAAGCAACCTACAGTGGCGACATCAAGTTGTGAAGCTGAGTACAGGGCAGTTTTCACAGCTACAGTGGAGTGTGTATGGCTGAGATGCCTATTGATGGATCTTTGCATGGAGATTGATGCTGCTACGCATATTCTCACAGATAGTCAGAGTGCTTTGGCTGTTGCACAAAACCCAGTGTTTCATGCACGGACCAAACATATTGAGGTGCATTATCACTATGTGAGAGAGCACCTTCATGCAGGAGATATTGATTTGGTATATGTGCCTACACAAGATAATGTGGCAGACATATTCACCAAAGCTCTTCCACGGGAAAAGTTTGAAGCTCTTCGCAAAGCTTTAGGCTTGTTACCTTGTGGGGGCTGATCTGTCACTCCCTGTATGTGTTCACATCATTCGCTCCAGGGGGGTTTGTTACACTTATGTGTTCCTCGAGTAGCTCTATGTGAACCTTTTCCCTATACATGGGCACTTTTTACTCTAGTGCTGGCTAGAGGTTTTTTCCCCATGTTACCACATACTTGATACTCTCATATGTGGTGGTACTTTTTCCTTAGGGATATCATTCAACTATTCCAGCCATCATCTTCTCCGTGTGTCTTGCTGCGTTTGTGCTCCTTGTGTGTGCTTCTCGTATGTCTCTCGCACTTCTACACACACCCAACAGAAAGTCAAGGCAAGTATGAGAGAGCATGAGATGAGAAGAATTAAATGTTTTAAGAGTCATTATAAATTTTAGAAATGAGGAAGATCTCTCTCATCATTCAGATGGAAAGTTTTCTGAGTAGAAAGAAAAGTTGCACCCGATATTTTGATGTGTTCTCCTTCTGTGTTTGTTCATTTCAGGAATCATTTTGTAGATGTTTAATTCCATAGTTAATGCATCTATGGTTAAGTTTTGAGAGCCTAAGTGTAAACAGGCTGAGAGAATTATGTGTAGGAACATTTGTATGTGAAGAAGTGATGAGCATCTTCTGAAATAGGTGCAATCTTGATGATCAAAGAATTGATCAAATCTCAGTGCATAGTGTAAAGTTTTAGACAAATGAGGAGTCAAAATCTAAGTTAAAAGGTAAGCCATATATGGCTAAAATCATTTGATTAAACGGGTTGTAATTTGGGAGAACCATGCATTAGAAGTTGCAGGTGTCAAAGTCGACTATACAAGAGGACAGTTTCAGACATAGGTAGATTGTTTGGATCATTTCTCAAGGTCTACTGAGTATTTTGAGAAGTTTTAACTTGGAGAAGGTGCGAAAACATTAGACAACAACACGTCATACAAAGTTTTACTAAAATCTTTACACATTTGATTAGTCAATGAGTGAGTTATGTGCAACAGGCTTTTCTAAGTAGTGATTATCTTCACAGTTAGTGCAAATCTTGATAGTTTGACATTGGTCTTCCAGAATTGAACAAGGTTATGAGTTAATCTTGATATAGAAGTTTTCTAACATCAAGGATAGCTTGTTCTTTTGGAGATTAACACTGTCCATCAATGATTGGGTTCCAATCATTGCTTATTTTTCATGATTTGGTTCTTTTAACATTGGACACCTGAAAAGTGATATCTCCCATTCCATACAAGTCCATGGGTCTATTTCAAAAATCTCTTTAGAGTCATCAAATCTCTTCAACGACCTTACATTTTTAGCCTATCTCTTATATCCTTTGTAACCTTGTGTATAATATGGGCAAGGATAGAGAGAAGATGCTCCTTGTTTACAACCAAATATGCATTTTATACTCTAAAGGTCTCCAACCCAAATGTAGTTCTACCTCAAAATCACCTATACCATCTACATAAAGCTTTTGCCCATGTATTTTAGAAGAAATTACTTTTGTAATCCATGGAGTCCTATGAAAAATCCACGAAATAACATTTTTCATTTATTTGGGAACTTCTATAGCACCTAACCACCATATATCTTTCTTTGATTGCACACTAAGTAAAATGGAAAGCGGATCCTAAAGCTTTATCACCCATTGCATGGTCCATAACTTCATTCATTAGCATCACACTCAACCTTTCTAATCACCGACCCTTTATAATTTGGCACTCATCAAGCTTTAGTATGAACTCTAATTTATAATTATAGTCTACACAAACAAGCAAACATTACCTTAAGTTAACACTTGAATGTAGTAAAACTTCAATAACAAATAAAATATAGTAGAGGTACCTTTGATTGTTGAACTATAAAAGTGAACCATAGCTTGTTGAAGCTTCTGAAGATCCACAAATATATTGTTGAATTTAGCATAACTAAATCCTTGTGTATATAGGATCTTTAATTGCTTCTTGGGAATATTTGGATAATAAACATAGGTAGGCATAGTGTCTTATATGAATAAATATTGTACAATAGTACAAGACACATCCGCATTAGAAGTTTTTTTTCTTGATAGATACTTTATATGAGCATGGAAATATATTTTGAGAAATACCTTTTACTTGTAAGGCTTGCGTTAGAAGGGTGTACATTGCAGTATACCCATTTCTATTGATACACGCTTTGTTACATATTGTCTGCACATCTGTGTTTATAGCGAAAATGCTTTCTTTGCTATTTATACAACTATTCATCAGCTTGAACTAGTCTTGTGTTGTTGATGAAGCACTTATGTCTTCATTAAATGACCTACACAATGAAAGTTTCATTAAAACATAAAAAGGTAAAACAAACACTCACCTTGTTGCATATATACATTGTTTGCATGCTCCACCACCTATTGAAAGAGCTTCAAAGGATGAGAATGCTCTTTTCCTATATCTCATACCATGTGGAGTCTCTTTCAACTATTGGAGATTGGCATTTAACTTTGTGATCATGCTTTCCTTTGCTTCCATATCATGTTCAAAATTTGCATGTTGTTTTTGTAAAGATATGATTATGCTTTCTAAAGTGACCACCCTCATATGATCGAAGAAGAGTACTTTTTTCAGATGCATCCTTTGATTGGAAATTATACTACTTAGATATCGAATCTGCATTTGCTAATGGTGATCGACATGAAGATGTTTATGTTGAGTACTGAGAAGGTTTTGAAGAGATAGACAAAAAGCACTTAGTGTGCAAGCTTATCAAAGCTTTATATGGTTTAATGTAGGCACCAAGAGCTTGGTATGAGAAGATACATGTTTATTTTCTATCTATTAGTTTTTGAAAACTCAGATGCAACTCCCACTCTTGAATGTTAAAGCTGAGAAAGATGTTTTGATTATTATTATCATGTATATCAAT
>CM035424.1:171758834-171998834 GCA_020310875.1 Ceratopteris richardii | reverse complement strand
CAAATCTTTACTTGAATATGCTTAGCATATCCAAGGTCCAAAGGCTAAGCCCCTCCATAAATCATGCATGGAATTCACACTTGGAACTCCATTCTATTCATGAATTTAAATTCAATATTATGATCATCATTTCCATTCATGTTCATACCATACTATGATGGACATTCTATGTCCATCTAATAACAATCTTTAAGTGATGAGTTTATTCATAAATAATGAAAAGCCAACTCCTACTCATTTATCGCATGCTTCCATCAGTTACATGCATCATTTAAAGTGCATGTGGATCTTACCTTCTTCTTTTACAACGCATTCTTAGATGCATTATTCTAGCATGGAAAATGAAGCAAATACAAATGAGAAAAAATGGAAACGGTATTTATCTCAATTATAGCTATGTCGCTCCTTTTTGTCCTTTGGATGACAAGGCTTATCCATTTGGATAATTCAAAATTCGATGTTTCATAGTTGGGTCATCATGTCTTTCAAATCTTCTTTAATGGTTCTTTTTTAGACATCTTCACACGTGTGCCCAAAGTACACATCTATCATTCAGAGTTTAGAGATTCCTCCATGCATACTTGAATAAATATACATATCCCTTTTATTTATTGCCGCATCAAATATGGGATGACCTCAATGGATCCTCAATATGGACCACAAGTTCCATACTTTTTATATTCATGTTTCTAAATGAAAATAAATATTATGTACAATTTCTCATGCATAACCAGATCTTCATTCTATTGATTGATTTCAGGAAACGTGGAGGTTCATGCTAACCTTAATACCTCTTTTTTCAAGCATCCAAAGGCCTTCTTAATGCTAGATGATGCAAAAAAAGAAGAGAATAAAGAGAACTTATTTTTACTTCCGTGCCATTATTAAATTGAAGAAGTTCCCTTTGATGTTCCAAAGGATGTTTAATCCACATTCAGCTCCTATTCTTTCTTCTTTGATGTAGAGAACCAGTTTTCAGCTTCTTGTATGAAAAAAAGAACTTACTAGACCTTAAATGACCACTTTATTCAAGCTTCAGAAGCTTTTCTTCAAGACCCATGCTTCCTCTTTGTCCTCCATAATGGGCTTGAAACTTTAATGACATTAAAAAATTGAAGAAAACTTGTCATGAATGTGATGGGAGAACATTAACGTTCCCTATAAAACTTGAAGCATGAGTGGTCACACATGTAACTCACAAATACATTTGTTCACTCAATCAAATGTTTCTCTAAGTTCGTATGGAATGAACCCAAAATTTTTTGGTCACTAAAATAAGAATATAAAAAATTAATAATGAAATTTTTCTCTTTCAGAATAGTTGCTTCCACTAAAAAAAAAACAAGTCCTCCAAGAGATACTAATCACTACCTTCATTAGACACACACATAAGAGACAATTGTTCACTCCATACAGTTTCTCTTAGAATATAGAGAGTTAAGAAGAAGAATTAGAGGACCATCTTATCTTTTTAACAAGCCAAATATTACAACAAATATATAAAATATGAAGAGAAAAACTTTCTCTACACTCAGAGCTATTTAGCTCCTTGACTATAGAAATAATGTGAGATATGGCTACTTGAAAAATAGTCAAGCAACCAGGGGAATTGCTTAACAAGGGGCCTACTATCTCATTAAAAATCCTAAAGTGATAACACATGTGGGATCGAATCAATGGGAAGTACTTGGTGTGTATATACAATTTGGAAAAGATTCCCAAGAATGTAGGATGCCCTCTTCCCAGAAAAATAGGATTCATCACACTTAAATGTGATAGATAATTGATTGAGATATACAAGGGGGATTCAAATTCAAATTTAATTTACAAGTTCTCGTGCTTGTCTCCTTGCTTCATGATGCTTCAAGTGTCAAAAAAAGATGAGGTTCATATGCTCCTAAGGTTGGAGCTTGATTCTCAATACTCCCCCTCAAGCTTCAACCTTTAACTCTTCATCCACGTTCCATCATTCCAATGCGTCTTTTGAAGTTTATTAGCTTTGTTGATTCCAATACTTTGAACATGTTAGCACACTAATGCTTGGTACGTATGTGATTAAAATTGAACCTTCTTAGTCACCACCTTTCCTCTACTGTGGTGGTAATCTATCTCTATCTGCTTCCTTGTAGCAACCATAAGCTTCTTCAACCACATGAGCTCACAAGTAACTTGTGATTGCCTTTGTATTCAGATTTTGTTGAGGATAAGGCAATTTTTGGTTGCTTCTTTGCCATCCAAGAGATGACCTTCTTGCCTAGGATCACTCCATACCCACTTGTACTTCTTGTACCTTCTTTTGATACAACTCAATCAGTATCTATACATGCTTCCACATGCTAATCATCTTCAAAAGGATAGAAAAGACCTTTTTTAAAAGCTCCTTTCAGTATCTAAACACTCCCTTTGCTGCATGTAAGTGAGGGACTCTACGTATGTGCATGGATTGAGATAGCACAAAAATTTTAAATGCTAGGATTGACCTTTTGATAGCGGCATAATTCAAAGATCTCAATATATAAGAATGCATCCTTAACTTCACTAAATTCAAAATTGATTTACATTGGATTCCTCAATGGTTTGCAACCTCTAAGTCGATTCTTCTTTAATACATCCAAGATATATTTTCTTTACATGAGCTATATACCGTTGTCTTTGTATATGACTTCAATGCCTAGAAAGTACCTTAGATTTCCAAGTTCTAAGATCTTGAACACCGTCTTGAGTCTTTGTTTAATTTCTTTGATTCCTTCTTCATGATCACCTATAATGATCAAGTCACCTACATAGACACATAAGTAGACAGATGCTTCATCTTCTCTTTTATACAATAGTGAAGAATCAACATTTCTTTGTTTGTATCGGCAACTCATCAAGCAGACCAAAAGCCTTTGAATGCATGCCCTTGGGGCTTGCTTGAGACCATAGAGGTCTCTAGAATTAAAAAATAATCAACTTTTTCTTTATCTTCAAACCCCAACATTCGGTCCTTGTAGACAACCTCCTCTAGCTCTCCATTTAGGAAATCGTTCTTCACATTAAGTTGGTACATCTTCCAATGCTTGCTAGCTTGTAATGATTGTTTCAATGGTAGTCATCTTTGCTATAGGAATAAAGGTCTCTTAATATTCCACTCCATATGTCTAAGGAAACCCTTTAACTACAAGCCTTGGTTTATACCTAGCAAGGCTACCATCTGAGTGCTTCTTTGCCTTATACACCCACATATTTCCAATAATCTTCATGTCTTTCTTATTTGGCACCAATGTCCAAGTGACTTTTTCCTCTAAAGGTTTAATATCTTCTTGCATAGACTCTTGCTAATCCTTACATGTAGTTTCTTCTTCAAAGCACGTGTGGTTTCTTCAATAAATTCAATCATATATGCAAACTGCCTACCAATGAATGAGTCATATGTAAGCCTCTTGACTAGACACCTTACCCTCTCAAACCTCCTTAGTTCACCGGTCCATTGATTTGGATGCTTTTTCTTTGCCTTCAAGGTCTCCCCCTTATTCGCATGATGGTTTGTATTGATTTCTATGTACAAGTCTTCATGTTCATCAATCTTTGTGATCTTAGCCTTGCTTTATTCCTTGCATCACTTTGTTGACTCGATGTAGGTCTATCTCCACTCCATGATGTTTGTGTGCTTTATTCCTTTGGTCCACCAAGAACCATGCTTTTTGGTTCTTCATCCCTTCCTTCATCACCTCCATTTTCTTGCATAGATAGATTAGAAGAATATGAGGGAAAAACTCATCAAATATGGCATCCCTTGACACCTTTAGCTCCTTGTCTATGGGGCTAAAGCATCTATACCTCTTTTTTTCACCTACATATCTTATAAATACATATACTTTTGATCTCCCATCGAGTTTTCTTCTTTTTTAACGTGGTATCAAGACATAACAAGTATAATAAAACACACTCAAGTATGATACATTTAGTTTTTTATTATACCAGCTTCACATGGTGTTGAAGCATCTATACCTAATGTAGGTGCTCCATTCACGATCTATATAATAGTAGTTTTGCATGTCCCTAATAGGACTTTGACATTCGCATCTCCTTCATCATAGCCCCAACACATTTAGCAATCTACCTATTCTTTCTTTTCCTTACACCATTTTTTCAGGTGTGTGCATGCATGATATTTTTCTCTTGATACCACTAGATTTCAAGAAATCAGATAAATCATGGCATAAGTATTATCCACCTCCATCTAACCTTGGAAACTTCATTTACCTATCACATTCCTTCTCAACAAGAGCTTTGAACTTCTTGAAAGCATAGAAAACATATGATTTATGATTCAATAAACACAAGTAACCTTGTGCAATCATCAATGAAGGTTACAAAGTATCTTTTACATTCATTGAAATATCCTTTGTTTGTCCCCAAACATGTATTTGAACCAATTCAAGTGGATGATAACTCAGATAGTTACTGTTCTTATATGGTACCTAGTTTGCTTACCCAATAGGCAAGCTACACACAAATTCATGAGTTTTCGTTTGTGAAACATTGGTAATCGAAGTACTTACTTATTCTTCACCATGTCTTTCAACCTCAAAATATTGATATGTCCATACCTATTATGCCAAAGATCCAATTATTCTACCTTCTTGCTTCCATATGTGAAGTGTGTTGTGTCATTGGATTTCAACTTCACATGTAAATGTGAATATCCTTCCCTCCTTTCTCCATTTGGCCATCAATCTAAATCCTTCTTTATAGCTCTCTAGAAATCAACCTTTCTCATTAAACTTGACTTGTGATCCCATTTCAACCATTTGAGCCACGAAGATAAGATTCTTTGTAATTGTGGGACCATCAAGAACATCTTTCAAACACTTAGAATTATGCAAACCATCCAACATAACATCACATATATGTGTAGTGGCATGGGGAGTATCATCACGTAAGTCTCCACATGTAACATGTTTGATGGCACATGGATATCTAAGAAGAATTCCTTCTCTGAGCTCATGTGATTGTTGCATCCACTATCAACATACCATATGTTTTATCATTGTGTCTTGTAATCACTCATTTGCATCATGGCTAACATGGCACTCTCATTTGAACTAGAATCATGGTTACTTTTCCCTCTATATGATGCGTTTTCCTTGCCTCTTTGATAACAATTCCTTGCATAGTGGCCATACGAAGCATCCATCTCAGGATTCATTGTCTCACCCTTGATACTTGGCTCTTCCTTTTGATGAAGGAAACTTAATCCCTCACCCTTGATCAAAGTATCCATTTTCTCCTCTTCCTTTCCTTCCTCTACCCTTGCCTTGATTTCCTCCTCCACCTCTTACTTGTTTCTAGAGAGAGAAGAAATCTCGTAATCAGGCTGGGCCCAAAAATTCAAAATTTTTTAAAAGTTATAAAACTCATCATAATACCATTAAATGACCTCCATATCACTTTTCAGGGTCAAAAGTGCTATTTTTTACTTCTAATTCAAAATCTGTGCATGTTTTAGAACTAAAAAAGTGACTTTTTTCAAAATAACTCAAAAAACTCTATTTTCCCTCTTCAAACTCCCATTTTCATACCCAAAACCCAAAAAGTCATATTTTTCACCTCTATTCCCTCCATACCATACAACAGAAGTGTTGTTTCTCCTCCTACCATTCTCCCAACTTCTGCAGCAATGACAACAACTCTTACTCCCATGGAAAGCTCCAGAGCTCGTAGGAGACCAAAAGACGAAGTTCACACAATGACGTGCCACAACATCAAAACAATGGAAGGAAGTTGGCTACCACAAGAGTTAGGTGCATGGGTGTACATGCAGCCATCTGGACATGGTCCTCATCGTGTTCGAGATCGTGGAAATTTGGATCCTCATTGGAAAGGTAAGATCTTAGGCTTCAAGCAGCAAACACATGGTGGGATGGTTGCTATTGTACAACATGTCTTCACAGTTTCAACCATGAAGTTAGAAAACTCCAATAGAATTAGATATCCAATCCATTGTGAGTATTTCTATTTTTTCAATGCTTCATGGTGTTAAATGTCTTAATTACTCATCTCATATGTTTTTCATTGCTACAGTCATATTTCCTTCTAGTTTAGTGGAAGAGCAACCACTTCATAGTCTTACAAGAACTTTCAAAGCATTACATGCAGACATTGGGGCATTAGTGCTTCCAGATGTACCTCCTGCTAAACTTATTCGTGAAAGGATCTTCTTTTACACTCACAAGTACATTGTTCCTTCCACAGATGGTGAATATGGAAGGTTGGAGATTATCAAAGTTGACTCTCTTCTTATTTTAGAGTGGCCAAAACCTGATTTTTGGTCCATATCATCTTTCAAGCGTAAGATGGTGATGGACATACATAACTCTTTGAAATTCACACGAGTGTCTAGATCAATAGGTCTTCATTGGACTCTACCAATCCATTGCTTTGTTTTCATATTTCAAGGCATTCCTTTTGTAGAAACACCTACAAAGTTCCTATGTAAAGATATTACGTACGAAGCAGTAGAAGGATGGTTAGGGGAAAACTGGGATTGTATAGAAGGATTGTCAAAAGGGGATAGATATCGTTGTAGAATTGGTGACACAAGTATAGGGTTTCGCTATTTAAAACATCGCACCTCATTGTACATTAGATTTTATTATGATCGTTGGATGTGTAAACTAGGAGAGTGGATACCTTTGCAAAGCTCGGACGGATCTTTAGCTTCATTTGAAATTAATGTGAAGTTACCAAACAATGATATGGAGGTGGTTTTAGTTAACCAACATTAGAACTTGGCCAACTTGAGAGAGCACTTATTTATCATGGGATATGATGATCTTCATGATTTCAAATTTCGAATATGAGGGAACAAGGTAAGAGTTGTATTCCATATATACATATATATATATATATATATATATATATATATATATATATATATATATATATATCTTATTGTATCACTATTGTTCATGATTAGAAAATGTCTTACTCTTTTATGAATTGTCCACGGATTGGAAAGAGATTGGAAGAAAAAATCAAGGTTCTTGCAGATTGGAGCATGGATGGAACTGAAATTTCATTGTCATAACTCTTTTTTGTAAAGATATTGTGAAACCTGTAAACAAACCTATTTTTGCAATGAAAATTTTTTCACATTTGCTTCAAGGATATTTTGGCCACATTCTACTTGTATCTGGACATTCTCAAGGTTTTTCTTGAGAGAGCATTCTTATTGTTTATTTTCTTTGATGTGATCTCAAATGTCAAAGTTTTCCTTTCCAAGACTCTTATGTTTTAATTTAAGGAAAAGTCACTTCTATGAAAAAGTGGGACCCATCACTTAAAAATTCTAGAAAAGTTATAAATAGGAGTCCTCTCTCCTCATTTCTCACTTTTGCAACTACATTGAGTGTTAGAGCAGTCTGCATTTGCAAGCTATGGCTTCCACCTTTGTACCTACTAAGAGTGCATGCCACAAGTTTCTAGAATTTTTGGAGTATTCAGATTATAAAGGTCAACATGACCTATATGATCTTCTCTCCAAGGTTCCTGACCTCCATGGAACCATGCAAATGAATGCCGATGCTTTGGAGGAGCTACTTCAATATATGCAAGTTCATATATTGCGTTTCTCCATCGAAATACCACCATATGATTGAACCTGGGTTCCATGTGACCTTCTCACCTACATTCACAAAGGTGATGAGGCATTTGCAAAACGATTGAAACGGTTCGAGGTAATTGCAGAGGAAGTAGGGCACCTTCTTGATGAAACTGTGCCACTTATAAGGAGATTGAATAGGAAACGCAAGATGGGTGCAAAATATCTTTCATTCATTGCTACCACAATTTTCTTTGTGAATGAGGAACCAGAACGAATTCCTCATGAGATCCCTCATCTTCTTACAGGTGGTTTTGTCGAGGATAAAAAGGAACCGCCTCAAGACCCCTTGAATCTCCTATTAGAGAGAGAAGCTATTGAGAAAACTTATCCTCTTGGTGTGGATGATAAGTTGAAAGAAGTGTGCCTAAGCCATCCACCTCTTCGGAGCCAGAAGCAACTATTCCAGAGGTGGAGATTGAAACTTTTTCAGTGGTTTTTTTCTAGGGACAAGAATATTTGTTTTTACATGATGTAGAGAAGGCATGGGCTACGACTGGATGAATGCCTAAGTTTTTTTTGTACTTTGTCAGAGTGTCCTTTGGATAGTACCTCTGACTTGTTGGAGAAAAAAATGTTTGCCATTTGGTGACTCAATTGCCGACACAATAAAATTGGTTTGCAATGACATACTTACAAGTGAACATCAACATATCACAGAAGAACAATTTAGTAATGCACAAGAAAGGATATTGGAATCAGAATTTCCCGCCTCACCAGTAATCGAGCAGAGTGGGATGTCCCACTCCAGCGTTAATTTACATCTTCAAGAGAGAGGAGAAGAAGAAGATAGAGTTCAAGATGTAAGTATCTTCAATTCATGTCATTCATTCTTACAAACACATGCAGCTACTAATCATAAAACTTTGTGCAGGAGGTGATTGAAGTCGACAAGTTTGCAGCAAGGAGTGGAGGTGATCGAGTGGCTCGTGGAGGTGGCTCATCCCTTGCAAACTACGTTGGGAAACTTCCCAAAGAACATTTTGTAATTATCCATAAAGAGTTCAGTCCGTAGGGCCACTTCATGACATGGTGTCTAAAGGCCTTAAGTAAATTGCTTTGTTTATCAACCATTACACAGGGGAGTAATTGTATCTTTTTAGTTAAGAAATCCCTTGTAACTACAACCTTAGGTTCCAACTTCCGTGGAAAGTTCTTAGGTCAAATAGGTATATCTCTAGGTCTAGGAGTTAGAAATGTTGATGAAATAGCAACCTCAATTTTGACTTACACCCTACCCATGGCTTTGGAGCGTCGAAAGAGAGTCATTGAGAAACTCAAAGCCAATTGATGTAAACAATTGAATCAATATCAAATTTTCACTTTGGTTTATTTACAATTGTCTCAAGTCTTTCTTTTTGAGTATATTATCTAATTCTTTTGGACCTGCATGTGATGTATTGAGGTCATGTAGGGCATTGGGAGGTTCTTTACTTTCATTCTTTTGGACCTTCTTACTCTCATTTAAGGTCTTGTAGGGCATTGGGAGGCCAAATAAAGCCCTGCCATATAAACACAGGAGAAGGCCCTGCAAAACGTTTGCAGCGCCTTTGCAGCGCCTTCTCCCGCGTGTCTGTGGCACGGCTTTATTTGGCCTCCCAATGCCCTACATGACCTTAAATGAGAGAAATTTCACTAGATGGATATTATAAAGAATGCAAATGCCCTAGGTGACCTTACATGAGAGTGAAACTTCACTAGATGGATATTTTCAAGAATGCAAATGTTCTAAGTTTTAAAATGCTCTACTCATATGTTTCAAAGGTATAGGGAGGTCAAAATTTGTCATGTTCACTCCTCATGAACTAGCTTTACTCCTCACGATCCTTCTTTACTCTCATTCTTTTGGACATTCTTACTCACATTTAAGGTCTTGTAGGGCATTGGGAGGCCAAATAAAGCCCTGCCACAGAAACGCGGGAGACGGCCCTACAAACGTTTTGCAGGGCCTTCTCCTGCGTTTCTGTGGTAGGGCTTTATTTGGCTTCCCAATGCCCTACATGCCCTACATGGCCTTAAATGAGAAAGAAATTTCACTAAATGGATATTATCACTAGATCAAAATGACAAGATAAGAAAAAATTCATTGATATATGAGAGATTATCACAAGAAAACACATGGAAATGTAAAAATGAGTGCTCATGTTTCATTCTAAATAATGAGATTATAAAGGGAATAGAGGAAAAGTGCTAATGTTTCATTGAAAATGGCAATATTTACAAAAAATCTCTTGTCTGTAGAGATCAGTTACAAAACTTAGCTACGATCACCCCTAATTCTCCTAGTTAACTGTATGTCCTTCGGTTGTATAGTGACTCGCTTAGCATGGATGGCGCACAGGTTGGAATCCTCTAGCATTGATTTCAAAAATGCTTCAGTTGCCTCTTGTAAAGCTTCTAAAGCTAGAGCTTGGATCCTTAACGCTACACAATACCTTTGTAAATCTTCTTTGACCACCCTTGCAAAGGGTCTTCTAGGTATCAGAAGCTCAGCTGTCTTTTGATAGTGCCTTATCTCTGCAAATGCCTTCGTATATCTTCTTCTTCGTTGTGGTGCTCTAGCTTGTGGTGGTGGTGGTCTTCGTTGGACATTTTCTTGTGGTCTTGGTTGAGGTGGTCTACGATGGGGTTGAAAGACTTTCGTCTTCCATTGCACGCGTCTTGAGCTTTCTCCTTGTTCAGGATGTTGTTGTTGGCTTTGCTCCCTCTCTTGATCATTGGGTATGGACCCCTGATTTGTTGGTAGTGTCTTTCCCGCTACAGTAACCCTATATTTGTAGGTATTTCTTCGTTACCCCATGGTGGAAATGTTTGACTTTCCTCACTTGATTGTGAACGTTGTTGACACACATCCTCATGCGGTTCATCAAAATCATCATCAGAAACTACCTGTCTGTGAGCACGCTCCTTCACCCTTGTCTTTGTTGGTCTCTTTGGTGATGGAGGCTCATCATATGATGATGGTGGTGATTGGGGTTGATTTACGGCCTCTTCCCTGGATTGCCCATGTTCCACTTGTTCATGCAACTATTCACTCCCAGAGGTATGACCACCACCTATTTCACGATGGGATGCAGAGCGCAAGACACTACGTCGCCTTTTGTGGTGATTCATCCATGGTGGCTTCTGAGTGCCTTGCACATAGGTAGGAAAGTTAATGGGATCCTTCCTTGCAGTTTGCTTTGTTCGTGCCATCCTCTATAGTGCTAGAATGTTGAAATGAGACAATGAGTCTCTTTTTATAATGTTTCACTTAAAAAGGTTCTGTTCACATCTGAATAGACAAAAAATAATTAAAAAATTAAAAATTACCTAAAAAAATTGCAAACAAGAGATTAGTGTCTAGCAAACCTTATGAATTATTCAGAAAATGCCATGAATGTAGTAAATGAATTCACTTCCATGATGAACCCTGCCGTGTTCTTGTAGCCTGCCATTGAGCATGACGTAAAGGTCCCAATGATGACTTCCATTTTTCACTAGCTAAGTTGTGTTGATTAAATCTTGCAAGTTTTGCAACTTTCGACTCCTTGGCTCGTTCCATTGCATATGTCCTTGAAAATGCAGTACAATAAAACCAATTAAACATCTCTTCCATATAGTCTGATTGCATTGCACCACCACCATGTCGTGTGTTCTTGAAGTAAACACCTCTAGCCTTGTAATGTGACTTCTCCATTCCTTGTGTACTAAAAATCTCCAATGAACCATATCGATGCATAAAAAATGCTCCATGTGCAAATAAAATATGCTGAAAAGATATAAGTACATATAACACAATCTTATCAACAAGAAAATTGAAAAAATAAGAAAACTTACAATGTAATGTGTAATATTGCTCTCTCCCCAAGATAGGATGAAACACTTTGCAAAGTCCATTAATGTATCTTGAAACAACTGACGGTCATTATTGTTGGAGCTATTAAGACTCACTAAGCCTACCAACTTATCTAAGCATGACCAAACCTTCTTTCGCCTATTACTAAGGTCAATTTGAGAATCATTATCAGTGGTGATCATGCACAAGTCTTTCCGTAGCTCCTTGCATTCATTTTTCTTAGGGCTTACACCTCTTCTGAAAAATTTTCTTGCCTTCTTCCTTGTCATTGACACTTGTTGCAAACTATTTTGCGATTCACCAGGTTTTTTGACAACTAGAGTTACATTACCACCATGAAAACCAATCGAATTAAGCAACTCTTCAAATTTTTTGATTGCTTGTATAGATTTATCAATTGGCTTCATGGAAAATGCATATTCTATGTGGAGCTTCAATAATCTATCAAATATTCTCATGAAAGCATGCAATGTGCAAAAGTGAACATTAACTAATGGAAATGGAATAATGGGATTCCAATCTTTATCTAATGTGTCATGGTTAGGTATTTCTAACATTGGACACCTTAACAAAGGTCTATCCCATTCTGTGGAAGTAGGTGCATCTATGTATTCATCTAAGCTAGATAGTACTTTTTGTTGTCCCTTTGTTACTTTGTAGCCTCGAGTACAAAATGGACATGGATAACGAGCAGATGCACCTTGCTTGCAACCTAACATGCATTTGGTAGTTTTTAGATCCCCACCCAAGTGCCAATCTATCTCAAAATCACCAAAGTTTTCTATGTGGAGCTTTGCACCATGAATTTGAGAAACTATTACTTTAGTGATCCATGGGGTCCTACTAAAAATCCATGAAAGAACATCATTGGATTCTTTAGGTACTTCAAGAGCACCTAACCACCATATTTCTTTCTCGGATTGAACACTATATGTAGAGTTAGAGCTAGAGTTACTACTTTCATCAGATATGGCATTTGTCATAGCTTCATTCATGAGTGTCAAACTCAATCTCTCCATTCTTCGTCCCTTTATGATCTGGCATTCATCTAACTTCAATATAAACTGTAATTTGGTATTACAATCTGCATAAATTAGCAAAAAATTTATAACATCAAAATACAATGTATATCAAGGTAACAATAGTGCACATACCTGGTATAGTAGATTTGTAAAATTGAACCATTGCCTGTTGAAGCCTCTCCAAATCCACGAATATGTTGTTGTACTTTGTGTAAGGAAATCCATCTCCAGCTGTGCTTTTCAACTCTTTTTTGGATGTAGATAAATGATAAATAGACATAGGCATAATATCCTCTATATATAAGTAGTTTCCAAGAATACTAGCTATATCTTCATTGGACATTGACTTCTTTAGCGATACCTTGTAAGGAGATGGAAACATATTCTACAAAATACCTTCTCTTTGTAATGAATGCTTCAAAAGGTTGTACAATGCACTGTATCCTTTAGAACTAATTCCTCCTTCATCACATACCATCTGCACCTCTCTAGGAGTGATAATATCTTGTAACTTTTTTGTGAAATCTTTAATCACTTGCTTCTTAATAAGGTTTCCTATCCGTGACTCCAAAATACTAACCACCTGCTTGTTGGTCAAACAAGAATTTAATAACTTGAATTGATCCTCTGTTGTTGATGACGCACTAACATCTTCAACGAATGACCTACATAACAAGAATATATATATATATATATATATATATATATATATATATATATATATATATATATATATATATATATATATATATATATATATATATATAAGTCTTCCAAAAAGAGAAACAAATACAAGCCAAACCTTATCACAAAAACTCGTTATATATATATATATATATATATATATATATATATATATATATATATATATATATATATATATATAAGTCTTCCAAAAAGAGAAACAAATACAAGCCAAACCTTATCACAAAAACTCGTCGTTTGCATGCTCCACCACCAATTGAAAGAGAGTCAAAGGATGTTAATGATCGTCTCCTATGTCGCATCCCAAGTGGAGTCTCTCTCAAGTGTTGGACAATGTTTTTTAATTTGTCAATTGTTCTCTCCTTTTCTTCCATATGATTTTCAAGCTCCGCAAGCTTTTCTTGTGCTTTCAAAAGTGACCAACCTTGTATGATTTAGTTGATATTGTTGAATGCAATACTTAGTAATGACAGTTGAATGTGTAGATAATCATTCACAATAACCTAAGAGCCCAGCTTTACCGGCACCGATGAACTCAAGTAAAGTTGAGAGGTTATGGAATGTTGGATGGTATGAAGACATCAGGAGGATGTAATGAACCATGAGTCCAAAGATCAATATTCTTTTCTCTAGTTTCACAACGCTCATTTTGAGAGTTCACATCATTGTTGCACTGTGTATTTGGAGCAAACTCTCTGGGCACACGAACATGGATACTTGTTGATGCTGGGGCATGAGGATGTCCTAATGTGAGGTTTGTAATAGGTGTCAACACCATCTTTTCCAACAATTAAACAATACTGAGAAAGAGACCAGAAATTTGTTTGGAAGAGATGCTAGAGCATGATTTTCTCAGGAAAATTTTGTTTTCTTGGATGTGGATGGGTCACAATGTGTTTTTCCATTGAGAATAGCCAAAAATGATGAAATTTTGAAAAAGTCATTTTTTGGGTGAAGAGTAGTTATGGATTTGATGATGTGGCACTCTACTTTTGGAGGGATTTTAAAAATATTACTTTTCCAAAAGGAAAATAAAAAACTAAACAAAAAAAAAGTCACTTCTGACATATATATTAAAAAATGAGCCCTTTCAAGTAAATAAACACTGAAATTGAGACTTTGAAAAAAAAATCATTCTTTTATTCCCATACATGCTCGAGTTTGATGATGTGGAAAGTAGATTCCCTTTCTCTCTCTCTAATAGAAGAGAGAGAGGAGCCTAGTAAGCCTTAAAAAAAGCCTACTCCAGCCTACTAAAAAGTGCCCTATTAAATGCACTTTGTCCCCTTAGACAACAACAGAATTAGGCTTAATCCCTAAAAATTAGGGATCCTTACAAGGCCCATGCAGGGTTCACCTTTTTTCCTAATGCTCAATATAAGTCAACGTTAGGGTTCACAAACATTCAATTTGAAGCATGTGAATAAATATCCCACGGGTTAAAACGAAGGGTTCAACCCAAAGACTCAAGCATTTGCCAAGCATAAATAAAGGTCTACACAAAGGATAATATACATAATCTTCTAACCTTAAGAATACATATATTTTCCTTGCAAACCCATGATTTATAGAACATTAAGGAATCCACAATTTTTGTAGATCTTGTTTCCACATGGAAATCTTCTCTTGCAAAAAAGTGCAAAACAAGTGAGAAAAAGAGCAAAGAAATCAAGTAAAGACCTTAGAAACATGTTTTGGGCTTTTATTATCCCAAAGTTGGAGGGAAATCGATTGATTTCATTCCATGATTGCGCTAGCCACTGTAATTTCAATTTTCATTTTGTGAAACGTTGAGGATAATTTTGAATCATTAACATCAAAAGAGTTTCCACAACAAGACAAATAAACCAAGGTTAAGTTTCAAATAAAAACACAAAACTTCCAGTTATATTCCATGATTGCATTGGGCTAGCATTCAGCAAGAGCAATCATTCTTTGCAATTTTGGTAGATTTATGTAGAATTGAACTAGGTAGACTTATCCAAGTGTTCTAGAGACTATATCAAGCTGATTAGGTTAGGAGAACTAGATAAATATGTGAATCAAGAGACTTATCCAAGTGTTCTAGAGACTATATCAACCTGATTAAAAATACCATGTACATGAAAATGTTGCTTAAGATAGACTAAAAAATGCATTTACCTTCTATACGTCATGACAATCAAGCAAGCTACCTAAATGAATGGATAAAATGAAAGCCATACTAGGTACATTCCTCCCACCATGAATATAGGATTTACTTCCATTTTTAAAAGAAAATCAAGAGTAGCATTTTGACAAGCCCTTTTAAGTGTTTGTCCTTATCGCCAAAGCCATTCCCTACCTAGAACTAAGTCAATCCTATCCATATTTTTAATTTAGAAGTCTATATTATGATTCGTAAATCCATGTATTTCTACTTCCAAATTAGTCAATATTTATTCCCATCTTCTTTTACATTTTCCTTACATTATAGATACAATATATTTATATGCACTACGTTATTGGGAATTTACATTCTTTTAGTTCGAGCATAATTGATGAATTAGTAGCAGAGCCATCTATCATGAGTCATATTCTATATTACCATGTACCTTATTTTGCAATTGAACTATGTCATGTGGCCCAAATGATACAACATCAAGTGCAATCGGGAGGAGATATGACCAATAAGATAGGTTTTCTTAAGTTCATGTAGGTTCTTTTTATCTTAATTTATAATTTGAATAGGAACACCACTATGGGCCTCATGTAAAAAAGGCAAAATGATCATTCTATTCCCTTAACATCCCCATATGGGAATGCGTTACTTACGAAACTAGAGGGAAGAGCCATATCCCCTTTATGAAAATCTATTCACGAGCTAGTCAATCAAGCTGAAGAAGAAGATTGTAGAATCTTAAGACAAAAGGAGTAGCAAAAGAAACTTAAAGACAATCTCTATCACAAAATAGGGCCAATAGCAATTCTCAAAATCCGTGTACTAATCCTCCAAAAACGTGATGTTGCTAGCAAAGAAAGAGAATTTTGCATTCAAAAAACCATGAAATTTAAGAGTTCCACTTCTTGAACATTGTGGCTTCTAAGATTGTTTTGAGTTTTATCTTTAAATCATAAAGTTTACCTGAGTTTGAAAGAAATCGTTCAAGGAAAATCTGATTGCTCAAGGAAAACATAGTTTTCTTGTCAACAAAAGCTTTAAATTATACAAATGAAGGCATAGAAGAGATTCGAAAAGATATATGAAGGATTCTCATGAGTCTTTTGTCCCCTTCATGAGGGATCCATTTGTTTGAATCAGAAAATCAATGTCTAAATGCATGATCCATCATCTGATTTCTGAATTTTGTAAGAAGGTGTTTGTTCTAGAGACATCCAAATGGACCATTATTTGGAAGAACTAGTGAAGCTCAAAGCACATCTCTCCTTCTATATTTTTTACACCACCTCACCACTAATAACATTCTAGAAACTCGTTGAACAACCAAAGGGCTCCCTTATAAGAGTTTTTTTTTTCACTTACTTGGTTTGAAAGGCCTAACAATACTTTGAACATTTCATCACACTTTGATCCTCTTAGGAAAAGCGAAGATAAAACAATGACTTCATGTTCCTTGAATAATCACTTACATCATGGTCACATATGATAGATTTTATTGGCTTTGTCATCAATTCAAATAACTTTATGGAGAACCAACAATAGAAGTACAACTTTCTTCTTTTCCAACAAACAAAGCTTGATATTTTGGAACTTGAATCCCCATGATCCAATAACAAAAATATATCACTTTTGATTCATGTTTGAGTAAAAAAGAAATTCATTATTAATCTCGACAAATATCTTCTAATTTCTTAACGTTCTCCCATCTCAACCCATTCTCTTGAGGATCACAATTGAGATGTACCGGATTCATGTTCTCGTCATCCTAAGCCTTGTAGGAGATTTAGAATGTGTGGAAAGAGTCTTTGATCCCATTAATCACCTCTTGGTACTTGTAGAAATGAATTTGGTCACTTCTTTCTAGATATTCTTAGTATTTTTTCATTTCAAAACTTGGCAAGAAGGGGTATCGATAATTTCGAGACCCTTGAAGCTTCTAAAATGCACTAGTTTGAGCTAGAAGCTTAGATTTTAGCATAAATTTTGTAATCGTGCAATTTATAAGCACACTTTATTCTTGTATTGTGTTAACCCAAAAGGGGAACCACATTCATTGTATTTTATAAATCAAGTAGGTAAGGAGCAATTAACTCAATCATTTTGTTGTATCTTTTAAGAGAAGGAAAATGATGCCCACCTTGAATCTCCACTAGATGTGATTTTTTGGATGATAACCAGGTTTTAGTTAATTTTAGGAGAGTTCACATATAGTAAGAGTATCTATCCACATTGTTGTTAGGTATATTCACAAACACTGCATAAAAATGGACCAAGATAGCAAGTTGATAAGCGATAATTTATTCTACATGGTTTACCCATTTTTGTTATGCATGTCTAGTCTATATATAGAAAAATAGTGCATTAGGTAGTGATTTTAAATCCACTATTATCATTTTTTACTATGCTTTGTACTAGATTCCACTCATCCATTATACACCTAGATGGTTTTTGAGAATGACTAGGGTAGCAACCAAAACATGCATAGGTTGCTCTCTTTTCATACCCAATAGAAAATAGGATCTTGTGCTCTTTAAATAGGTGAAATAGGAAGATAAAAACCATGTAGTTTTGACCATGTGGTTAAGCAAAGAGATATTATATACTTATGCCTTTTAAAACATATTTTTGAGGACTAAAGTGATCTTCAAGGAAAGGGAGGGGGGATGTTGTAAAATAACTTGACAAGGCTAAAGATAATCATAAACGTTTCTACATATGGAGTATTAGGAAAGTTATAAGCATATCCTAGTGGTTTAGTCTCAAGGATGGGAAGGAGAAGATCTTGGGTTCTGTCAATAGAAACGAGATAATAAAGAGAGCTCTCACACACTCTTACACACAAGAATAGAAGGACACATAGATTGATGCTAGGAAGAATGATCTTTTTCATCTTGTTGTTCTTCTTCTTTTTCTTATTCTTCTATTACATAAAGAGAATATACAGGAATGACCTAATACAAAAAGACAACCATTACAATGTAAAAATATTAACCCATAAAGAAATTTGTAATGTTCACAAATGAATGAGTTGGAAAGAAACAAAATGTACCATCACTCTCTTAAGATAAATCTTGTAAACATCACTTAAACTATCTTTGACATATATTGACAAAACCGTTCTACATGTAAGAGAATAAAAAGTTGTATGTGTCATCCTCAATCATCACATGTTGATCTGGATATCTCAACACCACCTTAAGTGCATCCTCATGTCCTTTAATCCAAAAATTTGAAAACTTCTTAAGCTTCTGTGCTCCAAGTGCTTTAATAAGAATATCATAAATTTGTTCATCTATCCTCACATAAAAATGATCAATGTCACTTGCTAATACCTTCTCCAAAATGAACTAATAATGTGGCTAACAATTAGTCATACCATACTTTTGAAGCATACTCAATACATACTGCCTTTTGGACAACCATATACCTATTTTTGTATGTATAAACTAAAGTTTCAAGAAGTAGCACAACAAAACAAGATCTTTAAAGTCAAATTCTTGCATATGTAATTGCTTCACCTTTGCAATGATCTCTTCATTATCAACACCTAAAATCAAGTCATCAACATAAATAGAAACAATCATGATGCCATCATCAACCTTCCTTATAATGAGTGATATATATCACACATACAAATCCAGTGGAGGTTAAATAATCTACGATCCTTGCATGCCACGCCTGAGGGGTTTGCTTAAGTCTAGAAAAGACTATTAAATTAATTTCATGCATATTAATCTCCTCCATGAGATCTTAATGTCTATGTTTACTTCCTTGTCTTATTTCCCACCATAGCCTTGAAATTTTAAAGTGAGTAAACACCTCACACTTCTCCTTCACAAAATATACCCATACCTTTTTTTCTATGGTAATCAATTAAAGTAACATAAAACTTGCAACATTCCATAGATGTGGTCTTTGCATGACCCCAAATGTCTCTATGCACTATCTCTAGTACATTCTCACTAACATGATTGTCATGCAGAAATGATACCCTTGACTCTTTAAGAAATTAACATGCCTCACATACCATTTGCATCTCTACAACCTTGGAATTTGGTAGTCCATTGACAAGCTCCTTGGAAGGAATCAACTTCAGCCTCTATAAATTTGCATGTCCAATTTGCTTATGCCATATCTCTATGCCAAAAATAACACTTGCACCTTTTGCAAACATGGCTGTATTCATTTTAAGAATTTTCACATTCAAGGCTAAAATTCTACCTACTTTTTTACTTTTGGCAATCAACGTGTTGACATATTTTGGTAGTGATGTGTGTGGACACCCTTAGGATTGGTGTGATACTTTTCTTCCTCTTTAGAAGTTTTTTCTCCCTCAAATTATATATATGCCTATAACTCTAATGGGCTACTTACTCTTTGTATATTCACTTGGAAATTACCTTAGTGTTGTATTGTGCTCTAAGCTTCTTCTTCTTCTTCTTCCTTGTTTTGTTCATGTCCCTCCAGTGACCTCAAACGCCATCAATTCTTGTAAGAACAGGTTGTCACTTCATGTAGGACATCATCTTGTTCAACGTTTCAAGGTACAATAATATTTTGCATCGGCATATTTAGTCAAAGGCCATGGTTGAAAGCAATGATGTATCCCATATCTTGGTTGTTGAGGATATGTTGGATGACACTTAAGGACCCATTGTGGGTATATATGATGCATCATGTATTGGTAGGAAAGGAACTGTGGAATATTGTGCAAGGTGTTTCAAAATGTCCTACTACACCTCTTAATACAATTATAGGAGATCATGCAGATGGTATTGAAGATGATACTCTTCACATTCTTGTTTGTGCTCTAGTTCCTACTGCACCTACTATAGAGACACTTTGTTGGGATGGTAGGAATGCTCACACATAAGCATTGATAGTTTTTTCTATCAAACATTTCATTATCCCTTACGTTCAATCCTACAAAACACCAAAGGATGTCAACGATTTTGTTACCACTTTATACAAAGAAAGAAATGAGACTCACGTAGCTTACCTTTGAGATAGTTGGAGAGTGAGCATATGAATGAAGGAGATCCCATGGACAACTTTTTGAGGAAGAACAAATATTTGAAGGAGCAGTTGATTTTTTCTAATGATGTCTTGCTGGATAATTAGCTTGTGCAAACTATTATCAATGGTCTTCCATATTGATATTAGAGTTATACTTCTACTCTTTGATTGACGTTGAAATGCAATTCAAATGCCTTGAAATTTGAGGAGTTTGTCTCTCTTGGTTTGCAAGAAGATCAATCGAGGTAGAATAGGTCCATTATGCATGTTCTATATCAAGGTTTCCAAGCTAATCAAAAGGGAAAAGGTAAATGGAACTCATCTAGTAGTAAGAAAAAATTTGCTAATGCTACCGATTCCAAGAAGGAAGACAAATATGAGAAGAAAAAGAAGCAAAAATAATTTTGTAAATACTATAGGGGAAGTTATCATTTCATAAAAGAGTTGTCCAAAATTTGTTGAAAAAAAGGCACAAGAGAAAGAGGCTCGGATTATTGTTGGAGAGGTCTCTATGCCTGGGATAGATTCAACTAATATGTCATCTCAGTTTTGCTAGTTTGCTATGAGTGCAAAAATCTCAAATGGTGTCATTTGTGCCCAAACTTGAGGCTCCTTGTAAACATGTATGTAAAGGCTTTATTTTGGGTAAACCACAACATTAATCCTTCCCAAAAGTTGGTTTAGCTCCATCTAGGCATAGATTGTAGTGTTCATAGTGATGTTTGTAATCCTATGAAGACACCTTCTACTAGGAACGACCTTTACTTTGTGACTGTTATTCATGGTTTCTCTAGGCATGCATGGGTGTATCTGTTCAAAGTAAAGTACAAAGTGTTTATGTGCTTCAAAAATTTTTCTAGTTTTGGCTCAAAATCTATCTACATGTACATTTGGCACCCTCCGTTCTAATTGGGGGGGGGGATTCATGTCTTCTGATTACAATGCATTTATGGCTGAGCATGGGTTAAGAAATCAATGTATAATGTCAATTACACCTCAAGAAAATGGATTTGTTGCAAGAAAGAGCATGTCTCGCATGGAGATGGTGAGGTGTATGGTCGAAAATTAGGCTTTACCACATAGCTATTGGTTTGAGGTTGTTATGTGTGCAACATATGTAATTAACTAGTTTCCCACCAAAGCAGTGGAATCTATCACTCCATATAAATCTTGACATGGTCCCCATCCATGTTTTGCTCAATTGTATGTCTTAGGTTGTCTAACATATGCATTAGGGCTTGAACAACAACACAAAAAATCGGATGATAAAGTATTGAAATGTAATTTTGTTGGGTAGTGCTCTAAAAGAAAAGGCTATCATCTATATCATCCACATACTAAAGGCATTTTGGTAACTCGTGATGTTGTTTTTGTGGAAGATGCAATTCAGCCATTACTTTCATGTACCAAGGAGACTTGAGTTGGAACCTTGCTGCCTCTTTTTAGAGGTGGATAGTCAACTGTTCATCCAAATGAGGCAATTTCACAAAATTTATAGGTTCAAAATGATGATGTACATCATTCCATTTCCGATGGAGATTTACATGATGCACTTGTTGATGAGAGGGCTATTATAAAGGAGGCAAAAACTATGCCAAAATGGTTCATGCACGCTTTGCAAGGTAGCAAATGAGATGCACCTTTGTCATATCATACTCATTTATGCTCTCATAGTGCTTCCTTTGCATTAGATTGTTATCGAATGGCTGCCTATAGTATTTATGATGAGAATCAACATGTTTCCTTTGATCAAGCATATAATTTAGAAAATTTGGCAACTACTATGCAATCAGAATATGATCTTATTATGAAGAATGGTACTTGGTATCTATGTAACTTTCCTCTTGGTAAGAAGGCCATTGCCACTAAATGGATATACAAGTTGTAATGTGAGCTTGATAGAGCAATTGATTAGTATAAGGCTAGGCTTGTTGCAAAAGGTTATGCTTAAGAGAGAGTCATTTTTTTAATGAGAAATTTACTTCCACATGCCAAATCAACATTGTTTGTAGCATATGTGCACTTACAACTCATGATGGTTGGAATGTACATTATTTGGACATTAAAACTATATTTTTGAATGCTGACTTACATGAAAAATTGTATGTGTTTTAGCCCCATGGTTTTGTGTAGAGAGGGCATGAAAACAAAGTGCGTAGGTTGAAAATGGAATTATATTCTTTGAAGCAAGTGACACATGCTTGGTACAAAAAGATACATGCCTACTTGATTTCACATGATTTCGAGAAGAGTCCAACCAAAAGAAACTTATATGTTAAGCATGCAGATGTTATAGTTTTGACCGTTGTTGTGTATGTTGATGACATGCTACTCATTGGTTCTAATGAGAGGGATATTTTTGAATTTTAAGGCTGATTTACATGCCTTTTTAACATGTTAGATTTGGGGCATTTGCATCATTATTTGGCATTTAGTTTATGCAAGTTGATGGGGGAATATCTTTGTGTTAAAAAAAAATATATTGACACATTATTGGATTGTTTTCACCTTGAAGATTGCAAACCTTTGCCACTTATATGGAAATAGGTGTAAGGTTGAGTCTTCATCATGTTGGAGATGCATTTGATGGTGTTCTCTATCAATAGGCTATTCAATGCTTGATTTACTTATGCATAAGTTGGCCTTATATTCTAATTTTTTTCTCTCAAATGAGCAAGTTTATGTATTGCCCAAGTGTAAATCATTGATGGGCAGTTAAGTGCATCTTTTTCTACTTGAATGGTACCTAGCTACTTGGATTTTTTATCCCAAGGGTGATCATTACTAAAAACTTTACTTGGTCTTTTTGACTCATGAGGACTCATGTATCCACTATTGGTTTTTTCTTCATGCTTGGTAGTTCATGCATATCTTGGTTGAGAAAGAAGCAGCCTACTTCGGCCGCTTCTAGTTGTGAGGTTAAATATAGGGCATCTTTTAGAATGAATTTTGAGTGTGTATGGATCATGCCTTTTGGATGATTTGGGTGTTGGTTACTCTTTTCCTATCACCATCTTCACTAATAGTTAGAGAGAATTGGTAGTTGTGAGGAACCTTGTGTCCCATGCTCACAAAACATGCATTGAGGTGCACTATCATTGTGTAAGGGAGAGATTCTATGCTAGAGAGATCACTTTTGCATATGGGCCAATAGAGGATAATGTTACAAACCTTTTCGTAAAGGCTCTACCTAGGGAAAAGTCTGAAACTTTCCAAAAAGCTTCGGGCTTACTTGCTTTTTTTGATTGATCTCTTCCCACATAAGTCGGCACTTCATTAGACATGAGTGCTAGCTCCATGTTCATTGCATCACTCATAGGGGGATTTTTTTCACAAATTTTGGCAGTGATGTTTGTGAATACATTTAGGAAGCCTAGGGCACTTTCTACCTCTTCAAGAGTTTTCTTCCCGGACTCATATATAGGCCTATAACCATAATGGGTTACTTATCTTTGTGAATTCGATTGGTAATTCATTTAGTGTTTTGTTTTGGTCTAGGATTCTTGATCTTTCTTGTGACATTCATGTGCTTCTACAAACCTCAAACTCCAACACAACCTTCCTATCTATTTGTACTCTTCTACATATAAAATCTCATAATTGTACTTTACTTTTAATTCGTGGTTAACCATTTATCAAACAAAAACTAGGCCATTTTTATATTGGAAACATGCATTATATTAGCAATATGTTTTACCTTCCCATCCTCCATGGATAGTGCCATGTTTCTTGCATGCGTGTTAAGATGTGATGTATCATCACCTATTTCAAAAAACCCAAGAACTCACAATTTATGGAGATTGATACTGAGCTTCCCTTCTACTCAATTCAATCCCAAGCCTCCCAATTATGTTTCTTCTCATTCTTAGTGAGAAAACTCCTTTTTGAAGAGGTGGGTGAATTCATCCCAACACGAGGGTTTTTTATTAGTCTTAGAGAGACTCATCCACTGCCTCTATGCCTTAGAGCCTAAGGAAAAAATGGCCTCTACCACTCTCACATGTTTGGGGGTGTTATTTAGTTGATGATCACCATTCCACTTTTCTAAGAACATTAAGACTGCATCCTTATTTTGGTCCTTGTCTTCACCTCAAAAGTAAGGAGGACATAGATTTTTCCCTAAAGAAAGATCTAATGGATGTCTCAGACCTACTGATTCCTCCGAAGTGTTCACAAAAAGTGGAGTGATAGGAGTCATCAAATTGACAAGAATCAAGGTGCTACTTAAGGAAAACAATTCCATCTAGGAAATGGATAGATCCTTATCCTTGTCAAACAAAACACACATAGGAGAAGTTGTTGTTTTATCAATATGGTTACCAAGGATATCCCTACCTACATCTTTGGGCTTCTTGAGTAAGTCCAAAATATCCCAAAGGCGATTTTAAACCCCATCAAAGAATTGAAGAAGCCCTAGGACCTCAGCCTAGACATTGGAGAAATATCCAAGACCATACTCTACATTCAACAACCTATCATCGAGTTCATTCCTCTCATTTGAAGTGGTGTTGGTTTCCCCTTGATGCGTGGTACCCTCAACGTTCAAAGCTAAAGCCTTTGATTTTATGTTCAATGCATGAGCTGCATGAGTTGGATTTGAAATCATTCTTCTAGATGCATGCGATGGACGTGATGCTATAGGTGGCCTAAACATGAATGAAGATACTGATGAAGTGGTACTGAAACAAACATAGATATACTTGTACTAATCCTAAGCTTGAAGTGGCTTGAAGTAACCTCCTTTTCACATAGTCCATTATTAAATTTCTTTAGAGTTCCTAACACAAGTGGTGCATGATAAAATGAAGAGAACAATGTACAATACCACAAGAGTACTTCCCAATTTTTTTTTCTTTCACATAGACTTGATTCTAGCAAACGGTGCGAGAATTACAATGTGGCAAAACCTCCAATAGTGGCTGAAATCCAAAGCTTCACTTTTGTATCTCCAACACTTCAAGTTGCTACATGGATGACTCGATCCGATGTAGAGAAGATGCCTTCCTTCTTCTTAGAATGATAAGTGAATAGTGCTTCACTTCACGTATTATCAAAATATGCACTTGGGTATGAAACCATGAGCAAAATGAATACTTCATATTCTATTTAAAGTCAGGCTAAGAAGAAGATGCAAACTCCTCTCAGAATTAGCTCTGATCTAATATAACAGAGAACACAAGCTTATGTGCATTTTAAAGTGAGATTAGAACACGTTCGATGCTCTTTAGGCTAGTGCTTAAGGCATTTGAATCCTACAAGAGACGTGACTAGTCTAGATTTGGCTGGAGAGTGATTCTATATAGATGAGCAGATCTAGGTACTAGTGGTGCGGGGTAGATCTTCTTCACACAAAATGTGCCTCGCTCTATTGTTTAAGAAGAGCCATTCTGGTTGATGACATCATCGATTTGAGTCTTGTCTATTGTCGCTTGTTGAAAAGGCTCTTCTTTTTTCTATTCTCCACATTTGGAGATTTGAGCTATGCCACCTATGGATTTGGGTTGATTCTTTGTACATTATTGACAAAAAATTCCATGCATGGAAATTTGGGATCAAAGAGATGAAGAAGAAGAAATCACCAATGCTCAGATGCCAATGCAACAACATTATCATAGAACTAGCTCATGAATTAATGAATCTCCTCCCAACCATATGCCTCTATATCTAGCTCTCTCTAAGGGACAACCTTCTTAGGAAAGTGGATTCTAACCAACCATGTGTCATCCATGTAACTCCATACGCATCATGTCCTAGTTAACTAGAGTTAACTCAAGTGAATGCTTCTAGAAGGCTCTAGAGATCTTTGGAAAAAATACTCTCCCCATGTACCGCGTGGGGGTTGAACCCAAGACCTCCTCCTTGATACCTTTGGGCCTTAACCACTAGGCTAAGTCTTGAGATCTTTGGTCATATCCATGATCGACCAAATGGTTTTTAATTTTAGATCTGTTTGAACCAATCAGACATGCAGATCATAGATTATGCCTAGCACAAGGCAATCATGGAATGCAATCATGTAATATAAATATAATTTTTTTCTTGATTTTAGAACTTAGTCTTGCTTAATTTTTCTTTTGTAATGTCTTGTGATGTCAAAGATTTGAGTTATTCCTCAACATTTCACGAATGCTAATTACAATTAATATAGCTAGATTAATAATTGAATGTAATCAATTGATTTCCAACCAATTTTTTTTAAATTAAATCAAACAATTTGTTTCTTAATCTTAATTGATGACTTACATCTTTTTTCCTACATTTTGCACTCTTTTACAATAGATGTTTTCCTTGCAGTCACAAGGTCTGTAACAACTATGGATTTCTCAACTGCCATATTTGTACCCTCTTCAATGCAATAAACCTTTTTCTATGTATCAAAAGGCGTAAGGATCCTCAATTAGTTAGAATTTGGTCAAATCACAAAGTTTGGAAATATTAACTGCTTTACAAATGCTCACTATTGAGGTGAATATAACTTGCCCTCAATTATGGTTTATTTTGATAACAAAAGACTTAGAATGTATTCTTTACCCAATGGGGATGCCTAACATGCTCTTACTAGAAAAAACTCTTGATTTTTGAAAGATGATTTCTCTTTATATGGTTTCTAGCTAATGCCATCCTGAAATGCACAAAGACTCTTTGAATGATCCTTTTCATAGTACAACAGATAGGATGAAATCATCAACCCTCAAGGATTCAATCTAAGAACAATTGCACACAAAAACCTTAAATTCTAATCTAGAGTCTCTCAGTAGAGCAATCAGATCTTTAACCTATTTAGATTCTACCTCTTTGAAGCTTATCATGCTCTCTTTACTCTTGTAGTTATCTATTATGATTGAATTCTTCATAAATACTTGTATACTTAAGCTTTTAAAATGTAGAACACCCTTCCAAGCCTATGAGAGTCACATATTTTTAACTTCTTTTTATTTGCAATATTTTATGACATCATGGCTTAGCTAATTGACTATCAAACAACATTTGAATATGCAGTAAAATCAGCTTATTGCTATGTCATAACTGTTCTAGCCTACCCACATGTGACACTTTTGAAAGTCATCCTTTTTTATTGATTACATTGCCAAATTCTTCTCTTGACCATTTCCATTATCCAATGTCACTCAAAACTCAGAGATGAATGACCAAGGATGACTCTATAGAATCTTTTCTCCCCTTCTCAAGAAATTGATCATCGTGGTACACACTTCTCTTTTTCCTCTCTATACTCATATACTTTCTTTGTCACTCTGACTCACCCCTTCACTTTTATGATGGCTCTCTCTCTCTCTCAAGTACTCTTATATTCTAGTCGAGTGCTCCACATGTTTTGAGCCTTTCCCAACAATTTACTATGGATGTAACTATTACCCCTTGTGCCACCTTCTCTACTCACCTAGTATGATGAGAAATAAGATGAAATAAGAGTGGTCATGTATTCTTCCACCTGATCCTATTGCTAAAACATAGAAAGATGACGAGAAAAATAGAAAACTATACATAAAAAAATGAAAGACAAAAGTATGGTTGCCAAAACCTTATGCAATGCTCCTTATAACCTCTCCCAAGCTTCAAAATTCAATGGAGACCTGGAAAAATAGCAAACTCCTTGACAAGAGTCCTAGAATTTGTTGTATAGGTGGTAGCATAAAGCTCAATCAGTGCTAAGTAGTACTAGATCAACTTTAATGTCATTCCAAGTATGTAGACCCTTTTCAAGTGTATGAAGGCATTCCACCACTATTATATGGAGCTAAAACACGTACTTTGCAAGATTATGAGCCTTAAAATCATGCAATATAGCAAGAAACACACACTTAAAGCATGCAAAATCACTTACTATAGGTGGAGATGGGGTTGGGGCACCTCAGACACATCATTAAAGATCCAAATGGAGGAGAAGGAAGAAAACATCCCAAGAAAAAAGATGCATGAAATTCCAGTTTATGTGTTTAGAACATTGTTTATAAGTTAGGGTTTTTCCCTTCATTAAGGGAAGAAATGAACCTTGCATGGGCCTTTTAAGGATTCCTAATTTTTAGGGATGAAGCTTGATCTTTTACTTTCTTAAGGGGACAAAGTGCATCTAACATAGCAATAAGTAGGCTCAAGTAGATCTTTTTTTTAGGATGAGCTAGGATTATCTCTCTCTTCTGCAAAAAAGAGAGAGAAAAGTCACTTTCCACATCATGAAATCCTTCCATATATGTGCATAAAAAAATCTACTTTTCTAAAAAAGTTTATTTTTTGAGTCATTGTGCATTCAAATGAGGCCATACTTTATGCATATGTGAGAAGTTATGTTTTTCAGCCATTCAAAAAATAGTTAAAAATAGCATACTTTTGAAAATCCCTCCAAACGTCAAGTGCCACATCATCAAAACCATAACTTTGCTTGCCCCAAATTATGCCCCAAATTATCATTCTAGCCTATCCACATACACTTTTTTCTTGCAATGCAACTTACAAGACATTCCCGCCATCCTTGTGCTTCTTGTTATTATCATGCTCAAGTTTTTGAACATCATGGTGCTCACATGTATTACAAATATGACACAAACAAGTTCGCATGCTTCTCATTCAACAAGTACAAGTTCGTGTTCAAATAGAATCTGCACCAACAACTAGAGATAACAATGTTAAAGGTTCTCAAAATGAACAACTTATAGTTAGAGAGAAGAATATTCATTTTTGGGTGAATGGTGCATTGCATCCCCTAGATCCAATTGATACGTTTCATCCCACATTCCATAGTATCTCCATGTTTCTACAATTCTTGGTAATGATGAAGTTGGACTACTAGGGTACTGCAAGTGATTGTCTAACCATTCAACATCTATTGAAAATTATTGGATGTAGACATGTCACCACAATGATTTGAAGATAGAAACTTTAGAAAGTGTTTTCAAATCTCTCCAAGAGTGCAATAATACACCTAAACAAGATGTGGAAGAAAAGGAGAGTGTAATAACAAAGTTAAAAGTCACAATCTAACACAACTAAAAGAGACTCCACTTGGTATGGGATATAGAAAATGACCATTATCATCCTTCAAAACTCCTTCAACTTGTGGTGGAGCACAAAAATAAACATATTTTTGCAATTAAGTTCATGTTTAACTTGTTGATTTATCTTACAATATGTTTAGATTGACGTTTTTATTGTGCAAGTCTTTTGTTGAAGATGTCAGTGCTTCATCAACAATAGAGAAAGAATTCAAGTTGTTAAATTCTCGTTTGCTGGCCATATATAGAATATTTTAGTCCTACATCCATTTATCAATTTTCTATATCTAAGAACAAGTTGAAAAATTCATCTAGAAAAGGAATCGCCTACACAAAGTAGAACATAGTTGTTGATTTGAAGAGGCTTCAGAGGACAATGGGTATTCAAGGACAATAGTTTGATTATACAAATCTAGAATTCAAGGTATATCCATTACTTTGATAATGACATTTATGGTATTCTTATTAATATAACGTTTTTTATTTGATGTACATTGTGACTCCAAACTGATGGTTACATTTAAGCTAGATAAATTTTAGATAATAAAGGGATGATGTATGATGAAAATTAGTCTGGCACATTAATGAAGCTATGGCACATGCCATTATTTATCAAAGTGAAAACTCTACCCATCACTTTACATAGAGCATTCAATCTAAGAAGGATATATGGTGGCTAGGTGCTATTGAAGTACCTAAAGAATCCAATGGTGTTCTTTGATGGATTTTTATTAGGATCGCATGCATCAAAAATGTGATAGCTTCTCAAATTCATGGTGCAAAACTCAATGTAGAAAGCCTAACTGATTTTGAGGTACAGTGACACTTGGGTGGAGATATAAACTATCAAATGCATGTTATAATGCAAACAAGGTGCATTTTCTTTCTATATTTGTCCATTTTGCACACAAGGTTATAAACAAACAAAGAGAAAACAAAATAACATAGATGATATATATGATGACACATATGCATCTCTATTTAATGAATGAGATGTACCTTTAATGATGTGTCCCATGTTAGGGAAACCTAATTGTAACATTGCGGATGAGGATTGGAACCTCACTATTTTTTTTCCTTTATTTAATGTTCATTTTTTCATCTTGCATGCCTTCATGAGAATTTTCAGAAGACTATTTAATCTTCATATCAAATATGATTTTGCCATGAGGCCAATTGAAAAACTTGTACAATTTGTAGAAAAAAATTGGAGGAACTCCTTAGTTCAATTGGTTATCATGGTGGACACGTAACCCTAGTTGTTAAGAAATATGGGGAATCTCAAGATAGTTTACAACAAGTTTCAACCAGGGGGAATAAGGCAAGATGTTTCTTTAAAAGAGGTACTAGCACTCACAATAATGAGAATTATGAGCTATGTATAGGCCTATGCATGATGACAATAGATAATGATTCTAAGTTTGATCTCTATAATAAGAAAAAGAAGTTTTAGTTATTCTTAGATAAGTTGGTAAGCTTCATGGATCTTACTAGCTCTAGTGATAGTAAATGTCAATTGTTTCAAGACACATCAGTGAAGTTCACAAAGTGTTCCATCCAATCTTGGGGACAAAGTAATATTACACACTACATTGTAAGTCCACTCAATCTTCCAAATTGTTTGTTGCACTTACTTTTATAAAATGTACAATTCTTTGTTGCACTTACTTTTATACAATGTACAATTGTTTGCTGCACTTACTTTTCTACAATGTACTTCAGAATTTTCATCATGTTTTATTTGCACATGGGACATTTTTCATGCATTGATATGGGTTACTACAGATCTCGAGTACCCAAGAAATGCACAAGTCACACTACAAACCTAGGGTTGTGTACTTCAAAAACATGTGATATGGTGGTGGTCCAATGCAATCAAGCTATATGGAAGAGATGTTTAATTGGTTTTACCATATTACATTCTCAAGAAAATTTTTTTATGGAATGATCTATGGAGTGGCATTTGGAAAACATTGCGATAAGGATAAAAGACAGCATTGCTAGTGAGGAACGAAATTCATCATTAGGACCTCTACATCATGCTTACTAGCGTGCTAGAAGACTATGAGAGGGTTCCCATGATAAAGGAGGTCTATGATCTAAGTGTCCGGCCGGTTTAGATAGATCTCAAATCGGACACCATTTGGTCACCCATTTGTATGACCAAAGATCTCGAGTTTAGACTTACTAGGAGGTCATGTGCTCTTGTCAACAAGTGATCCACTTAGTTTAGTGGTTAAGTCTCAAGGATGTGAAGGAGGAGGTCTTGGGTTCGCGCCCCATGGGATACATGGGGAGAGCATTTTGCCCAAATAACTCTAAAACCTTCTAGAAGCATGCACTTGAGTTAACTCTAGTTAACTGGGACACTTGGCACACATCTAGTTACATGGTTGATTTTATGAATGATAAAAAAACCATCCTTTGAAAACTTTCTTATGTAGTTTTCCAAGGATGAGCCACTATCATGAGATGTGTGACCCCCATTGGATCTTGTGGCAAGCTTGTCCACTTCAATGGATTTTTATAAGAGAACAAAATGATAAGTTCAAGTTGGAATATTATTAAGATAAATTATTCAATACCTTAATACCACTGACATCATGAAGCCTATCTTCTTGTTCCCCCCTTCCTAGGGCATCAAGATCTATGGGAGTGGGCCATCCAACTCAACTTTGCTACTAGGGATCTAGGTACTCTGTTCTTCATTATTCTCACCAATGCTACACTTTACTCTTCTTTTGTGGTGTAACTGTTATTATCTCTCAAAACATCTTCACACACCATCATGATGGTGTGTTCCATAGAATCACCTATTGGGATAGATTTCCTTTTAAAAAGATCAAATGTATTATGAAGTGGAACATCTGGCATTGTAGAGAAAAGACTTAGAAATTCATCAAGATGAAGTCAGATTGCCTTCCCAATATCATGAAGAAAAATACATTCACCTCCATCCATAAGGATGATGGAGAGAAATTCAATTTCCACTTCTGGTATTGTGGGCTATGAGGGGTTGCGATTTGATTGTGGGGGCTCTTCCAAGCTTTATTTCTCACACAATTTATCCTCCACACCACTAGGGAGCTCTCGTTGGATTATTCCACTCTCTTTGGCTATGTTAATGGCATCTTGTTGAGGATCTTTTTCTTATCAACGAATTCCCCTCTACCAAGCTTGGGGAGATCAATGGGTGTACTCTTGGGCTCCTCATTGATAATGAACATTGTTGCAGAAATGTAAGCAAGGAATGTAGTACACATCCTCTTATTGTTGGCGTAGCTTCATAAAAGCTTCATCACCTTTATGAATGTAGAGTAAAAGCTCAAACAACATATTAAAATGATTTACTTTGCACACATAACATGTTGAATTGAGTGCATACAACTATGAACATATGACATAGATCAATGTGGACTTGAGCATGTGTAAGAAAGATTTTAACAAAGTTTATCAAGAATAAGATAATTTCATATTATAAAATATATATTCTAGAATAATGATGGCATAGTCATATATGGTCCTATCTAGTTTCTTGCCTTGTATAGATGATCAATTTCCCTAAAATTTACAAGAAAGAATTTTTATTTCCACCATTCATCAACTTTTATAACCTCAAAAGAACCAAAAAAGGGCATTTAGAGAAATGCGGGATAGGCCTTTGCAAATTTTTCGCAGAGGCCTATCCTGTGTTTTGTGGCTCCCATATATTTGGTGCTTTTTGAGGTCATTAGAAACTGAGTGTGAGAATAAAAAAAATAGATAGTTGATCTTAGGTCTTTTGCACATTCTGGATGTGATGGTAAGATTAATTTCCCTAAATTCTAAACCAATAATGATATATAGAATCTTTCATAGAATCTAAGGTTTAGGATGGTTTCCTTTGTATCTGTGACATTGAATCCTCCTCAAAGTGATGAGTTCCATGAGGAGTGGTTATGTGACTGTGAGATCTTCTAGAACTTGAATCTTCATAGCTCTTGGTCTTTGTAAAGTTCTTCAAATGTAGTACTAGAACATGATGATCATGGATATCCATGACGAAACTTGCAAGGGTTTGTAGTATATCTAGGTAAAAAATCAAGTGCCTACTCCTCTTTTGACTCAGATGATGATCCTTTTGACATAGGATGGTGATCGTGGAAGTCTTAAACACCACTTTTTCTTCTCATAGGAAATTTGAATACCATATAGTCACTAGAAATACAACTTCCTTCTTTCAACTTTTAGGTCCATGAAAGTTATTATATGCACAACTTAGTTGAACAATGGAAATATGAGTTTTGAATCTTACGTGATTTGGTTTGCACACATACCATCTTGAAGCAAGCAGATACAATTTTGAACATATCGTACATATTAATGTGGAATTGACCATTTTTAAGAAAAATGATAAAAAGAGTAGATTATCATGAATAAAATTTTATTTTCCAAAACATATCTTTTCAACAAGAATGATTACATAATCATGTATTGTCCGATCTAGTTTTGGGGGTTGTATACTCATTATATTCACATAATCTAGAGACAATTGAACATCTTTCAAAATAGAAGTAATGCATCTATTTCCTCTTGGATGGCTTTAACTGTTATTGATTATATCCATAGTCTAGTGCATTAACTTCGAAGCACAAAGGATCTATAATGTTTTCTTCCTTCTTTGTTACTTTGGAATGATTAGCAACTTTAGGTTGTGCTACATATGATTAAAAATATGATTTATAATTCTTATTCATTTTACATATGTGCCTTGATTAACATTGTGGTACAAGTTATGGCATAGGTTTTATTTGATCTCTTTTCTCATATGTGGGTAGTGTGCTTAGACCTTGTAGTAGTGAATCTCTAGCCTCTAATTGATGTGATGGTGGAATATGATTGTGATGCAAGTAAGTTCTTTGAAGCTCTCCTTTTTGGATGCATTCGAATGGATACTTCATGTCTCATCAGCCATGTTCTATTTGGAGGTATATTGAGCTCAAATGGTGTATTAACAATAAGTTGTGGATATATTCTTCCCCTTTGTGCATGTGCTTTGAATATTTATTTGAATGGTCAGCTCTATGGGGGTTGATCTTTATCATGCTCTCAAGAATGAATCTATGGAGAGGGCTATGAACTACTTTGATATTTTTAATTCACTTCACTTTGTCATATTGAACCAATCTGTGACTGTATGGTGACCTTTGTAGCATGTATACTTCATCCTCCCTGATGGAGTTGCATCCAATGTTCATGGTGTAGCTTGAACATGGATAGGATATACCACAAAAACGTGTTATTATGAAATAAACAAATTATGCCTTTTATATAACTTCATTTCCAAGTTAAACCCTCACAATATTTTTGTGCATGACATTGACCATGATGCAACGGTCTTACTCATAGCCTCCAATTTTCACTTGCAATTTTGTGTTGTAATTTTCATGAAAACGTTTCTAAATTCAAACTCTTGCAATTTTTTTTGCGATAAACAAAGTATAGCGTTTCGACCTTCCACGCTCACATAGAGATATCTTTTTGTTTGATCCTCCTAACCACCGAGCAACCTACAGTTTTTCAAATACTCCCCTATTCGAGAGAGATCATACTCTGTCTTCTACCAATTTATGTATTCATACCCATAATATGCTATGTGGCATGAACTACCCTGATGAATATCATATCCCAATGAATATCATATGACAGTCCCTTACCCTTGAAAGCATTTTCGTCCTCAAAAATGTAGACGAAACGTCCATAATGGTAGAAGAAAGTGCTCAGACTCGCCTTAACACCATGTACTCTATGTACATGGTCATCTCTGTGTGTTGTTTCCCTGTGTCCTTCCCCTTAAGAAGTCTCATATGAGATCATCTCAAAGGTGGGAAACCGTCTAAGTGGTGCCTAGTATCTCCCATGTACATTCCACCTCCAAAGTATCACTCCCATAACATACAACATCATGCAAATGACCTAAGTCCATATGATGTATCCTCCTTGGAGCAATAGCATGTAAAGCAAGTGTAAAAGTGCCAAGCTTATAGGCTTGACCATATCATAATGGAGATAATAAACCATATAATCCTATAAAATATAGAACAAAATCCCATAACAAGTGACTTCAAACCCATCTAAGACTAAATAATAGATTTCCCTCATACCACTCTAGGTCTTCCTATTCTTGAGTGTACTCACAAGTAATAGTTTAACTTAACTATCTTGTGAACTATGCAAATCCATCATCTAGCTCATGGTAGTAAAATGCAGTCTCTACATTTCACCAACCAAGAAGCCTGTGGTTTTTCATCCATTACCTATGGACTAAGTTCTAATGGAAGAGCATCTACTCGCACTTGTGCAAGCTCTAATATTTCTCTTTCTTGTAGTTTGCCATATGAATGCAGAAAGCATTCCCTTTGAGATTCAGATAATCTCTAAGTACCCATCCTCCTAACTGATGTTTACTCATCATACTCATGATGTAACACCAACTAAGAGTTTAGTACCATAATAGGTTAGATATATCTCTATCTCCTAAAGACCCTAAAGAGAAGAGTCATAACTCTACTCCCAGTCTACCTAATGTCAATAACTAGATCATCTCATCTAGTCAAAGACCATCATTGGAGTAACATAATTAATCCTCTCTAGAGTCTCCATGTGAGACTCAATCTCACCATAATGATTAACTGATCTCCCTCTTGCCTTTGATAGAAGAGTTCCACTTCTATCTAGACAACCTAAAAGTGAGAAAGTGAAACTCTCTCACTCTCTCTCTCTCTCTCTTTATTCAATCTCTTCTAAGGAAAAGAGCTCTAGTAGTGGAACCTATTACACTTTCCCTTTCCCTTTGAAAGAGATTTTGTTGAATCCATTTTCTCTACTCATCCATAGTTGAGAACATGCACATAAATTCTCTATACTTTTCCTTCCAAAATAGTGGAGAATGAAACTCTCATGTGAAGGAAAATTACATTGAAAAGTAGAGTAAATGAATTCCTTCAAAAATATAAATTAAGTGATGTTTTCAAAACAGCTCTTGTGTCTAAAGGAAAATATGTTATATTCTTCTCCTACGAAGAAATCATATTTTCCTTTCTTTTTTCTCTTTCAAAGAATAGGAGCTAAAGTGAGACCTCTGAGCTAAAGTGAGATCGCTGAGCTGATTCCCACTTTCTCCTTTCCTTAAAATAGAAACTCATGAATTTATTTAGTCCTCTCTTCCATAACTAATGCATAATCCCTCATTAGAGACAGTACTATAAAGATGGAGAACAGATCTCCCCTAACTAATGAAGATGTATGTAGTGAAGACAAATTCCTAATAAGGGTCAAAGCCCTCTACTAAAATGGTCAGTAGTGATATGACATGATACTAAAAACACATGTGTATCCATACTAAAGAGAAATCTCTATCAACCATCCTCTATACATGGATCGATATGATCCAATCAACTAATGGAATTATCCTTCCTGAAAAGCTCAAAATGAGTATGTGATACCAATGGTGATAAAATCACCTATCACATTCTCTAATGGAAGAATAAATCTTCCCTATACTATGAAGGGTAACTCCCAATCCTAGTAGGAGATGTCTACTAAGAGCTCTCCTCTGATCTAGTGAGACATGATGCCATGAATGATGAGTTCTTTTCTTTCTAGCCATGGAAGAAGAGTGCTCAAAGGGAAGTCATTTCCATCATCCCATATTAGTGAAAACTTCTTCACGGTGTCATAGCTACACTAAACCAAATATATATTCCATGTAATGGAATATGTAGGTGGACTGTAATGAATCCCATATCCTAAAGTCATGTCAGTGGACTCAAATGCGTCCGATGTCCTTGAACTAGTATAGTTTGGTTCTAGTCAACAAATGACAATGGATATCCCTTTCTATTCCAAACTAACTTGTTCCTAGGTACCAAGACTAAGTCTAAGTACCTTTCTATAGATCCCGATATACATAGATGTATTGCGTACCCCAACTATTTCTAACTAAGGGATCTATGCTCTGACTCATAGAGCTAGTGCCATACCTTTGGCCTTCCTAACCATCATGAAACCCATCTCTGTGATCCCATCTATTTGGTTTCCTTAGTAGTGTAGCAGAAATGTTTCACTACTTAGTCAAGTGATGTGCATGAGTGAAACTAGTCACTCTTTGGGTATTCCCAATAATACCCCATAGTCTCCTAATCATACTATGAGACTCTTGTGAAGATAAGTAAATCTTCACTACCTTGGAGATTATCATAAATGTATCTCCCGTGTCTACATGCAACTTCATAAAACCTATACAATTGCTTGTGCACATTACTAATGGTGAAGGTGTAACTCCTTCCCTTAGCAATCCTATGGTCTAAATCCATAAGGATTTAGACCATAGGGATCCATATGGTCTAAATCCATAAGGATTATCTGTAGGGATCCTGTTCCTAATGAAGTTGCCTTATCTATGATACTGTGATGGTGCTAAGTCCATCAAATAAATGCTTAGAAGCATGCCTACATCTTATTGATGTTTGCAGAAAAGGCATGTTACCATGCCATAACATTCTTACCTAAAGGTAAGTGCGTATATAACACCATGCCGTAAGAAAAATTTCGACAACATTTCCCAAAAAAATTGAACCACTCAGTGGCACACGCGCCACCAAACAACATAGGGCTTGACAGGCCCATGGCATGCATGCCATAAACTCATATATGGAATCCATAACCTGCAAAACATGAAAACAAAATGCTAGCAACAATTCCCTGTGTTGCATAGCCATGTAGTTTCTGCAATCCTCTTTCGTGCAAACAATCTAAAAGTATACTTCTCACCTATTGATCCATACTTTTAGAATTTAAACAATGATCAACATTTGATTTATGCAATCCAATCTATGTATGTATATACAAAACATGCCATAACATAAAGTAAAATGCTTGAAAGCATAAAGCATACGTCCCTGAATGATTTGGTATCGGAATTGCATGCATCCAATCCTTCTTGATGAGCTTCAAGACCTCTGCACCCTTCTCCTCTGGTCCTAACATAAGCTTTGAAGTGTCCGAAAACATCGGATCACTTCCCAAAACATAAAGCATGGTCAAGCGACTACCAAAATAATGCAAATTTAGTCAAAAAATGCATTTGTAATCCTTCTTTAGACCTGCAAAACCCACTTTAGGACCTGCAAATGATCATAAACTGAAATATACAGCATTTGCAAAGAGCTCGAAGTAAAATTACTCAAATCTCCTTCCCGGTTTGAAAGATATGGCTCCCGGAAGGTAGTTACCAAAAACTATTCAGACTTTGCAGAGCTGTACAGACCTGCTAAAATACATATTTTCCAAACTTTCTTCTCATAAACTGAAACTGGAGCTTGTGCTCTTCAAAGCAAGCCATAGCACGTCCAATTTGGAGTTTCCTAGCCCAAGATATGGCCTTTCCAAGCGGGACATGCCAAACTAGTGGACTATTGGAGGGGCTAGAAAAAGTGTGAAAGTGTGATTTTTGGGGTGCCCAAAAGCATTCTTCCATCATGAAAATCCTAAAACTCTCTCCATAACCTCAGAGGTTAGTATATGAAGATGCTTGGGCCTATTTTCAACTTTCCAGATCCTCCTTTCGTGCATGGTAATTTGCTCCCCAAAAGAGGCCTAAATCAAGATTTTTGCTTTCATACGAAACTTAAATGGGAGCTTTTCGCAAACTCCTAATCCACTCCTAATGTGGATTTTTCTTGGATTCTCTCTTCTCCATGGTAATTCATACACCATACTTCATGTACATGTGCACTCATCCATGGGAAGCCTCATAAATGGGTCTTTTCTTACTCCCAAAAGTGGAGTTTGATAAAAATTAACATCTGAAATTTTCTCAAAAAGTGCGGGAAGGGGGTCTTTGAGGAGGTAAAATTCCTCCTGAATTTATTCTTTTACTGAATCTTATGATTCCTTTCTGAATTCCATATACCATACTCTCAGTATATGTACTTTTTCCCATCCATCCATAGCTAATACACCTGTTTTTCCCTCGTTCAAAATGAGAATTTCTTAAATTCAGGTGCTGAAATTTTTTCTCAAACTGTGATGGAATGGGGTTTTGTGGAGCTTAAAACTCCCATCATACTGAGGTATATTTTGGATTTCTTGATTGTATATGGAATTCAATAAACTAGACTATAGGTGTGCATGATTTTTCCTACCAAACCAAGAAAAATCCCTCTTCATATTCCCTTCGAGAAATGGCTACTAGTAAAAAATAGCTTCTGAAATCTATGTGCAAATCATGAAAGTAGGCTATTTCGGAGGTGACTAAAGTTTATGCTGTCTCATATTTGGAGGGATCTCTCGACACTAGATGAGAGTATACATCTTATACTCTCCAGACTTATAGTTTTCTTCAAAGGGCTTTATTCTCAAACCCTTCATTTTTTTCTCTAAATAAAGATTTTACCAAAAATAAATAAAAAACACTCAAACCTGGAAGTTGAAGGCATAACTCCTTGCCAGAACCTCAAGGAAGAATGCAAAAATCCATTTTCCTTTGCATATGATTACTTCTCCCAATAGCTTTGGATGTGTCAAACCTTCCTTCTCGGTGCCACCTTCACCACTATCTTTCATCCGAATTGAGGATTTTTCCTCCTCTCAATCCTCCCATCAACAGAGAAGATCTTTATGCCATCATTCACTTTGAAGTCCTCAAAGAGCGAAGAGAAGGCCCTCCCATAGTTGCTCCTTCATGGATAACTCCCGTCGCACGGAATAGAAAGTAGTGTTGCATATTACATGGCATAGAAGCTTTGGCATGTTGGATATGTGGTCAACTTCTCAATAAGGATGGCATGGGTTCAAATCCCCCGCCCTCCAACATGAAAACTGCGATAACCTTTTGCTCTGATACCACTATAGTGTTTCGACCTTCCACGCTCACACAAAGATATCTTTTTGTTCGATCCTCCCAGCCGCCCAGCAGCTTATAGTTTTTCGAATACTCCCCTATTCGAGACAGATCATACTCTGTCTTCTACCAATTTATGTATTCATACCCATAATATGCTATGTGGCATGAACTACCTTGATGAATATCATATCCCAATGAATATCATATTACACAAAGCAATTATTATTCCAACTTTTTTATATGCATAGAACCACTAATATGACATGTATTTTCGAAGAAATTGTTCATAGATCTAGTGGGACTTTTCCATTATTAATGTACTAAAATCTTGAGTGATACAAACTGATACTTCAAAATGCTCCATATCAGAATACAACATGTGATACTTCAATGATTAAAATGAGCACAACCTAAGAAACAAACGACATCTAAATGTAGATTGTACTTTACCTTTCACTATTCCAAGTCATTGATGATCAATATCTTTAATATGAATTTGAGTGTATCACCACAACCTATACTAGAAAGATAAAAATATATAAGATCAAAATAAAAATGGATGTAAAATGAAAATTCGTAGAATTAGCTTTTATTGTAGAAGAAAAACAATGATTTTAAAGCCACTATACATAAAACATGTATTTATTTTTTTGTTTTGTGCAAACAGAAGCATATGCATATGAGTTCTTCATCAACTAAGGATATGAGTTCTTCATCAACTAAGGATATGAGTTCTTCATTGACTCCTTAGTCATGATTGCATGCTATACATAACTCGTCATATTTTCTTTTATGTGTAAATATTCTATAGAAATATTAATCACGTCCTCATTAAAAATCATCTTCCTAATAAATACCTTCTACAAACATAGAGAATTTTTCACACATTTGCCTATCCATTATACATTGTAATATTGTTGTCATTCTTTTGAAAACAAGGAGAAGTAAGTAAACTAAACTTTTTAAAAATTGAAAGTGCTTCTTTGGTGTTCAGTAATGAGTTATTTCTGAGATGAATTATCTATGCAAGGGCAATATTGTTTTCATTTTTTGCAAATATGAGAATCTAGAAAAATACAAACCTGATTGGAAGAATATGATGTTTGTGTCCTATCACTCTACATGAAAGAGCTTCCATGATGGTATTTCTTGTTTTTTCTACAGGAAAAAAGGAGATGAATGTTGGAATGTAAAATGAATACTAGATCTTTGATCAAAAGGATATTTTGAACCACCTACTTTGACATGAATATTGCCATCTCCAAGTAGAAAATGTTCATTGTTCCATTATAAGTACCTCCTATCCTTGGAGAAAATAGTTTCAGTACCCCATGGCTACGAGAACTCAGATGGTAAGAGAGAGGGAGAATTCGTAATAACATGTATAATGGACTATGATGTAGAGAGAAATATTATTTTTCTGATATGTGTATGGTTCAAGGTGAACTTTTCCATTCTATGTGAGTGAAAATGATAAAAATTTGAAAAAAAATCTTTTTTGGGGGCTAAGGAAAGTTATGAGTTTGATTAGGTGGCACTTTACTTTTGGAGGGAGCTTTAAAGAAGAAATTTTTTGAGTTTTTTTCTTGAAAAATATGTATAGAAAAGTGACTCATGATATGTATATCAAAAAATGGACACTTTCCAATTAGCAATAACTAAATATGTGACTTTTCAAAAAACTTCAATTTTTTTATTCACAAAGATGGATGAATTTGATGATTTGTAGAGTGGAATCTATCTCGCTCATTCTTTTGCACAAGAGAGAGATAAGCTTACTTGGGCCTTAAAAAAAGCCTAGTTTGTGTCAAACGAATATAACCCTTGCTCTTGTGGGATAAGGGTGGTCATGCGAGTACTACACCCATTCATTGCATAGGGTGATGTGTACATGACATGTGTGGCTCTTGATGATCAAGTACAAATCTATTTATTTGAGAAGTTTCTTGTTCATTTATCTCACAAAGAGTATCATTATAATCATATGTACTAGCTTGAGGTAATTGAGGTAGAGAAGGTATGGTAATTCTCTTCTTTCTTTGTAGATTCTAACCTTGATCTTCTATGTCCATGTTCTTTTCCACTTTCCATATGGTATTTTGTGAAAAGATCCTTAATCGGTTTTTTTGTTTGTTTTTGCATGTAAAGCCCTCTCAATATTTTGTCCCATGTTGTGTTCTTCCTTTTTAATCATGCTTTTAATTCTTACTTGAGAAGTAAATTTCTAGTCTTTTTCTTATTGGTTCTCTTGTCACTATCTTTTATGGCTCCCATGCATCCTCATAGTGATATCGTCTTGGGAATATCTCGTGTACTCATGTCTCTTACATAGTAGGATCTAAATGTCTCTTTGTTCCATATGAGGTATCTTATTTTCCTTTGGACTACATTCTATGCAAATTAAGATGCTATTAGAAGGCATCACATGAGTATGGGCCTTGGTAAAATCAAAAGTTGATGTGATAGAGGAAATGCTACTCTCATGTCATGGGTTATTGTGAATATCTTATTTAATACATACCAAATTGAAGGTATTTTTACAATTATATTTTTTAGGAGAAATAAAATTCTCCATTTTCACATACCCTACCCCAAAGTGAAGTGCTTCGCTAAACTTTTGGTGGGTAATCTTGTTCTCCACTTAAATCCCTCTTTATTTCATTGATATTGCAGCCACATTTCCATTATCCACCCTTAGGGTGTCGATGAATTGAGCACACTTCTATAAATCTACTCCTATAAAAGGTAGATGTACGTGCATTTCAAAACCATTTTTGCTCGAGATGTGGAGTATCCCTTCACGTGATTGTTGCAATGCTTCAAATTGGTCTTCTACCAAATGAGTGAAGTTTATCACTTTGAGCCCTTTGGATTATGAGGCCTAAGGCAATCTTGAGGAACCGTGTTAAGATGAGAAGCATTGATGAATGCAGTTTTGTATTACAAGCATGTGCTAGTTCAATGCTACTTTTGCTTCAAGTACAATGGTAAATGAATCAACACATTCTTTGGAATTGAGGTGTGAATAGATGCTTGAATTTCTCTTCATTCCATGACTGCACTTTAGCTCTGTCAAGTGGAGTTCCATACATTATTTCATCCTCCTTTCGTAATATCTTTCAACAATAGAAAATTGAATATGCATTTCATGACATTTTTAGTTCTAAACACTTAGGACTTATGAAGATATGTGATCTTGCTAAGACGCAGTCCTTACGGCATGTAGCTTATAAGGTTATCCTTGAGTATTTAATCAAATGCAAAGAATGCGAGGTCAATAAGTTTGAAATATTTTGGATTGGAGGTCTCATCCACCTAATAGATATTTTGAATGGGAAGTGGGAGAGGATCTCTATAGATTGTATAGTAGGATTACCCAAGACATAGAGGAAATGATTGTTGTAGGTAAAGATAGATTAACCAACATAGGTTTACTCCAACATGTAACACAATAAATGTACTAGAGGTGGATAGGATATTTGAAGAGAATGTAATCTACTACATTTGGAAATTGTTTTGGATTGACATCTGAAATTCAAATACCACTTTCGAGAGCAACCTTCAAAAGGTTTGATACCAAGCATAACATGAGTACCACTAAGCATCTCTAGTTGGATGGTTAGTTTAAGAGGGTTAGTCAAATCCTAGAGCATATGCTATGAGAATATGTGAATGAACAAAGAACTATCTCGGAAGATTAGTTACCTATAGTAGAGTTTAAATATAATAGTATCAAGCATACTTCCACTAGACATACTCCATTTATGTTTGTGTACAAGCTTCTACCAAAATGTCTTTATGAAGTAGGATTGAAATAAGTGAAAGTTCAACGTGCAAAGGAACCATTGGGGGAGATGAATGACATGCTTAGGCTTCCCAAAGATAGTAGTAGGAGGGCTCAAGATAGAGTGAGAGGCTATGTTGAACATGAGAGGAGATAAATTAACTTTGAGTTAGGAGTCCAATTCTATGTTAGAATTTACATGCAAGCTTAAAACCATGATGATAAGGTCTTATCCAAAACTAAATCCTAAGTATTCTAGAACATTTCTAATATTAATGATGATAGGAGATATGGCTTATAAGCTCCAACTTCTAAAAGATAGTTGGATCGATCCAATGTTTAATATGTGCTTGCTGAAGACAAGGCTCGAATATGAAAATCTCATTCATAATAGTGAGGTCATGGAGACTATTTCTATTCAATATGTTGCACATGAGTTGAAAGGGTACTATGCACTTAGAGAAATGAATGATGAGGATATTATATATGGAGTAATTAGTAAAATTGAAAGATACCTCAAAAGTTAGTGCTACACGGGAGTGGATGAGTAACCTTGAGATATGATATCAAACATTTGTTTTGGCTTCCTTATGGAATCCTTATGGGGAAGGATATGGGGAAACACTACGAAGGCATGACCATGTACATAGCGTACATGGGACTGCGTGGGAGGAGTCACAAGGCTCTTTTAGTTCTCATTCACATATTCCAATACCATGTTTGAGGAAAAATGGGCATATATGGAAGGAAATATTATATGCAAAATAGCGTGAGGCCCTCCTTGTAGTAAGTTGGCACATGAACATCTGAGTGGGTATTTTACATGGATAGGGAGGGAATTCTTGATTAATACCATGTGGTGGCGAGAACGAAAGCTAGTAAGCATCGTGCATGCACCACATAATGGTATCCCATCATCATCCTTGCGGTTTTAGTAGTTCTTAAGTGAAAATAGTGGGCTTTGAGAGCTGCAACATTAACGATAGTTTTCCTTCATTTACTATAAAATTTGTTCTTTGGAAAACGTTTTTCACCACTTTCAAATTTTTTAAAGAGTTTCTTCTAAAGGCTATGAGATAAAACACATCATCTTTTGCAATGATGACAATACTTTGTCCATTTGTATTTTAGAGACTATACTCCAGCACGTGCAAGAAGGACATTAGTAAAAAAAGTCTTTATTTCTATCAGTTTCACATGGTAAAAGAGTAGTTAAAGTTGGTTGAACTTGTGAGAAAGGTATTAATTTAGGCAAACTATGTACATCCATTTTTTTTTCAACACGTCAAACAAGAAAACGTAATCAATGTCAAAAATAAATCTTTTTCTTAACAATTACCATCCATCAAATTCACGAATCTCTTCAATTGTATATGCATTATGTAGCTATTGCATACCAAATTTCTATTGGTATTTTCTAGGCAATGAAGTCATTACAAAAGCATGAAGTACTTCTCTATATAATTATGTAGTTGAGCTAAGCCCAACGTGTGAATAGAAATAGTGCTTGCCTGTGAGAATCTCATAAGTTGCCTAGTTCAGAATCGTCTTTGATATAGATTTGAGTGTTTGAGAGGCTATCTCAACTTTTCAAAAGCTCATGTTTATACGATCCTATGCTAGAATAGAGCTCAGATGGCTGACCTCTCAAGAAATCAGCTTGCGAACGGAGATCTTGCAAAATCAGAATCCAGGGAGTGGTATCAGAGCCTAGGTGCTATGATATCAAGTTCCTCTACTTTGTGGAATTTGATAAAACCTTTGTGAGAAGACACGTGAGTGATCCGACATGAGAAACAAGTGAACATAGATGTCTCCAAATGATGCATACTTGAAGGTCGTAACCAAAAGTAGGCCATCCTGAGAACTATGTGAATGTAGATGTATCCAAGAATGAGGATATATCCAAACGAGCTTAATTGTGCCAAAAAAAAAAAAATCAAATCTCAAGAAATGGGCATTCAATAACCTCTTTGGCTCAAGTGGGAAGATTGTTGAAGTAAGCTGCACTTGTCAATGGAAATTATCCTTCACTATGAGGGTTTCATACGTTGGCTATTCACAAGGATTTCACAAGAAGTTTTGATTATTGGGGTGGCTAACTTAGCCTGTGGTTAGTCATGGTTAAGTAGGCCCATGCTAGGTAAAGATCAGATGTTTCAGCTCTGAAGAAGTTTGCTCCCCATTGGAGATCCTACAAGATCCAACTCTCATAATCATGTTCCCCCTTAGCACCATTCTTTTACCCTACACTTTGATAATATGTTTCTTTGATATCTCCCACCTTAAGAAATTTTTTTCTATCTTTCCCTTGCTATTAGTTCAATTATCTCATCTAAAAAGTAGAAAATATAGTATCACGAAGATTTGACACTTCTAAAAAAGAATTTCCCTCATGAAACGTTTCTTAGATTTCCATAGCTTAAAGGTGGTGGGAATCCATAGATATCACAAGAAGATCTTCTTTATATTTTGTTTGGACTTGCCAGCTTATATTTTAACGTGTTGATTGCTCCGCATTATCTAACAATGGAGGCTATCAAATCTAGAAAATTTTCATGAACTCGAGATCATTGAGAGAAACAAGGCAGACATATGGATTAGGTGACACGAACCCGGGTAAGGCAAGCCTTTCATCGAGATTCTATTTTTGAAACCAAAGAGTAAAACAAGGAAAAATTAGTTATGGCCTTCATCCATACACATCTTCACCTCAAAAATTTTTCTTTTGCTTCCTCAACATGAAGGAATATTCGTCAATCGTATTCAAAATACAATGAAATATTAAGTGAGCCCTTTATAATGAAGATATACCAATAGAAATCTTCGTATTGATAGAGGCTAGGAAAAATCCTTTGAAGCAAAAATTGCATAGTGTATGGTCTAGCGATAGATCTTTCACTAATTATGTGGTAGAAAGAAGTGAAACTTGGCAGGAATGCATTAGAAATACAAACTCAAGAGACCATGCATTCTTTCAACACAGAGGAAGAGGCTCTAGTAGTGGTTGATCAAGCTCTATAAATGTAAATTCTTTGGATATGCCAAGAGGAAGAGGTAGATCGAATTCAAGAGGTAGAGGTAGACCGCAAGCACCTAGAGACTATTATCATTGTGGAAAACATGTCCATTTTGAAAAGGATTGACATCATAAGTAGCATAGACAAAAAGGAAGAAGTATATGTTGTCATGGATTGAATGGAAAATTCTCTACAGAAAGTTCTTATAGAGATTATGGCAGAGACAATATTTTTGCCATGGAGCATGTGTCGAATAGCATTTGTAAACCTGAAAGTGATATGAATTGGTATATGGACTCTTGTTGAACAAATCATATGACAAGAATAGGGGATTGGTTTGAGTCTAAAAAGCCTTTGAGGACTAAAGAGTATTTGGCTAGATATGATACATCACACTTAATTAGCAACATTAGAAATGTATACCTAGTACAAAAGAATGGTGTCCAAAATACATTGAATTATGTTTAACATGTGCATAGGATTACAAAGAACTTAGTTTTAATTGGTCAGCTTGCAGATCAAGATATGGAAGTAATCTTCAATAAGCATGAATACTTCAATCATGATTTCAAGTATGGAAAAAGATGAAAATTTCTTGCTCATAGAAAGAAAATGGGTAGATTATTCATGTTTGATATCGGGACACCTCCTTATGAGAATATGTATGCCAAGAAAAATATGCATTTTGATATAGCTGAATTCTAACAGACGCGAATCGGTCATATAAATTTGAGAAAATTGAAGTCTATGGAAAAGCAAACGATAGTGCATGGTCTACTGAGATTCCATCATTTAATTTTTGAGAGAATATATAAAGCATGTGCATTTGGCACACATAAGTGTACGAAGTTCTTAAGAAGCGAAGTACATAGAAAGAGACTTCTAGAGTTGATTCATAGTGACGTTGTGGAGTTGTTAATCAGTTGATGGCTCACTTTATGTTTTTATACTCATTGATGAATATAGCCTATACACTTGGATATTTTCTTTGAAGCATGAAAATGAATTTTTCAAATGCTTTGTCGAGTTAAAGGACATGGTTGAGAAGCAATTGAGCATATACATTAAATGTCCATGATCAGACTCAAGGGGAGAATATATTTCAAAGGAATTTGATCAATATCTTAGTGATCAGGAAATAGAAAGGTTATTTTCTTGTAGACACACACCACAATGGAATGGTGTTGCAGAATGCAAGAATCCTGTGATCGAGGAAGTTGCTAGAGCCAACGATTAAATCAAAAGAAGATAGAACTTCAAGATAATATGAAGAAACTCTTGTTAGAGGATCTACAAGAGTAAGGCATCCTGTGGGTAGGCTAAATCTATTCAATAAGTCTATGAAACTTCATCATGTGTACATGATAGAAAGAATCAAGCATGATGAGCCATATAACTTTAATAATGTGTCACAAAATGAAGATTGGTGTCAAGCAATGGAAAATGAGATGAATGCATTAAAGAAGAATGATACATGGGAATTAGTGGAACTGCCACCAAATAAAAAAGCTATTGGATGCAAATGGGTGTATAAAGTATAGAGCAAACATGATGGTTACATGGAGAGATATAAATCACATCTAGATGCAACATTATATGAACAAGTATATGGATTGGATAATGATAAAACATTTAGTCCAATGGTCAAAATCACAATAGTGAGAAGCATGATTGCTTGGACTGCTATGAACAATTGAAAATTGTTTCAAAAGGATGTTAAGAATGTATTCTTGAATGGTAAATTGCATGACACACTCTATATGCAACATCCGGAACATTATGTGCATCCAAAGTATCCGCACTATGTATGTTAGTTAAAGAAAGTGCTTTATAGAATGAAACAAGCACCAAGAGCATGGTGTGAATGATTCACTAAAAAGCTAATGGATCATGAATTTATGCAATCAATGGCTAATTATTCACTATTTGTTTGGAATCATGGAAGCAAAATGATTCTATTAGTGATTTTTGATGATGATTTGATCATTCTTAGCAATGATGAAACGAAAATTGTTGATTTGAAAAAGCAACTAAAATTTGAAGTTTTGATGTTAGATTTAGGAGAGGTAAAATAGTTTTTGGGAATTGAAGCAATTTCAATGCAAGAGGGAATTTGGATGATACAATGCAACTATATGCTCGAAACACTTGAGAGATTTGGTATGAGTGTTCAAAAACGTGTTGATAGACCATCTCATGCTAATGCTAAGCTCATGGATGATGGAAATTCTTGGATGATGCAAATATATATAGGAAGATGGTTGGAAATTTGGTTTATGTAACAAAGAGCAGACCATATTAGAGTTTTGTAATTGGCTTAATGAGTCAATTTATGTATAAACCATGTAAATGATTCTAAAAGCGTATTCAGAATACCATACAATATTAAGAGGGCCCTACAAAATTGAAACGTACGAACAGAGAAATTCCTATAATGCAATCCTTGTTAGTGTAAACTTTTGAAAGAATGCAGATGAAGATAAATAGGGAAAAGTAAATGTGATAGAGATGGAAGGTAAAAGAGAAGATACGACATCAGGAAAACATATGAATGCATTAAAACTATTAAAAAAGGCTGATCCTATATACAAATCTTAAAAGTAGAAAGGAACTTGACGTACAACGGTTAGTAAGATTCCAACATCTACCCCTTGCCTTTTAAAATCGGTGATGGAATCAAGTGTGATAATCATAAATAAGTGCACTGAAATGGCTTTCCACGTGGAATATTAATGAAATATCTTTAAATAGAATGTATGTCTCTGAAAACAACTTGTCGAAGACTTCCGTTTTAACTATAATGATGATATACTCTAAGATCTAGATCAAGGGTGAACCCTACATGTATATATAAGCAGCTTGGATCTGATTCTATGAGTTCTATAATTATTCAAGAAATGGATATGAAAGAAGACATGTATGACCACCTTTGATTGTATTCCTTAGAAAAATCCCTCATCCTCAGAGGAAGGAGAGTGCAGATCTATAAAATTGTCCGCCATTTGGACACTCAATATCTTTGTAGTGCAAGGATATACGCTTTTAAAAATTTGATCTTCATGAATGAGATGGTAGTTTTATTAGCTTGCTTCGTATGTGTTCTTAATTTCTTATAACTTTTTCCTCTTCTTAATCAAATTTGAGCTATTAATGCCCATGTCGTATGATCTGATTACATGCTTAATCTATATAAATCCATTCCCCAATTTAAGAAAGCTAGAACTTCGAAAAATTACAAAATGCCTTCATGATTCCATGCAAGATCAAACAACAATGTTTTATGATTAAATAATGTGAATCGCTTTTAACAAAAAGAAATTATTGTTAGACTTCGCTGTTCCTTAGATTTGTCTTTTTATTGCTCAAGGATTTCAACATAGTAAAAGTGGACGGAATTAGCACTCATGTGGACCCATCATCATAAGTCGCAAATTTTGACGTGTTCGTAAACGAGTTTCCAAAAGTCTCGTTTTATACCTCGACTCCATGTACCTAGCCCATAACTCTATGTTGCTCTTCATCAAATAAGCATTTGTAAACGATCCATTCGCCTGAATGTACTAGTAATGTATAAATCATTTTGATTTCTTAAAGTCAATGTATGAGAGCACGTTCTCGAATACCCACGAAGACTTTACGTAAGTGAGAAAAGTCATGAAAATTGCGGTTTGATCCTTTCGTAGGGAAAGACTTTACGTAAGTGAGAAAAGTCATGAAAATTGCGCTTTGATCCTTTCGTAGGGAAACAATGTTGGCTTGATTATATCTCCACGTTACAGAAGAATCTGATTATCTTTTTTTTTTCATTTTTGTGGCGCCCTAAGGGCTGTTATATGAATCACACATTTCTCAGAAAACGCTATTTAATTTGTTACTAAATTCCACAACGGCCTTCGTATGCCCAACGCATGTGCAAGCTATACAACTCACTCGATTTGAGAGCACCACATGCAGAAAGCATTATAGGTCAAGTGATATGTACCTTTAACAAAGGGCTCCCCTGTAGATCAAGCTCAGTATTATTCTTATCTAAAGTCAGTCAATTGTTTTATGAGTGAGCACTCATGGGGATTGAACCCAAAACCTCCTCATTCTCATCCATGAGCCTCAACAACAAGGCTAAGTAAATTTTTTTCTAATTAAAATAGAAAGAAATAAAAATGCTATTGAGTCTGTTTCACTTCACTCGTTGATCCAACTTAAGGGCTCTATGAACTGGCTTCCACACTAAGGTGCACTTCGGGCAGGAGAAAGTGAGGTGATTGGCGTCGTCCCATCTCCTCTAAAATCTTTTTTTACCATGAAAGAATGCCATAAGTTTTGCTTGATCTTGCATTGGTTGAGATCTTATAGTAGAACGTTTGACATCAGAGAACTTATTTCTTACATTCCATCAGTAAATGCCAAATATTTTTGAACTTGAAACCCACGCTACTCCAAGAATGACACCATTTGTTTTTTTTTTTTCTCTTTTTGAGAATGTGGTGCTCCTCGAATTTCTCTTAATGATTGGGATGTCTTCGATTACAAGTGCTCCACTTCATACCATTCAAATGCGGATGCTTCTTTATGTATTAATTTTTTCTCCTATTCATATTCTTAAAATTCCCGCTAAAGAGCATACCATGATGATTTTATGATAGATCATGCATGATCGTTCTTAGTAGCTAATACCGATTCTCTAGGGAATTCCATCAACAACTCAGATCTTCAAGAGGATCTCAATAGGGATGTCATTGCAACAATGTGTCATTGTCTAAGGGTGTGTTCAGATGGGGCGGTAGAGTTTAGCTGATCCAAATGGAATCCCACTATGTTTAGTTCATAGAAAGTGGTGGTAATCTCTGAAAATAAAACTATAAATTTGATATTATTGGTTAAATCATGAGATTGGCCAATAACCATGGCTTATTAGAGAGGCACAAACTTTCGTTTTTTTTTTTTGTTTTTTAATGGAGGTTTGGCTGAGGCCTACTCCCCCTGACTTTAACTTTCAAATTGCAACTGTACAAGGAAGGGCATAGTACCCATGGGACTCCCCTCATCCCACAAGAATAGGGGTTTACAAGACAAGGTTAAACAGCGGTCACAACTACTGCGAGGATGAACAAACGATGGCACCTCAGCCACATGCAACATCTTTCCAAGATACATTGTCCCTTACATGTTGCTGCTAGGGATTGAACCCTCGCCCCCGCCTCAAGAGGCGAGAGGCCCAACCACTAGGCCAGCGAACTGGGACTAGGCACAAACTTGTTGCAAGGGGGGGAGGCTGCCTCAATGAATGGTGAACCTGGAACTACTTTTCTGTTCCATCAAATAAAATCTTGACATCTGGACAGCACGATTCTGCCGTCGAGCTATGTGAATCCAGCCTAAAGTAGTCTAATTGCGACAACAAGGCTGAATTGATATATAGCATTGTCGAAAAGTTATCATGTCAGAGAGGTTGATGTTGTCTCTCAATGTAGCTACTCCTCCCTTATTTATAGGTCGCGAGGATACAATCAGCATAAGGTGAACATTTTTGGGAATGCCAAAGACATCGCTGATGCCATCGGTCTGATTTTCGGCTCACTTTGCGAGGGTTTACCTGTATGATGCATCTGTTTGATAGGAGCCATCCAGAATCTTGTCGGATACGGATGGCTCTAGCTCTCGTCACAAAGAAAGTCACACAGCTTGGGCGGTTCGTATTCTAATGCTCATCAGCACGAATGGTTACGGCTGCAACAGCATCACTTGGGTTCAACCATCTACGCTCTGAACGTTGCACAATGGTTTGGCTACTGAAGGACTAGCTGCCCGCTTTGATACCACTTTGTGTGCTATCGCATAGCCCCCGGTTATGACGCTTCCATGAGACGATGCATATTTGGGGAGGAAGGAGTTACAGACAATGGATGTGTGGATAAGCCTTGTGCCCTGGCTCAATATGCGGGCATTTCTTTTGATTGATAAAACTTACTTACATGTGTTTATGTCACATCATCAGTCGCGTCATCCCTTCTTCTCTAAGATCCTTTTTATTCTGTGGGAATTGCATAGATTTTTCTGGTCTTGGATTTGGTTTGAAATCTTATAACATAAATTTTTACATAAGAGAACCAACTTCTTACTTTGCATCAATAAATGCCAAATATCTTTGAGCTTGACACCCCATCTAGTCCCAGAACGACACCATTTTTTTCTTTGCATCAATAAATGTCAAACATCTTTTAACTTGAGACCCCATCTAATCCAAGAACGACACCATTGTTTTGCTGAGAATGTAGTGTTCCTCCAGTTTCTCTTAATTATTTGGAATGTCTTCGAGTTTGTTATGATTGCTCCACTTTAATCCATTCAAATGGGGGTTCGTCTTTATATATTAGATTTCTTTTATTCATATTCTTGAAATTTCCACTAAAGAGCATACTATGATAATTGTATGATTGGTCATGCATGATCGTTCCTAGAAGCTAATGTCAATTCTCTAGGATATCCCATCAACAACTCAGATCTTCGAGGGGTGCTGAATAAACATGTCGCTAATACAGTGTGTCATTGTCTGGAGTAGTCGTGCAGCAACAAGGCTGATCCCATCAACAAACTCAGATCTTCGAGGGCGGCTGAGTAAAGATGTCGCTAACACAGTGTGTCAGTGTCTGAAGTAGTCGTGCAGCAACAAAACTGAATTGATCTATAGCATTGTCGAAATCTTGTCTTACCAGAAAGTTTCCCTCAAAGAAGTGAGGTGGAAAAAATATGTTCACTGTCGGGGGTCTAATCCTTCACCCGTTGCTGTAGGTGGTGCTCTTTTTGTCATATTGTCAAATTGACCATAGGTTGTTTCTTGTGTGCTTCCCCTCTGCCCCTTTTCCAAATTGGCATTTGGAGTGTCCGAAAGGATGGAGCTGCATGTGCATCTATAAAGGCTCGTTTGTCGCGATAGAGTGTTTCGTGCATCTTTGGTTTGTCGTACCCATCCTCTCTGTGGCAATAATTATGTGGCAGTAACTTATCATGGCTCATGGCTCCTTAAAGCCTTCTTTGCAATGAAACGGGATTCCGTGTTTCTTCACTCGCTCATGTACAGGCTACATAAATGGTGGCTTTTCCCTGTCGATCACCTTTGGTTTTCCATTAGTTTGACATTCTTTTTGTCTTCTTGTATCCAGCCTTTTTTTTCGGAGATAATGAATATTAGTACGAGAAAGTTGGAAGACAATGCGGCGGGCAGGCCCCCACCAATAGAAGCTCCCAATTAGAGGGTTGTAGCCATAACAAATCTTACATCGGAATATAGAGAGAGTAAAAGATTTCTCCATGCACTATGCTTTGTGCTCGTAAGATCACGATGAAGACTATAAATTTTTTGGGCTACACCAATAACAACATTAATACACAAATCAATAGTTATATTGACAGTTTTGATACAAGAAAAGACAAAGTCCCTTTTTTTTTCATTTTTAAAAATATTCAGATTCCTAATTATCCATATGTGTGCACAAGGTCCATTATTATGCAAACACCAAGAAGAATTTCATGATATCCTAGGCTTGAGATTTTAGCAACACTGCAAAACTTATTGAGAAGATTCCAATATTTGTGGGCATGCGAATAGCTGATAAATAATTGCCCAAGATTCTTATCCGCCATAGAAGCAACAAGATCATCTACTAGTATTCAAATTTTTGGCTTTAACTCCACTCCAGAATCCGTTGTCTATAATTAGCCATTGGAGAGAAGATTTCTTTATAGCTATGGGGAATGCCCAAATGAAATTGAATCTATATCTTCTTATGATCAATCAAGACTATCTACAGGTTGAGGATAAACCAGAGAGTCCACTTAACATTATGTCATCCATCAACTCACAATTCTGTAAAACGTATTTCCATGAGGCAACTCTAGACTTTCTACATTTAATCTTTTTGATATTCAATTCACTCCATTCGATGTGAGAGATCCACCCACACTAGATAGAATCCTTTAAGAAGAAGAAAGAGTAGTTCGTGAAATCATTATTCGGAATTACCTCCATCTAGATGTGTCACATGTTGCATACTAGTTTATTTCCTTTGGGAACAAAAATCTGAAGACAACTTACAATATTGCATACAAAATTATTATTCCAAACTTTGTAACTGTTTATGAAAACTTTAGAGCAATTCCTTTTAATACGATAGAGGAAAAAAACATCAGAACTAGTAGCTCTAAGATCTTCTTGGAGCTGACATTCATCTTTTCGAGGACATCATCAATAATGCTAAACATGTGTAGTTTTGCTGCACCTCGGGCCTCCTTCATGGTTTGAACTGGAGGGTTCTTCATGATTGTAGGGGTAATGTTCAACAAACACCTTCTTCGATAGGAGACTCCACCCAAATTAACAGGGTCTTGCTTTATTATGAAAATAACGTGCATATGTCACATGATTACATTGACATTCAACGGTGACAATCTAAACCTACGGACGCTCAGAACCTCTTTGAATCAAAGCGAGTTACAAGTTCATATGTTTTTTTATCAAAGCTTTTAGAGCTCTCTTATATATTCTAGGCATCTAGGTTTGAGCTAGTTTCTTTCTAAATACTTTTCATTTATATTACCTAAAATAACGAGATTAAACACTGTTGATTGATATTTATTTGTAAGATCTTCAAAAATAATGGCCTTTGAAGGTGTCCATAAGTTTGTGTGTACAAAATTTCACACATGGAAACTGAAAAGGAAAGACTTCATTATGCAAAAAGATGTATGGAGCTTCTCCAATAAGGCTCCACCGACCGAATATGAATTAGAAGAGCTTACTCAAGCATCCAAGACACAACGTCAACTTTACAAAGAGCAAGCATATGGAATCAATATCATCACACTCGATGACACATATATACCCTACGTGGACAAAGCAGAAAATGCATACAAAGCTTGTCAAAAATTGGAAAATATCTTTGGTGCTCATGCAAAGCACAACAAAATGATCATGAAAATGCAATTGTATGGACTATCCCTTAATCCCAATGAAGATATAGCATCCCTCGTAAATAGGATGAAAAGTATATTGACCCAATTGCATTCTCTTCAATGTCTAGTGCCTAAAAAAGAAAAAATAGCAATACTTTTAAAGGCCCTCCCCAACTCCTTTCTTACAATTGTTACTTTCTTGAAAGAGACACTACAACATATGAGGGGCTTACCGACGCTTCATATACCGACGGTCACAGTCGGCGTCAGTATAGGCCTCAGAAAATCTCACTAAGAGATACCGACAGTCAAGTGACCGTCGGTATGACTGTTATAAACCGATCGTCGGTGTGGCCAGCAGCCGCCGGTATATGCGTCGGTATGTGCACCGGTATAGGCATCGGTATAAGCGTCGGTAATTTACTGGAAACTACCGGTGCATATACCGACGTCCATACTGCTGCCTATACTGGCGGCAAGTTTTAAACATACCGCGAACCCGAGAGCGAAACTTCACATTTTTGCACGTGTTTGAGTACTGTTGGTCTTCTGTCGAACTTGCACGTGCGAACCGAATTGCAACCTGCATTGTTTTGTGCACACACACACAGATCTCTCTCTCTACACACATACACACACACTCTCTCTCGGCTTAGATCTCACATCTTGGTAAGTGCTGCGCGTACTGTTAGCATTTGTGTTTCTCTATGCTTTAGGGTTTGTGATTTCTCTTTTCTTTGATTTTGCAGAAGTTCTTTGGCGTCGATTGTTTGGAACTGGACGATAGACGACCTACATTACGCTTTGATGACAACGATTCAAAAGAGGGACATACTTGTAAGTGATTCTTTTATTCTCTATTGAGAGAGAGATAGAAAGAAAGAGAGAGAGAGAGAGAAAGAAAGAGAGAGAGAAGAGAAAGGAAGATAGAGAGAAGAGAAATGAAGATAGAGATTGGAAAATAGAGCATACATACACACACACATACACACACATTTACACATTTACACATGCATACATACACACATACATGTACACACATGCATGCTTACATACACACACCTATACACACATGCATGCTTACATACACACACACACATATACACACATGCATGCATACACACACACATAAATTTACACACATGCATACATACACACACATGCATACACACATACATACACACACATATATACACATATGCATACATACACATACACACACACATATACACACATACATACACACACGCATATATACACACATATACACGCATGCATGCATACATACACACACATATACACACATGCATGCATACACACATATATATACACATGCATACATACACACATATACACACATGCATGTATACATACACACAATGTATACACATGCATACACATACACACACATACACATACATGCATGCATACATACACACACGTACACACATGCACACACATGCATGCCTACATACACATACATACACATACACACACATGTATACACATGCATACATACACACACACACACATTTACACATGCATACATACACACACATATATACACACATGCATACATACACACATATAATCCTATTTTTATTTTGAAGTTTTTTTTACATCAAATATATAAAAATAGGATTAGGGTTTTTACGCTATTCACACATACATACACATACACATAATATATATATATATATATATATATATATATATACATGTATATACACATGTATACAAAAATATACATATTTTAGGTATAGATATTTAAGATTAGGGTTTTAGGGTTTAGTATTTCAGATTTAAGTCTAAGTCTTTCTGATTAGGGTTTTAGGATTTTAATAAGTAGATAACATATATACACAAACACACATATACATATAATACATACATACATGTAGATACACATGCATACAAAAATATACATATTTTATATTTAAATCTTTAAGATTAGGGTTTTAGGGTTTTAACACCTACATAACATATATGCACACATACACATGCACATATAATACATATATACATGCATATACACATGTATACAGAAATATACGTATTTTAGGTCTAGATACTTAAGATTAAGGTTTTAGGATTTAGTATTTCAGATTTAAGTCTAGGTCTTTCTGATTAGGGTTTTAGGGTTTTAATACGTAGATAACATATATACACAAACACACATATACAAATAATACATACATACATGTAGATACACATGCATAAGAAAATATACATATTTTAGATTTAAATCTTTAAGATTAGGGTTTTAGGGTTTTAACACCTACATAAGATATATGCACACATACACATGCACATACAATACATATATACATGCATATACACATGTATATAGAAATATATGTATTTTAGGTCTAAATATTTAAGATTAGGGTTTTAGGGTTTAGTATTTCATATTTAAGTCTAAGTCTTCTGATTAGGGTTTTAGGGTTTTAATATGTAGATAACATATATACACAAACACACATATACATATAATACATACATACATGTAGATACACATACATACAAAAATATACATAGTTTAGATTTTAATCTTTAAGATTAGGGTTTTAGGGTTTTAACACCTACATAACATATATGCACACATACACATGCACATATAATACATATATACATGCATATACACATGTATATAGAAATATTCGTATTTTAGGTCTAGATATTTAAGATTAGGGCTTTAGGGTTTAGTATTTCAGATTTAAGTCTAAGTCTTTCTGCTTTCACACGAAACGACGATCTTGCAGGACTCAAGTCTCATGATTGGCACAAGTTTTTAAAATTTGTGCTCCCTGTAGCCCTAAAAGATTGTATTTCAGAGGATGTACGAAAAACCATTTATAAAATTAGTTCTTTAGTACGGTGGATATCTTCTAAAGAGATATCCAGAGATAGCATAGAGAGTGCGAAACTCAATGCTATTGAGGTTTTCTGTGTGGTAGAGAAATACTTTCCCACAAGCATTCTCACTATTCAACTTCATTTACTGGTTCATGTAGTAGATGAAGTTGCAATAGCAGAAACTGTGCATAGTCGATGGATGTTCTTCTTAGAGCGCTTTATGAAGACATTAAAAAGGGTTTGTTCGACAGAGAGCACGTCGAGAGGGTAGCATGGCAGAGGGATGGCTTGTTCAAGAATCTCTTGTATTCATAACTGAGTTTCTACGTATATCGGATCCCGAAATGCCTCGCTTATGGAGTGATGATGAAGATGTTCGTCTCATAGGCAATGAACCACAAGGTAAAGGATTGCAAAGAAAAATGGATGCAGCTTTTAGAGAGAAGGCAATGAAGTTTTGCATTGTTAACTCTGAGCCTATGCAAAAGTGGTTAGAAAGGTATGAACTTGCCAAGGAAACTAACGCAAAAGAAAGAGCTCAGTTTCGAAGAAATCGTTCCACTCGATTTTTGCCTCTTCCAGAAAATCTTCGACCTCTCCCACCTTTTCCAACGAGCAGATGGCTAGATGCAGTGGTTTCACAAGCAAAGGCAGCGGGTGAAGATATCTCTGAAGAAGAAGAAGAACTCGCAAAAGGATGTGATTGGGAGTATATTAAATACGGTGCACTGTGGTCTCATGGACGACACTTTCGAATCGCACGAATCGAGCAAAACCGGTCTACTTTTGATAGTGGAGTGATGGTGAATTTTTTGCAAAAAGTAGAGCGAGTGCAAGAGATGATAATGCTCTAGAAGGCTAGTTAGATTATTGTGGTGTGATTCAAGACATCTTGAAACTATATTTCAGAAAGTTTAATTACTTTGTTTTTGACGTGAAACGGTTCAAAGTAGTCACCTCTGGAAGAAACGCAACAGTGAGAGGAGATAAGAGCGGTTTGCTTCAAGTCGACTCCACAAGATTCTAGACAGATGAAAGGGATATATTTGTACTTCTCGAACACACTGAGCAAGTTGTTTGTATACCAGATTCAAAAGACCCAGAGTGGCTATTTGTTTTACAAGTCGCTCCATGTAGTAGAAAAATTTTTGAAAACATAGATGTAGAAGAAAGTCCGTCTCTAGTGGACTCAGAGATTCATTTGATAGTTGAGGAGGAAGAGATCATTGTTCGAGAAGAAGAGGTCATTGTTCGAGAAGATGAAGCAATAGACGATCATCAGGAGGAAACCAGCATAGCAAGCGATTTAGAAGCCATCAATATAGAGATAGATATTCTCAGTGCATCGGATCTTCAAGAGGATGCTAGAATAGAGGACTTTTGAATAAAACACTTGTACGTACTAATTTTTGTTTTTTTTTTTGTTTATTCCCTATATTATTTTTCTTAATCGCATGCTAATTATTTGAGTGCTTTTTCTTATAGAGCACGATGGGAGACAGTTCTCCAGTCACTCCACATTCCATGACAGAGTAGCAGTTTTTGGATTTCATCTCTCAGGTTCCTCCTACGTATGTGGCCGCTGCATCACAGTATTGGATCGCTCGTGGTAGCACTCCTCCCGGCCTCACTCCTGGCAGCCTTACTCCTGCCGACCTCACTCCCGCTGGCCTCACTCCCACCGGTGTCACTCCTGTCGGTGTCACTCCTGTCGGTGTCACTCCTGCGGGTGGTGCTACTCCCGTAGGAGGTATGTCTCCTAGCTTTGTGACTCCACCACGATTATCTTGTTTGCAGCCATCTCCTACTCGGTCTACTAGTAGACATGTGCATTCGACACCTCAGCACGATACAGGGTCTGGCTCGTCTCGTAGATCGAGGTCACGCTCTGGAGCAGGAGGTTCTAGGAGTGGATCTACAGGTAGGTCTGGAGGCGGAGGAGGTGCTTGTTGTGGAGGCAGTGCGACGGACGTTGTGTCGCCCGTTTCTACTCCTAGGACGAGTACCTCAGATGTAGGTACACCACGCAGTACACCATGCTTGGGGTGCTCATGACCATGATTACTCCAAGGTGTATATTATCCAAGATGGAGCTCCGGTGATGGATGCGGCTGGCAAAGCAATGCGTGCACGCATACGACAACTTTGCTCCATCCAGTTTGGACACTCCATCATGCTTAAATGGAGTGAACAGGATAAAGATCGGAAGAATTATATCACATAGACGAGTTACCAGGAGTTCCGACCAATCGATGGACAGTCGATTGTCAGTTCAGAGTGGATTCTGCACACTGCACGTGAGGTCATGTCGCATCCATGATCCGAGGCTCGTGATGCATTCAGAGAAGGCTCACCAAAGCGTGTATGGTTAGATGCTGAGGAGTGGGACATGATTCGTGACGAGCAGCAGTAGACTCCTGATCGATATCGCTAGCAGCGAAATGCCGCAGCCACACGTCTAGACATGATTGGACCGTCACATTTGGGCAGTGGTGGATATGACATAATGCATCATGAGTTTGTAAGTACCATTTGATTTATTGAATTTATTTGTGTTAAATTTCTCATATATGTTTCTCTAATCTTTTTATATTTGTTTCACGAGCTGGCAATGGGTCGTCCTCCAACACGAACGGAGGAGTCTTACAGATATATTCATGGGTTGACTACACTATTGTAGGACTTGGAGGGACACGGTGCGGTAGTTTCATGGGAGCATTTGTGATGAGGTAATTAATTTATAAACTTGGTTTTTACTTGTTGTTTGTAATTTTCATGTGAATTTATCTCATTCCATTAATGTTCTTTGTTGCAGGAGTGTTGATATGGAACGTTCTTTGCATGTGTATGGCAGTGGAAGACCAATATTTTGTATTTGATTTCCATATGGCAATACATTGCTTTGCCACATTTTGTAAAAGCATCATATATGACAGTGGTTTGCCACACTCTTGTACATGCTTCATTATTGAAATATGTAACTTCTTTTGTACATGGTTCATTGTTCATTCTGATTATCTCTTTTGTGTACAATAATACTCTGTTTCATGAAATCATATTTCGGTTGTCATTAGAGTACACATCACATGTACTTTGTTTTTTTTGGGCAGAGTGTATTGTCTTTTGTTAAGCAACATCATGGTAATGTTGCTGTAGCAAAAGACAAAACACTCTGCCCAAAAAAAATTTTGCAGGTATGGTCGTCGGTATACGCGACGGTACTCCCAGTAGTGTCATCAGAATAACCGTGGGTACACCCACGAGGTCACGCAGCAGAAGCGGATTACCGACGCATATACCGACGTTTATACGGATGCATATATCGACGCCTATACCGACGTATATACCGACGCATATACCGACGGCTATATGGACTCTTTGGTACCGACGCTCAAACCGACCTTTACACCGGCGTCGTGGCAAATAAAGCCGCGTTCATTTTCCTCAGTAAAAACCTCGGTATAGCATCGATCTGTTGTAGTGAGAAGGATGCTATTCCAAAATTAGACGATGTCATAAACTCTTTGCATCAAGAAGAGAAAAGGATAAAAAGAACTAGATTTCCCTAGGGATATGTTTCTGGCTACATAAAAAATGTGTAACATATGTGAATGGACAAATCATGTTGCCAAAGATTGTTTAAGAAAATGGAAATGCACCATTTGTGGCAAGACATGACACTTACGAAGCAATGGCTTTAGAAGACCAAAGGAGTTCACAAAGGGGACCAACTATCTAGAGAAGACTTGGGATTCATCAACGAAAATAGGAATAATATTTTAGGTACCTAATATGGTAACCTAATTGTAGACCCCAATGTGGCATTCCCAATGTGGTATTCAAATTTGTTTTCCTATGCTAGAAAGAGGGGGGGGGCTGTAAACTCCTTTGTCTCTTCCTAAAAGGGTCTTTATCGGACCTGCAATGATAGGTGATGGACTCCTCTATCAAGTCGTCAGATAACAGCATGGTACAAACTTTTCCAAGGAAGCCATGTGCCAAGCCTATCTTTTCATCTACTTACTTGACCATCTTTGTAGTGCCCAGATCATTGGACCTTTGTATTGTTGATATATTTGGGTAGTGATGTGTGTGAACACACTAGGACCACCGGGGCACTTTTTTCCCTCTTTAGGAGGTTTTTTTTCCCCCGGCTTGTATATACACCTATTGCCCTAATGGGCTAATTATCTTTGTACATTCTCTAGTAATACATTCATTATTGTGTGTTTGTGCTCCAAGCTTCTTCTTCTTCCTTGTGCTGTTCACGTGCTTCCCCAGACATTTATCTCCAACAATTGGTATCAGAGAAGGTCGTCGCTTCATCTAGGGTGCCGTCGACACTCCTCCGTTTGCAGTCTCAAAACGCACTATCGTAGCGCTTGTGTAGGCTATTTCATCTTTTTGTGCCAAAGGTATATACCAGTTTCTGTTCGCCAGTTTGAGCGTCTCGAAGTCTGCTACAGGTCTAGCAGAACTCGTCTGGGCAGTTCTGTTCAACTTTTTGAGATACAGTCAAATTTCTGCATCAAGGTATTTTAGTCACCAGTCATGGCTGAAAGCAGTCATGTATTCTGTATGTTGGCTGTTGAGGATAAGTTGGATGGTACCAACTACCCATTGTGGGCTTATATGATGCGACATATTTTGGTTGCAAAAGGATTGTGGAACATTGTGCAAGGTGTTGAAAGACGTCCTGTTACACCTGTAACGATAGGTACTGCAAATACAGGTGCTGGAGCTGATGAAGATGGTGTCGAAGATGATACTCCGCAGATTTCTATTCGTGTTGCTGTTTCTGTTGCACCTACTGCAAAGCAAATTTGTTGGGATGGCAGAGATGCTCAGGCACATGCATTGATAGCTTTGTCTGTCAAACGTGCCATTATTCCTCATATTCGCTCTTGCAGAATAGCTAGGGATGCTTGGGATTCACTTACCACATTGTATCAAGCTAGGAATGAGGCTTGTGTTGCTTACCTCCGAAAACAGTTGGAGAGTGAGCACATCAATGAAGGTGATTCTATGGACAGTTTCCTAACGAAGATCAAAGATTTGAAGGACCAATTGATTTCTGCTGATGAGGTTATACCAGATAGCTCACTTGTGCAGACCGTTCTGAATGGTCTTCCTGATTCATATCAAAGTTTTGCTTCTACTCTTTGGTTGATGATGAAAGGCAATCCGAATGCCTTATCATTTGAGGAGTTAGTCTCTGTTCTATTGTAGGAAGATCAATCCAGGCAGAACAGGTCCATTATGCGTGTTGTAGATCAAGCTTTCCTGGCTCGTCAGAAGGGTAAAGGAAAATGAAGCTCTTCTACTAGTAAGCAGAAATCTACAAATGCCGCATATTCGAAGAACTAGGATAAAGATGAGAAGAAATCAGAAAAGTAGAAATTGTTTTGCAAGTACTGTAAAGGGAATGATCATATCATAAAGAACTATCCAAAACTGGCTGCAAAAGAGGCAAAGAAAAAGGAGGCTGGAATGGTTGTTGTAGAAGCCTCTACACCAAAAACAGAGTCTGCTAATCTTGTGCAGGAAGAAGAATGGGCGTTTACTACTATTTGCATTTTTGACCCATCTTCTCATGACCAGTGCATGTCTTCAATGGACTCAGATGTTTGGTACTTTGACAGTGGGGCGACCAAACATATTACCTCGCAGCACAGTTTCTTCTCTTCACTCAAGCCTGCCCCTACACGGAATATTGTCACATGCGCCAACAACTCCTCTTATCCTGTTATTGGAGTTGGTAAGATCATTCTGACTACTGCTGATGGTAGTTCTTTCACCCTCTCAGATGCTTTATTTGTACCAGGGATCAAGAAGAATCTGTTATCAGTTTCTGCATTAGCCAAGATTGGCTTGGTTGTGAAATTTGTTGATGACAGGTGTACAATTCATGATCTATCAAATGGCGATGTGATTATTGCTTCTGGCATCTTGTGTCCTGGGCTGTATAAGCTCATAGACTATGAAAGATCTATGAATGATTCGGCATGTGCAGTTCATGATTCTTAGGCTATGTCAGATGCAAAGCTTTGGCATGCACGCTTTGGTCATCTGAATTTTGCTAGTTTGCTACACCTACAGAAATCTGATATGGTGTCTTCTTTGCCCAAGCTTGAGGCACCTCGAAAACATGTATGTGAAGGCTGTATTTTGGGCAAAATGCAGCGTTCCTCCTTTCCAAAAGATGGTTCAGTTCGGGCTACACAAAAATTGCAGCTTGTACATAGTGATGTCTGTGGTCCTATGCAGACACCCTCTTTTGGGAATTACCTTTACTTCGTGACTTTCATTGATGATTTTTCTAGGCATGCATGGGTATATCCACTCAAAGAAAAGTCCGAAGTGTTCATGTGCTTTAAACAGTTTTTGGTTTTGGTTGAAAATCTGTCACCATGTAAAATGGGCACCCTCCATTCTGATCGAGAGGGGGAATATATGTCTTCTGATTTTAATGCATTTCTGGCTGAACGTGGGATAAAACACCAGTGTACAATGCCGTATACACCTCAACAGAATGGAGTTGCTGAACGAAAGAACATGTCACTCATGGAGATGGCGAGGTGCATGGTCAAGAGTCAGGCTTTACCACATAGTTTCTGGCTTGAGGTTGTCATGTGTGCAGCATATGTACTGAACAGGTATTCCACTAAAGCGCTGCAGTCTATCACTCCATATGAGGCTTGGCATGACCGCAAGCCATCTGTTGCTCATCTGTGTGTTTTTGGTTGTTTGGCATATGCATTAGTGCCTGAACAACATCGTAGAAAATTGGATGATAAGGTAGTAAAATGTATTTTTGTTGGGTATAGTTTTGAAAATAAAGGCTATCGTCTGTATCATCCACAGACTAAACGCATTCTGGTTAGCCGTGATGTTGTCTTTGTGGAAGATGCTATTCAGCCATTGCTTTCATGTACTAACGAGACATCTGTTAGCTCCAAAGACATGTATGATACGTTGATGCCTCTTTTTATAGTTGGATAGTCTAGTGCTGGTCCTAATGAGGCAACTTCTCAGCCTTTTCAAGTTTCATATGATGATGCAGATCATTCTATTTCTGATGCAGATTTACATGATGCACTTGTTGATGAGAGAGCTAATATTGAGCAGGCAAAAACTATGCCAAAATGGCTGGTGCAGACTTTGCGTGACAGCAAATTAGATGCACCTTTGTCATATCGTACTCGTTCAGGCTCTCATAGTGCCTCCTTTGCATCAGATTGCTATGCTATGGCTGCATCTAGTCTCTATGATGAGAATGAGCCCGTTTCTTTTGATGAAGCACAGAATGCAGAAAATTGGATGGCTGCCATGCAATCTGAATATGATGCTATAATGAAGAATGGTACATGGTCTTTATGTGACTTGCCTCCTGGCAAGAAGGCCATCGGCACTAAGTGGGTATACAAGCTTAAGCGTAAACCTGATGGTACAGTTCACATGTATAAGGCTAGGCTTGTTGCAAAGGGTTATGCACAGGAAAGAGGCATTGATTTTGATGAGACCTTTGCACCTACATGCCGTATGACTACTGTTCGGAGCATTTGTGCACTTGCAGCCCATCATGGTTGGAATGTACATCAGTTGGACATTAAAACAACATTTCTGAATGGTGACTTGCATGAAGAAGTGTATGTTTTTCAGCCCCGTGGCTTTGGGCAGAAAGGGCATGAAAATCAGGCGTGGAGGTTAAAGAAGGCATTATATGGTTTAAAGCAAGCACCACGTGCTTGGTATGAGAAGATACATGCCTATCTTGTTGCACATGGTTTTGTGAATAGTCCAACTGAAAGAACCTTATATGTTAAGCGTGCTAATGATGTGCTTCTGATCATTGTTGTCTATGTTGATGACATGCTGCTCACTGGTCCTATTGAGAAGCATATTGCTGATTTCAAGGCTGATTTGCATGCCTCATTTGAGATATCTGATTTGGGGCATTTGCATCACTATTTGGGCATTCAATTTATGCAAGTTGATGGTGGAATGGCTTTGTGTCAAACAAAATATATTGACACATTATTGCAGCGTTTTGGCCTTGAAGACTGTAAGCCTATTGCCACTCCTATGGAGACAGGTTTACGATTGAGTCTTCATGATGCTGGAGATGCATTTGATGTTGTTCTCTATCAGCAGGCTGTTGGATGCTTGATTTACTTATGCATTACTCGGCCACATATTCAGTTTGTTGTCTCACAGATGAGCACGTTTATGCATTACCCAGGAGTCACGCATTGGAAGGCGGTTAAGCGCATCTTTCGCTACTTGAGTGGTACTCGGCTACTTGGGTTGTTTTATCCCAAGGGGGGATCACTACCGCCAGATTTGCATGCTTTTTCTTACTCAGATTCGGCTGGTTGCTATGACACTCGTGTGTCCACCAGTGGATTTTGCTTCATGCTTGGTAGCTCATGTATATCTTGGTTGAGCAAGAAGCAGCCTACTGTGGCCACTTCCAGTTGTGAGGTTGAGTATAGGGAAGCTTTCACAGCGAGTGTTGAGTGTGTGTAGCTCAGCCGCCTTATGGCTGATTTGGGTGTTGGCAAGTCTTCTGCCACCACCATCTTCACTAACAGTCAGAGCGCATTGGCAGTTGCGAGGAACCCTATGTTCCATGCTCGCACTAAGCACATTGAGGTGCATTATCACTATGTCAGGGAGAGGTTCTGTGGTGGGGAGATCAGCTTGGCATATGTGCCCATGCAGGAGAACATTGCAGACCTTTCCACGAAGGCTCTGCCTAGGGAGAAGTTTGAAGCTTTCTGCAAAGCTTTGGGCTTACTTCCTCTTGTGGAGTGATTTCCACATAGCTTGGCACTTCCTTATACATGAGTGCCAGCTACTTGTTCACCGCATCACTCCCAGGGGGGATTTGTTGATATATTTAGGTAGTGATGTGTGTGAACACACTAGGACCACCGGGGCACTTTTTTCCCTCTTTAGGAGGTTTTTTTCCACCGGCTTGTATATACGTCTATTGCCCTAATGGGCTACTTATCTTTGTACATTCTCTAGTAATACATTCATTATTGTGTGTTTGTGCTCCAAGCTTCTTCTTCTTCCTTGTGTTGTTGGCGTGCTTCCACAGACATCTATCTCCAACATGTATGTATATGTGTCTTTCAATTAAATTTAGGGGTGCATACTCTGATCTATCCGCGCTTACTCAGTTTTCCCGTATATCTCTCTATGTCGATCATCATCACCATAGCTTCTGCTGAGCGCTACATTCCTTGACGTTGCACCCAGATAGAGGTTTAAGGGTTTAAATGTTTGACTTCTTTACTGTTTTCGGGAGATGGACAGTAAGGAGATCGTAATAGTCTTTCCGTCCGTTTTAAAATCCTTCTTTGATATGGCTCAAAGCTCCTTTTCCAAGGACCAGAAACGAAGATTGATAAGCACACCCTTTGATCAAAGTCAGGAATAAACTCCATGCGGGCCTCCCATTTCAGATATTTGTGATTTCTAGCAGGTCGTGTATTTGGCCTAAGTCATGGAAGTACTCTGGTTTTATATGAGCAACTTGGGCAAGAACGTGGGCGAGGGAGGAGGGGGAGAAATATCCTCTTCCTCTTTGTTCGACGTGAGAGCCCTTGTTGCTTCCCTTCCTCAAGAGGTGGTCCTAAAATTTCAAGACGAGCTAAAAAATTCCTACCTCATTGATAAATGTTTCGGCTCGAGACCACCTACCAATGTATGATAGGCATGGTTTAAGAAAGAATGGTTGACGTGAGGAAGTCTGGTAGAAAAGTGGTAATTCTTATTTGTTAAGGAAAGTAAATCACTACACTAAGAGGTCCATAGCTTGCATGCCAAAGCATGAAAGAAGCGCAAGAAGGAGAATGCTAATTGCATAGATTCTTTCGAACACTACGAGTTTGGTAAGAAATTATATACTCCCGGATAAAGATCTCATCCCCAACAATTTTCCGGATGCATAATTTTCACAACAAATGTCAAGGTCAAAGAATCAAGGAGTGTCCTCTCAGAAAAACCTAGGGAGATAGAGAATATGATCCTTGATCAGCCCCCTTCCAAGAGGTAAGAAGATACGCCCCCTCCCCCCCCCCCCCCCCCCCCTTCACAATTCCCCTCATGCCTTTCAGGGAGAGCTTATCACCAAGGAGGATTGCACACTCTTAGTAATGTTAGATTTATTTAGACCTCCATGGTTTACCATTGGTTTACTTGCATTTGGTCGAGGACCCTAGCTAGATCAAGGAACAAATCTTGGGGGAGTCAAGACTCTAGCACGAGTCTTTAAGGTTATTCCATCTCCTCAGAGTGGCCATATTAGGAGTGTTTGAACTTTAGAGAAGATTCTAGGTGTGCCAAGGGCAACGAGTATTTAAGGTTGGGAGGAGAGTGGCAAGTAGCTAGTTGGGATCTTTCAAGTAAGCATTCCAAAGATCATCACTAATGTCATAGATGAAGAGGAGTTTCTCATAATCAAGAGGAAAAAAGAGTTCCAAGAACTATAAAAAGGAAACCAGAGAAACTATGGCGAGCTAGGATAATTGGAATCAGCTAGAGAAGGAAATCAACAAGCATGAGTACCTTGGGAGAATCAATCATATCGAGGCCTTTGAGGGTATGGGGAAGGAAGTTTTCCAAGTTTAGTATTCAGAAGACAAGAGAAAAATTTAGATAGTGAGAGCTCCATCATTCCAAAGAGACAAAAGGAAATATGGGTTTCACAACATGAAAGAGACCCATTGTCAATAAACGAGTGGTCAAGAGACAACAATCTAAACTAAGACATCGTTTTCTCGCAAGAACAGAACATGGGCGCGGAAGACCTACTAAACATATTTAAGGACGTTTCTCCATTTTGCACATGGATCTTTATGAAAAACCCATAAGGGAGGAAGGGAGTCTCCATTTGCCTCACTTCTCACTAGCCCACCTTCTCAACCATTACCTCCTCAATGGGAAAAAATTGATGGTTAGCAGCCTTCTTCGAGGGTCCATTTTCTCTCCTCATCATTTCCGTCTACATCCCTAAAAGCCATGATGATAGGATTCATTTTCAATAGTCTCTAGTTGGAAATCTCCAATTCAACAATCTTGATTGTATATCTTACCATGATTGGGAACTTGGGAGACTATTGGGATCACCGAGGTAGGACTATAAAAAGATAGAAAAGGATAGCTTCTTTCTTGGTCAAAGTTTCTACAAAGGCAAGACCCATCTAAAGCTCACATATATAAATGTTATGTCTCCTACTAGTTGTGTGTTGACTTAGGTAAATATGTCTCTCTAGTAGATTTACATAACCTCTATCTTTCTTCTTGAGTTTTAACGTGGGCTACTCCATGCTTTCCATTTCAACCTTTTAATTTTCCACGAGTTAAAGGTGTCTCTGATTTAATTTTTTATTTTTAGAGATATTAAAACATGATTGCTTTTCATTTTATTCTTGCATTTCCAACCATGAAGTCTTTAAGTGTAGGGAATCCTTACATATCATAGAATTCACTATTGTGGTTATTTAAAAAAATGCAGTCTACTTGTACTTTGTGAGTATCAATCAACATGTGATTTGTAAATGTGATCTGCTAGCACAACCATACGCTTTCGTGAATAATATAAACTTTTTTTCAATAAAAATAACATTTCTATTGACTATTCACTCATTTATGATTGAATTATAGCATCTGTATCCTTGTAATACATCTAAAAATCCAAGAAATCTCTTCTTTTCTCACGTTGACTCAAGTTTATATTGTAACCAACACAAAAAATCCTTTTCTTTCAACTAAAGATCCAAGAAATATCTTCCTTTCTCACTTTGACTGTTTATATTTCAAAACTTATGAGAGATTTTAAATAGGGTTAAACCTGCAAAACGTATTGGTAAAGGTAGATAACATTGGAATTGTTGACGTTTGATACATGAAAACCAATTTATAAAAACATGTATGGCCAAAAAATTGCAATTTCGCACTCAGTTTAACTATGGTCGAAGAACATTGGCCATTTAAATTTACACAAGTTGAAGGCAATGAAGGAAAGATTTCCAAGTGTGTGTTGCAGCACGATATGGATATTAGACTTTTGAGAGGGATTGTGAAGCACGCACATCTTGCGAACACTAAAGGGTGAAGTTTCCACCAAGACGATGCATAGAAAAAACACAATGGATACTTTACCGAATGTTGTAGTTCTTCTAATGAGGACTACGTTAGTTGGTGTTTCACTAAGAGTTTAATATTTGTGGAGCAATATAATGATTTTTTGTGGATTGATTTCTTGAAGCACAAAAGTGAGATTCTCAAATGTTTTTTGTCACATCATATAGGTGCGAACACATTCTATAGGGTAGAATGCCACATGGAACTTGCAGATGCATTTGTTTATTAAAGGGAGAGAGTTTGTGAGGAGTTTTGGCCTGTCGATGGAGGGATGCAAGCTGCTTAGGCATGGTTAGGAGGATGGATTTATATTGTGTCCATGTGTGTCTCCGTCATGGACTTCTGTGCACGTGAGTTGACTCCAAAGCTATGTCGAAAATAGGTTGCAGCACTTTAAACAGTGATATTAGACAAAATCGAGCCATGGGCATTTGTGTCCTAAACACATGAAGCAAGCACAAAAAGTGTTTCTCGAAAGACCCAAAGGAGGTGTAGTGTGCATTTGAACGTGCGTAGATAGAGGTAAACAAGAGAGGAAGAGCTAGAATATTTTCCTTTCTAAATTTGACAGAGAATATTTTAAATTTCTAAATTTCTCTCTCTCTCTCTCTCTTTCTCTCTCTCTCTCTCTCTATATATATATATATATATATATATATATATATATATATATATATTGTAACTGTACAAGGAAGGGCATAGTACCCATGGGACCCCCCTTATCCCACAAGAACAGGGGTTTACAAGACTGGATTAAAGGGCGGTCACAACTACCACAGAGATGGACAAACGACGTCAGCTCAATCACATGCAACATCTTTACAAGATGTACATGTCTCTTACATGTTGCTGCTAGGGATTGAACCCTCGCCCCCGCCTCAAGAGGCAAAGAATCCCAACCACTAAGCCAGCGAACTGAGACGTGCGTGTGTGTGTTTGTATGTATGTATATATGTGCTTCAAATACGTGCTTTGGAATCATACATGGGTATAAAGAGATGCACGTGTAGCCTTTTGAACGTAAGATTTCGCAAGAGCTCAATTTTGGGTACTTCCAAGAAAGCAAAAATATATATCCAAGGAATCTGGAGTATGAAGTCACCATAGGAATGAAATGAAGCCAATATTCCTCACCTCAAAAAATAATTTTCGAGCGCGCATATGAAGTCCTCACCTCCAAAAACAATTTTAGAGTGCGCATATGAATGAAGGGTATTCACTAGACACTGTTCTGAAAAAGATCAAGTATATGAAGATTAATTGATTTTTGCAGACGAAATCTTGCCAAATAGTTCACGTTTGAAAACTGATCTTAATGATTTTCGAGATTCTTATGAAAGTTTTGCTTCTAGTCTTTGATTGATGATGAAAAGCAATCAAATTCCTTAATCTTTTAGGAATTAGTTTCGATTTTGTTGTAGAAAGATCAATCTACACATGACAAGTCCATTTTGGATGTTGCAGATCAAAGTTTATTAGCTAATCTAGAGGGAAAAGATTAATGGAGCTTGTGCTTCAAGCACAAAGAAGGAAGACCAAAATGATAGGAAAATAAAAAAGAATAAATATTTTTATATTTTTCCGAGCATCCAGAATCTTGTCGGATACGGATGGCTCTAGCTCATCGTCACAAAGAAAGTCACACAGCCACCTTTTTGGGCGGTTCGTATTCTAATGCTCATCAGCACGAATGGTTACGGCTGCAACAGCATCACTTGGGTTCAACCATCTACGCTCTGAACGTTGCACAATGGTTTGGCTACTGAAGGACTAGCTGCCCGCTTTGATACCACTTTGTGTGCTATCTCATAGCCCCCGGTTATGACGCTTCCATGAGACGATGCATATTTGGAGAGGAAGGAGTTACAGAGAATGGATGTGTGGATAAGCCTTGTGCCGTGGCTCAATATGCGTGCATTTCTTTTGATTGATAAAACTTACTTACATGTGTTTTTGTCACATAATCAGTCGCGTCCTCCCTTCTTCTCTAAGACCCTTTTTATTCCGTGGGAATTCCATAGATTTTTCTGGTCTTGGCTTTGGTTTAAAATCTTATAATAGAAACTTTTACATAAGAGAGCCAACTTCTTACTTTGCATCAATAAATGCCAAATATCTTTGAGCTTGACACCCCATCTAGTCCCAGAACGACACCATTTTTTTCTTTGCATCAATAAATGTCAAATATCTTTGAACTTGAGACCCCATCTAATCCAAGAACGACACCATTGTTTTGCTGAGAATGTAGTGTTCCTCCAGTTTCTCTTAATTATTTGAAATGTCTTCGAGTTTGTTATGATTGCTCCACTTCAATCCATTCAAATGCGGGTTCGTCTTTATATATTAGATTTTTTTTATTCATATTCTTGAAATTTCCACTAAAGAGCATACTATGATAATTGTATGATTGGTCATGCATGATCGTTCCTAGAAGCTAATGTCAATTCTCTAGGATATCCCATCAACAACTCAGATCTTCAAGGGATGCTGAATAAACATGTCGCTAATACAGTGTGCCATTGTCTGGAGTAGTCGTGCAGCAACAAGGCTGATCCCATCAACAAACTCAGATCTTCGAGGGCGGCTGAGTAAAGATGTCGCTAACACTGTGTCAGTGTCTGAAGTAGTCGTGCAGCAACAAAACTGAATTGATCTATAGCATTGTCGAACTCTTGTCTTACCAGAAAGTTTCCCTCAAAGAAGTGAGGTGGAAAAAAATATGTTCACTGTCGGGGGTCTAATCCTTCATTCGTTGCTGTAGGTGGTGCTCTTTTTGTCATATTGTCAAATTGACCATAGGTTGTTTCTTGTGTGCTTCCCCTCTGCCCCTTTTCCAAATTGGCATTTGGAGTGTCCGACAGGATGGAGCTGCATGTGCATCTATCAAGGCTCGTTTGTCGCGATAGAGTCTTTCGTACATCTTTGGTTTGTCGTACCCATCCTCTCTGTGGCAATAATTATGTGGTAGTAACTTACCATGGCTCCTTAAAGCCTTCTTTGCAATGAAACGGAATTCCGTGTTTCTTCACTCGCTCAGGTACAGGCTACATAAATGGTGGCTTTTCCTTGTCGATCACCTTTGGTTTTCCATTAGTTTGACATTCTTTTTGTCTTCTTGTATCCAGCCTTTTTTTCCGGACATAATGACTATTAGTACGAGAAAGTTGGAAGACAATGCGGCGGGGAGGCCCCCACCGATAGAAGCTCCCAATTAGAGGTATGTAGCCATAAAAAATCTTACATCGGAATATAGAGAGAGTAAGAGATTTCTCCATGCACTATGCTTTGTGCTCGTAAGGTCATGATTAGGACTATAAATTTTTTGGGCTACACCAATAACAACATGAATACATAAATCAATAGTTATATTGGCAGTTTTGATACAAGAAAAGACAAAGTCCTTTTTTTTCATTTTTAAAAATATTCAGATTCCTAATTATGCATATGTGTGCACAAGGTCCATTATTATGCAAACACCAAGAAGACTGCAAAACTTATTGAGAAGACTGCAAAACTTATTGAGAAGACTCCAATATTTGTGGGCATGCGAATAGCTGATAAATAATTGCCCAAGATTCTTATCCGTCATAGAAGCAACAAGATCATCTACTAATATTCAAAGTTTTGGCTTTAATTCTACTCCAGAATCCTTTGTCTATAATTAGCCATTGGAGAGAAGATTTCTTTATAGCCATGGGGAATGCCCAAATGAAATTGAATCTATATCTTCTTATGATCAATCAAGACTATCTACAGGTAGAGGATAAACCAGAGAGTCCACTTAATATTATGTCATCCGTGAACTCACAATTCTGGAAAAAGTATTTCCATGAGGCAACTCTAGACTTTCTACATTTAATCTTTTTGATATTCAATTCACTCCATTCGATGTGAGAGATCCACCCACACTAGATAGAATCCTTTAAGAAGAAGAAAGAGTTTTTCGTGAAATCATTATTCGGAATTACCTCCATCTAGATGTGTCACATGTTGCATACTAGATTACTTCTTTTGGGAACAAAAATCTGAAGACAACTTACAATATTGCATACAAAATTATTATTCCAAACTTTGTAACTTTTTATGAAAAATTTAGAGAAATTCCTTTTAATACGATAGAGGAAAAAAACATCAGAACTAGTAGCTCTAAGATCTCCTTGGAGCTGACATTCATCTTTTCGAGGACATCATCAATAATGCTAAACATGACTAGTTTTGCTGCACCTCAGGCCTCCTTCATGGTTTGAACTGGAGGGTTCTTCATGATTGTAGGGGTAGTGTTCAACAAACACCTTCTTCGATAGGAGACTCCACCCAAATTAACAGGGTCATGCTGTATTATGAAAATAACGTTCTTATGTCACATGATTACATTGACATTCAACGGTAACAGTCTAAACCTACGGACGCTCAGAACCTCTTTGAATCAAAGCGAGTAACAAGTTCATATGTTTTTTTATCAAAGCTTTTAGAGATCTCTTATATATTCTAGGCATGTAGGTTTGAGCTACTTCCTTTCTAAATATTTTTCATTTATATCACCTAAAAGACCGAGATTAAACACTCTTGATTGATATTTATTTGTAAGATTTTCAAAAATAATGGCCTTTGAAGGTGTCCATAAGTTTGTGTGTACAAACTTTCACACATGGAAACTGAAAACGAAAGGCTTCTTTATGCACAAAGATGTATGGAGCTTCTCCAATAAGGCTCCACCGATCGAATATGAATTAGAAGAGCTTACTCAAGCATCCAAGACACAACGTCAACTTTACGAAGAGCAAGCATATGGAATCAATATCATCGCACTTGATGACACATATATACCCTATGTGGACAAAGCAAAAAATGCATACAAAGCTTGTCAAACATTGGAAAATATCTTTGGTGCTCATGCAAAGCACAACAAAATGATCATGAAAATGCAATTGTATGGACTATCGCTTAATCCCAATGAAGATAAAGCATCCCTCATAAATAGGATGAAAAATATATTGACCCAGTTGCATTCTCTTCAATGTCTAGTGCCTAAAGAAGACAAAATAGCAATACTTTTAAAGGACCTCTCCAACTCCTTTCTAACAATTGTTACTTTCTTGAAAGAGAAGGATGCAATTCCAAAATGAGATGATGTCATAAACTATTTGCATCAAGAAGAGAAAAGGATAAAAAGAACTAGATTGCCCTAGGGATATGCTTCTGGCTACATCAAAAATGTGTAGCATATGTGAATGGACAAATCATGTTGCCAAAGATTGTTTAAGAAAATGGTAATGCACCATTTGTGGCAAGACATGACACTTACCAAGAAATTGCTTTAGAAGACCAAAGGAGTTCACAAAGGGGACCAACTATCTAGAGAAGACTTAGGATTCATCAACGAAAATAGGAACAATGTTTTAAGTACCTAATATGGTAACCTAATTGTAGACCCCAATGTAGCATGCCCAATGTGGTATTCAAATTTGTTTATCTATGCTAGAAAGGGGGGGGCTGTAACATCCTTTGTCTCCTCCTAAAAGTGTCTTTATCGGACCTGCAATGACAAGTGATGGACTCCTCTACCAAATCATCAGATAACAGCATGTTACAAACTTATCCAAGGAAGCCATGTGCCAAGCCTATCTTTTCATCTACTTACTTGACCATCTTTCTGGTGCCCAGACCATTGGACCTTTGTATGTATATGTGTCTTTCAATTAAATTTAGGGGTGCATACTCTGATCTATCCGCGCTTACTCAATTTTCCCGTATCTCTCTCTATGTCGATCATCATCACCATAGCTTCTGCTGAGCGCCACATTCCTTCACATTGCACCCAGATAGAGGTTTAAGGGTTTAAATGTTTGACTTCTTTACTGTTTTCGGGAGATGGACACTAAGGAGATCGTAATAGTCTTTCCGTCCGTTTTAAAATCCTTCTTTGATATGGCTCAAAGCTCCTTTTCCAAGGACCAGCAACGAAGATTGATAAGCACACCCTTTGATCAAAGTCGGGAATAAACTCCATGCGGGCCTCCCATTTCAGATATTTGTGATTTCTAGCAGGTCGTGTATTCGGCCTAAGTCATGGAAGTACTCTGGTTTTATATGAGCAACTTGGGCAAGAACGTGGGCGAGGGAGGAGGGGGAGAAATATCTTCTTCCTCTCTGTTCGACGTGCGAGTCCTTGTTTCTTCCCTTCCTCAAGAGGTGGTCCTAAAATTTCAAGATGAGCTAAAACATTCCTGCCTCATTGATAAATGTTTCGGCTCGAGACCACCTACCAATGTATGATAGGCATGGTTTAAGAAAGAATGGTCGACGTGAGGAAGTCTGGTAGAAAAGTGGTAATTCTTATTTGTTAAGGAAAGTAAATCACTACACTAAGAGGTTCATAGCTTGCATGCCAAAGTATGAAAGAAGCGCAAGAAGGAGAATGTTAATTGCATAAATTCTTTCGAACACTACGAGTTTGGTAAGAACTTATATACCCCCGGATAAAGATGTCATCCCCAACCATTTTCCGAATGCATAATTTTCACAACAAATCTCAAGGCCAAAGAATCAAGGAGTGTCCTCTCAGAAAAACCTAGGGAGATAGAGAATTTGATCCTTGATCAACCCCCTTCCAAGAGGTAAGAAAATACCCCCCCCCCACACACAAATCCCCTCATGCCTTTCAGGGAGAGCTTATCGCCAAGGAGGATTGCACACTCTTAGTAATGCTAGATTTATTTAGACCTCCATGGTTTACCATTGGTTTACTTGCATTTGGTCGAGGACCCTAGCCGGATCAAGAACCAAAGCTTGGGGGAGTCAAGGCTCTAGCACAAGTCTTCAAGGTTATTCCATCTCGTCAGAGTGGCCATATGAGGAGTGTTTGGACTTTAGAGAAGATTCTAGATGTGCCAAGGGCAAGGAGTATTTAAGGTTGAGAAGAGAGTGGCAAGTAGCTAATCGGGATCTTTCGAGTAAGCATTCCAAAGATCATCACTAATGTCATAGATGAAGAGGAGTTCTCATAATCAAGAGGAAAAAAGAGTTCCAAGAACTATAAAAAAGAAACCAAAGAAACTAAGGCGACCTAGGATAATTGGAATCAGCTAGAGAAGGAACTCAACAAGCATGACTACCTTGGGAGATTCAATCATATCGAGGCAGTTGAGGTTATGGGTAAGGAAGTTTTCCAAGTTGAGTATTCAAAAGACGAGAAAAATTTAGATACTGACAGCTTCATCATTGGCTCAACAATACTAGATACCCTAGTAATAAAAATGGGTTCCAAAGAGACAAAAGGAAAATATGGGTTTCACAACATGAAAGAGACACATTGCCAGTAAACGAGTGGTCAAGAGACAACAATCTAAACTAAGACATCGTTTTCTCGCAAGAAGAGAAGATGGGCGCGGAAGACCTACTAAACATATTTAAGGACGTTTCTCCATTTTGCACATGGATCTTTATGAAATACCCATAAGGGAGGAAGGGAGTCTCCATTTGCCTCACTTCTCACTAGGCCCAGATTCTCAACCATTACCTCCTCAATGGGAAAAAATTGATGGTTAGCAGCCTTTTTCGAGGGTCCATTTTCTCTCCTTATCATTTCCGTCTACATCCCTAAAAGCCATGATGATAGGATTCATTTTCAATAGTCTCTAGTTGGAATATCCAATTCAACAATCTTGATTGTATATCTTACCATGATTGGGAACTTGGGAGACTATTGGGATCACCGAGGTAGGACTATAAAACGATAGAAAAGGATAGCTTCTTTTTTGGTCAAAACTTCTACAAGGGCAAGACCCATCTAAATCTCACATATATAAATGTTATGTCTCCTACTAGTTGTGTGTTGACTTAGGTAAATATGTCTCTCTAGTGGATTTACATAACCTCTATCTTTCTTCTTGAGTTCTAACGTGGACTACTCCATGCTTTCCATTTCAACCTTTTAATTTTCCACGAGTTAAAGGTGTCTCTGATTTAATTTTTTATTTTTAGAGATATTGAAACATGATTCCTTTTCATTTTATTCTTGCATTTCCAACCATGAAATATTTAAGTGCAGGGAATCCTTACATATCATAGATTTCACTATTGTGGTCATTAAAAAAATGCAGTTTACTTGTACTTTGTGAGTATCAATCAACATGTGATCTGTAAATGGGATCAGCTAGCACAACCATACGCTTTCGTGAATAATATAAACTTTTTTTTCAATAAAAACAACATTTCTATTGACTATTCACTCATATATGATTGAATTATAGCATCTTTATCCTTGTATTACATCTAAAAATCAAAGAAATCTCTTCTTTTCTCACGTTGACTCAAGTTTATATTGTAACCAACACAGTAAATCCTTTTCTTTCAACTAAAGATCCAAGAAATATCTTCTTTTCTCACTTTGACTCAAGTTTATTTTCAAAACTGATGAGAGATTTTAAATAGGGTTAAACCTGCAAAATGTATTGGGGAAGGTAGATAAAATTGGAATTGTTGAGGTTTGATACATGAAAACCAATTATAAAAACATATATGGCCAAAAAATTGCAGTTTCGCATTCAGTTTAACTATGGTCGTAGAACATTGGCCATTTAAATTTACACAAGTTGAAGGCAATGAAGGAAAGATTTTCAAGTGTGCGTTGCAGCACGATATGGATATTAGAATTTTGAGAGGGTTTGTGAAGCACGCACATCTTGCAAACACTAAAGGGTGAAGTTTCCACCAAGACGATGCATAGAAAAAACACAATGGATACTTTACCGAATGTTGTAGTTCTTCTCATGAGAACTACGTTAGTTGGTGTTTCACTAATAGTTTTAATATCTGTGGAGCAATATAATGATTTTTTGTGGATTAATTTCTTGAAGTACAAAAGTGAGATTCTCAAATGTTTTTTGTCACATCATATAGGTGCGAACACATTCTATAGGGTAGAATGCCACATGGAACTTGCAGATGCATTTGCTTATTAAAGGGAGAGAGTTTATGAGGAGTTTAGGACTGTCGATGGAGGGATGCAAGCTGCTTAGGCATGGTTAGGAGGATGGATTTATATTGTGTCCATGTGTGTCTCCGTCATGGACTTCTGTGCACGTGAGTTGACTCCAAAGCTCTGTCGAAAATAGGTTGCAGCACTTTAAACATTGATACTAGACAAAATCGAGCCATGGGCATTTGTGTCCTAAACACATGAAGCAAGCACAAAAAGTGTTTCTCGAAAAACCCAAAGGAGGTGTAGTGTGCATTTGAGCGTGCGTAGATAGAGGTAAACAAGAGAGGAAGAGCTGGAATATTTTCCTATCTAAATTTGATAAAAAATATTCTAAATATATATATATATATGTGTCTGTGTGTGTGTGTTTCAATAATGGAAGCTCGGCCGAGGCCTACTCCCCCTGACTTTAGCTTTGAAATTGCAACTGCACAAGGAAGGGCATAGTACCCATGGGACCCCCCTTATCCCACAAGAACAGGGGTTTACAAGACTGGGTTGAACGGCGGTCACAACTACCACATAGATGGACAAATGGTGGCACCTGAGTCAGATGCAACATCTTTCCAAGATACACATGTCCCTTACATGTTGCTGCCAGGGATTGAACCCTCGCCCCCACCTCAAGAAGCAAGAGTCCCAACCACTAGGCGAGCAAACTGAGACGCGTGTGTGTGTATGTGTTCGTATGTATGTATATATATGCTTCAAATACGTGCTTCGGAATCATACATGGGTCTAAAGCTCTTCTATGTGATTCCTTCAATAGCACTCGTATAAAGAGATGCACGTGTAGCCTTTTCAACCTAAGATTTCAAAAGAGCTCAATTTTGGGTACTTCCAAAAAAGCAAAAATTTATATCCACGGACTCTGGAGTATGAAGTCACCATAGGAAAGAAATGAAGCCAATATTCCTCACCTCGAAAAATAATTTTCGAGCGCGCATATGAAGTCCTCACCTCCAAAAACAATTTTGGAGTGCGAATATGAATGAAGGATATTCACTGGACACTTTTCTGAAAAAGATCAAGTATATGAAAGATCAATTGATTTTTGCAGACGAAATATTGCCAAATAGTTCACGTTTGAAAACTATTCTTAATGCTTTTCGAGATTCTTATGAAAGATTTGCTTCTACTCGATTGATGATGAAAGGCAATCCAAATTCCTTAAACTTTTAGGAATTAGTTTCTATTTTGTTGTAGAAAGATCAATCTACACATGACCAGTCCATTTTGCATGTTGCAGATCAAAGTTTAATAGCTAATGTAGAGGGCAAAGATTAATGGAGCTAGTGCTTCAAGCACAAAGAAGGAAGACCACAATGATAGGAAAATAGAAAGGAAGAAATATTTTTAAAAGCAGTGTACGAAAAATGATCATGTTATTCAGAGTTCTCATAAACTCAACGAAAAATAGGAAAACAGGGGATTAAGATGGAAGGGATCCAGTCGTAATTTTTCCTTTTGTTTTCAGTAGCGTGAAAAATGTCAAATTAAAAGTTTTACACAAGTCTACGGTGAAACTTTGATCCTCGCTAACAAAATAGGTTCCTTGCTATGCTAATAGCTTCAGCCTTTGATTTGACTTTTTGGTGTAGAAAGGTTTTTCAAAAATCTAGCATTTCTAAGATTTTTTAGGTTTTTTTCAAAAGAGAGAAAAAACGAGAGAAGAAAATTAAACGAATAATAAAAGGAAATCGTAAAAAGGAAAGAAGAAGAAAGAAGGAGAAAGGTGATTGGGCTTGGACCATCCTATCAGTAAAACTATTGTGTTATTTGTTGTGGATTTGTAACCTTTGGTTGTTTTCTCTTCAAGCGCCTCATTCGAGTGGCCTTTCTTGAAGGTGAACTTTTTTTAAAGTTTTGGGTGCAGAAGGGCATTTCATTCCAACAAGGGATATTGAAGGGGCTATCTCCTTGTTGGTAGTTAGTAGCTAGGGTATGGTGTCATAGGAGAAGGCATTACGTGCTTCTCTAGAACTCTTTGGAGCTAAATGCCTTTTTTTCACCATTCCTAGGAAGAGCATTTTGGCTAAGAAATAGGAACTTAACTGGATTTTTTGTCGATTGACAAATGATTGATCCAAAGCTACCTCGTGGATCCATCAAATACTGGTTTAGTAAGGAGTGGTTTTTTCCGACTAGAAACAATGTTTGGAGGGGCAACTTTGCATGCTCGCAAAAGAATGTTGGAGATAGATTTTTACTTTGAAGGAATACACATGTAGCATATAGTCCAAAGAACATATATCAATAACGCTTCAAATGTCAAAACCATGGGGAACTTGTACAACTAAATCCATTGGCTTGTTAGAGAGACACATGAGAAATAGAATATAGTCTTACTATTACAGTATACTCTTACAGCTGAATCCATTGTCTTGTTGGAGAGACACATGAAGAAATACAATATAGTCACGGTCTTCAAGTACGCGTATAGGGTTCCTGAATGCTTTGATCATATCTAAACTACGCATCCAAGTCCGCTACAAAGAAAAAAAAATGTTTCCAGCTTGAAGATAAGATCGTCTTTACTTTGGAAAGTATCCATCCTCTTTATGTTGACCTGCAGCATTAGGCAATCCAAGCACTGAACCATTGTTAACCATATCTTTAATACCCCTTTCATTAAAATGTCCAAGCCTTTTGTGCCAAAGATCTAACTCAAAGATCTTATATCCTCCATAGGTGAACAAGGCATGACCAACATTACCTTGAATCTTCAATGTGAATAATCTTCCTTCTTTCTTTCCTGAAACAATTTGTTTATACCCATTGCTAGGGTCTTCCACAAAAACTCCTTCATTAGTGAACCTAACTTCATAACCTTTTTCAACAATTTGTCCTACACTTATCAGATTCTTTGGAATTGTAGGAACATACAAAACCTTACTCAAGAGAGTACTTCCATCCTTGGCTTTCACTGATCCAATTGACTTCACATTGTGCTTTGTATTATCATCTGTTTGAACTATATGATTAGTTACCTTATTCTCCAAATAAGTCATCAAAGCTATGTTGCCACTCAGGTGATTGCTACACCCTTGTTGGAACACAGCAATCACAAATTGATGATTACAAAGAGATTGAAGCATGTCAGTGATTAGATTGAAGTTCAAGAAGCCACTTAAGGAAGTGAAGAGATCTTAAAACTCAAGCCTGTATACATATGTATATTACAGTTGGAAATTATTGTAACTTGAGTATAGATAATCCTTAGGATGATGAGAAGTAATGTAATAGACGTGGGATAAGTCTAAAACCATATGTATATAAGTCAATGATGTAAAGAAACACATAAGAGAGTCATTAGAAGACAAGTGTTAGAGAGATAGATGTGAAGAGAGTCATCTTCAGAAAAAAATGATGCATATTTCGTAGATTTCTCTCAGTGTGATGATCATGTGGATTAGAAATCTTTTTGTACACATCTAATCTAGAAGATAATGAAGCTATGTTCAAAGTTTCGTGGTCTAATTCTTCTTCTATTGTGAGTATGATCAATAGGAACATGTGTATGTAAAGTCTACAGATGATCTCTCAGAGTCACACATTTTTTCGTGTCAATGTTTTGCTTAGATCTCAGTGCACAGTGTAAAGTTTTTGATGAATGAGCATTCAAAATCTAAGTTAGAGGGAAGCTATGGCTAAAAGCATTAAGCAAAACGGGATCTATGCTGTGAGAAATCAACCTTAGAAGTTACCTATGTCAAAGTCGCTTGTTCAAAAAGAGAGTTTTTGACATACTTTTGATCTTAAGGATCAAATTAAAGTTTTAATGATTCTTTTGATGAACTAATGGTTGATATGATTGCGCAAAGATATTCTGAAGATATGTGCATCATTGGTTTGAAAAAATTTGAAGAAATGTGCAGGAAATGAAGTTGATTTCTCAAGTAGACTTTCTGAAGAAGAAATTTCTTTACTCAGAAAAGTGTTATTGAAAGTTTTGATAAAAGAAGACAATATTTGTGCAAAGTTTGGTCCATAACTAATATAGAAGTGTTCTTAGATCACTATAGATCACACCTTTGGAGATTAAGAGGTCTCCAACAGTGGTATCAGAGCAGAAGGTGCAATACAAGTGAAGTAAAGAGTATTGGAAGTTCGGACTGTTGTAGACATTGAAGTTTTTTCAAATTAAAGGAGCACAAGATCAAATTTTGAAAGAAAACCTGAAGGAGAATCAAGTATGAGTTCAAAGGACCAAGAAGGATTAAAGCTTTATATCCAAGGTACATCCTATTATCATAAATCATAGTAATTGCAGACATAGAAGATCAAAGATGGGAAAAAGCTTGCAGATTGATAAGCTAGATAGGGAGAACTATCCAGCTTGGTCCATGAGGATGGAGGCACACCTCATGAGCAAAGATTTGATGGCATTCATTACAAGAGAAGAAGAAAAGCCTGAGTTTGCAGATCCTAGTATTCCAACTAGGGAAGAGCTTACAGATTTGAAGACCTGGATGAGAAAGGATGCTCAAGCTAGGAGCATCATTTACATGGCTGTAAATGATTATCTTCTACCTCACATCAGAGGATTGGAAAGTGCAACAGATTTTTGGAATGCTTTGGAAGACCCCACACATTTGTATGAATCAATTCAAGCATATTTGAATACTTGTACCCTGATTTATTGTATGAACTTTTGTGTGCTTTACCTAATTGACAAGCTTCACACTTGTACACCATGTGTTGCCCTTCAAATTTTGGCAAACCAAGCACCACATCATTCCTTGACATTTCCTTTATGGCTCTCTCATTGAAATGCCCTAGCCTTTTATGCCATAGGTCTAGCTGAGACATCTTTTGACTTCCATAAGTAAATAGAGCATGTCCCACATTACCTTGAACTTTGAGAGTAAACAACCTTCCTTCCTTTTTACCTGCAATGATGTTTCTATATCCCTAATTTGGATCTTGCACATAAACACCATCATTTATGAATCTGACTTCATATCCCTTCTCCACAATTCGCCCCACACTTATGAAATTTTTAGGAATATTAGGAACATAAAGTACCTTGCTCAAGAGTGTACTTCCATTCTTTGTCTTCACTGATCCAATGCTTTCCACCTTATGCTTAGTATTGTCACTTGTTTGAATTGTATGTCCATTCACCTTTGCTTCCATATCAGTCATTAGTGATATATTGCCACTCAGATGATTGCTACATCCTGAGTCAATATAAAACACCCTTTGGTCTTCTCCTACTGCTTCATGAGTTGCATTCAAGATGAGAGTCATGTCATCCTTTTGATCTGATGCATAATTATAATAATTGTTGTTGTAGGAGTGGGATTGAAAACTTCTTCCACCTCCTCTAGCATATGATTTCCTACACCTCTTCCTCTGAAGTTGCCTCTTTGGTTTCTGCCTCCTCTACCTCTTTGATTAGAACTCTGATTATTATTTCCTCCATTTTTATTGTTATACCAACAGTCATTTGCCAAATGATTGGCTCTACCACAAATCCAACAAGCTTTAGTATTATCTTTGTTATTACCTCCTCTTCCTTCACCTCTGAAGTTCATCTTTCCTTTTGTAAAGCTAGCTTGACATGAAGTTCCTTCATCATCAATTGACTTCTTCCCTTTGCCATTATTTTTCTTGTCCTTGGAGTACATAGCTTGGCTTGCACTCCTATCATTGTCTCCCTTAATGTCGTGCTCAAAAGTTACCATGTGTCCTAGCAATTGATTAAGATCAGGAGGAAAGTGATTTAGTGACAATTCTATGGACAATATGAAAGGCTTCCACTTCTCATCTCCTCTCAGACCTGTAAGTATTTGCCTTACCAACTTATCCTCTTCAATGTCTTCATCTACTGCTCCCAAGCTATCTGCAATATCCTTCATTCTTGCCACATAATCAGAAATTGATTGTGAGCTCTTCTTCTTAAAGGTTGTAAATTCTGCGCATAATGAAGACTTTCTAGACTTGGTTGTGTTTTGGAAATGCTCTTCCAAAGCATTCCACACATCTGTTGCACTTTCCAATCCTCTAATGTGAGGTAGAAGATAATCATTTACAGCCATGTAAATGATGCTCCTAGTTTGAGCATCCTTTCTCATCCAGGTCTTCAAATCTGTAAGCTCTTCCCTAGTTGGAATACTAGGATCTGCAAACTCAAGCTTTTCTTCTTCTCTTGTAATGAATGCCATCAAATATTTGCTCATGAGGTGTGCCTCCATCCTCATGGACCAAGCTGGATAGTTCTCCCTATCTAGCTTATCAATCTGCAAGCTTTCTCCCATCTTTGATCTTCTATGTCTGCAATTACTATGATTTATGATAATAGGATGTACCTTGGATATAAAGCTTTAATCCTTTTTGGTCCTTTGAACTCATACTTGATTCTCCTTCAGGTTTTCTTTCAAAATTTGATCTCGTGCTCCTTTAATTTGAAAAAACTTCAATGTCTACAACAATCGGAACTTCCAATACTCTTTACTTCACTTGTATTGCACCTTCTGCTCTGATACCACTGTTGGAGACCTCTTAATCTCCAAAGGTCTGATCTATACTGATCTAAGAACACTTCTATATTAGTTATGGACCAAACTTTGCACAAATATTGTCTTCTTTTATCAAAACTTTCAATAACACTTTTCTGAGTAAAGAAATTTCTTCTTCAGAAAGTTTGCTTGAGAAATCAACTTCATTTCCTGCACATTTCTTCAAATTTCTTCAAACCAATGATGCACATATCTTTAGAATATCTTTGCGCAATCATATCAACCATTAGTTCATCAAAAGAATCATTAAAACTTTAATTTGATCCTTAAGATCAAAAGTATGTCAAAAACTCTCTTTTTGAACAAGCGACTTTGACATAGGTAACTTCTATGGTTGATATCTCACAGCATAGATCCCATTTTGCTTAATGCTTTTAGCCATAGCTTCCCTCTAACTTAGATTTTGAATGCTCATTCATCAAAAACTTTACACTGTGCACTGAGATCTAAGCAAAACATTGACACGAAAAAATGTGCGACTCTGAGAGATCATCTGCAGACTTTACATACACATGTTCCTATTGATCATACTCACAACAGAAGAAGAATTAGACCATGAAACTTTGAACATAGCTTCATTAGCTTCTAGATTAGATGTGTACAAAAAGATTTCTAATCCACATGATCATCACACTGAGAGAAATCTACGAAATACTCGTCATTTTTTTCTGAAGATGACTCTCTTCACATCTATCTCTCTAACACTTGTCTTCTAATGACTCTCTTATGTGTTTCTTTACATCATTGACTTATATACATATGGTTTTAGACTTATGCCACGTCTATTACATTACTTCTCATCATCCTAAGGATTATCTATACTCAAGTTACAATAATTTCCAACTGTAATATACATATGTATACAGGCTTGAGTTTTAAGATCTCTTCACTTCCTTAAGTGGCTTCTTGAACTTCAATCTAATCATTGACATGCTTCAATCTCTTTGTAATCATCAATTTGTGATTGTTGTGTTCCAAGCAGGGTGTAGCAATCACCTGAGTGGCAACATAGCTTTGATGACTTATTTGGAGAATAAGGTAACTAATCATATAGTTCAAACAGATGATAATACAAGGCACAATGTGAAGTCAATTGGATCAGTGAAAGCCAAGGATGGAAGTACTCTCTTGAGTAAGGTTTTGTATGTTCCTACAATTCCAAAGAATCTGATAAGTGTAGGACAAATTGTTGAAAAAGGTTATGAAGTTAGGTTCACTAATGAAGGAGTTTTTGTGGAAGACCCTAGCAATGGGTATAAACAAATTGTTTCAGGAAAGAAAGAAGGAAGATTGTTCACATTGAAGATTCAAGGTAATGTTGGTCATGCCTTGTTCACCTATGGAGGACATAAGATCTTTGAGTTAGATCTTTGGCACAAAAGGCTTGGACATTTTAATGAAAGGGGTATTAAAGATATGGTTAACAATGGTTCAGTGATTGGATTGCCTAATGTTGCAGGTCAACATAAAGAGGATGGATACTTTCCAAAGTAAAGACGATCTTATCTTCAAGCTGGAAACATAGCGGACTTGGTTGCGTAGTTTAGATATGATCAAAGCATTTAGGAACCCTATACGGGTACTTGAAGACCGTGACTATATTGTATTTCTTCATGTGTCTCTCCAACAAGACAATGGATTCAGCTGTAAGAGTATACTGTAATAGTAAGACTATATTCTATTTCTCATGTGTCTCTCTAACAAGCCAATGGATTTAGTTGTACAAGTTCCCCATGGGTTTGACATTTGAAGCGTTATTGATATATGTTCTTTGGGCTATATGCTACATCATGTGTATTCCTTCAAAGTAAAAATCTATCTCCAACATTCTTTTGCGAGCATGCAAAGTTGCCCCTCCAAACATTGTTTCTTGTCGGTGATTATATAGAAACTAGTCAAATTTGTACGAATTTCTCTCTTTATTCGAATGTTTGTTTCTCATTACTTCTAGCTTCTTTTTCTTTACAAATGGAAGTTCGGCTTTAGCCTACTCTCCCCGACTTGAAATGATGTCTAGAAAGGATCTTGTACATTGTATCTATCCATTTCACATGTTAGTGCCCATATAACACATATTAAAAATAATGAATTCACTAGGGTTTTTTCTATCCACCCTTGTTATTCATTCCCTACTTTGCACTAACATCAATGTATGAATTGCAAAAATAGATAGTGTTTTAAGTTTTTTGGTTAGGGATCAACTAGAAGATTCTTCTCTATTCATTTGAAGTATGAGGTGAATCCAAAAGCACAGATATAAAAACAAATTCTTATAAGCTAGAACATGATTTGCAGATATGCCTATGGTTTGTGTGTGTGATTCATTCAAATAGATCTGAATTTGGACACCATTTGGTCACTTGCATGTTTCTTCAAAGATCTCGAGACTAGACTTAAGGAAATGCTCAGATGCTCTCTAACACAAGGAATCCCCCTAGGTTTGTGTTCATGTTTTAAGGGAGGAAAGAAGGAGGTCTTTGGTTCAAGGTGCAAGGCTTCTCCTAAGAGCTGAATGAGCCTAAGCTTTGTGTACCATTCTTTCTTGTTGGCACGTTTTGAGAGAAAGTCTATTGGAGAATCAATCCACAAAAGAGTGGTTTGGATTGATTGTGAAATGATTGCTTCTAGACTAAACTCACTTTCAACAAGTAATTAAGAATTAAAGAGATTTAATCCTCAATCTCTCTCTCTCTCTATCTATCTATCTATATATATATATATATATATATATATATATATATATATATATATATATATATATATATATATATATATATATATATATATATATATGTGTGTGTGTGTGTGTTTGTGTGTGCATATATATATATATATATATATATATATATATATATATATATATATATATATATATATATATATATATATATATATATATATATATATATATATGCACACACGAACACACACACACACATATACACACACACACACACACATATATATATATATATATATATATATATATATATATATATATATATATATATATATATATATATATATATGAGTGTGTGTGTGTGTTCGTGTGTGCACACACACACATACATACACACACACACACACACACATATATATATATATATATATATATATATATATATATATATATATATATATATATATATATATATATATATATATATATATGTGTGTGTGTGTGTATGTGTGTGTATGTGTGTGTGCACATATTCATAAGGTTGAGATAAGAATCATCTCTCTAGCATGTGGTGGTCCTCATAATCTAGAGCGATCATGCATGATGGATCAAAAAATTATTATAGTATGTTCTTCAGTGGGAATTTCAATACTATAAAGAAGAAAAAAAGTTAATTTATAAAGAAGCATGTGCATTTGAATGGATTGAAGTGGAGAAACTATAACAAACTCGAAGACATTGCAATAATTTAGAGAAATTCGAGGTGCACCAGATTCTCCACAAGAAATGTTGTACTTATCATTCTTGGACTACATAGGAGTTCAAGTTCCACGATATCTTGCATATGTTGATGGAAAGTAAGAAGGTGGTTTTCCTATGGCCAAAATTCTACTATATGGCCAAAATTCTCGACCAATGCAAGAGCCAACAAGAGCTATGGCATTCCCATACGTTAAGAAAGATCTTAAACAGGAAGGAAGGACATCACTCACTTCATTTTCTCCTACCCAAAGTATGCTTTAGTGTTGAAGAAAGTTCAATGAGCCTTTAAGTTGGATCAACCAATCTATTACAAAGAAGTTGTTTTTCATGAAGGAAACGGCATTTTAATTGTTTTCTCTTTTTGTGATCAGAAGCAAAGCTAGTTAGCCTAGTGGTTACGCTCATGGATGAGAACGATGAGCTCTTCGGTTCAATCCTTGTGAGTCCTCATTCATAAAGCAATGGATTAAGTTTATGTAAGAATAATATTGACGTTCTATAGGGACGTTCTTCGTTAAAGGTACATATCACTTGATCCATATGCTTTTTGCATGAGGTGCGCTTAACTCCTACTGCATCAGTCTCAAAGTGTCGTAGGATTTTTCCTTTATCAGTTTTCGCAAATGAATTACATCATAAAGTATTGGTTTAAGTTTATGGGTTAAACCATGAAGTTTCTTCTAGTGCCTAGGGAAAATATGACTTTTAATTTCAGCTTAAAAGAAGAACGAAAAATCAGCACAGCCATCGAATTATGTGATATCCAAAGATTATATAGAGATCATTAAGTCTTTTAGTAGTGGTTTGTTTTCGCCGTTGTCATCGGGGAAATGGATCTAACCAATATTTTTTTTAATATAAAGGAAGTTCGGCCTTAGCCTACTCTCCCGGACTTGGATTAAATAAAGAAAAGTACAAGAGAAGGGGACTAGTGCCCACGGGACCCCCAAAATCCCACAAAACAGGGATCTAACCAATATTGTAAAATGTATAGCTACTAGCCTTCAATCGATTACTTTCGTAGCATTATCGTTTACGTTTTCCCTGTGGATGGCGTCCTATAATGAAGTGAATGGGTCGAGATTTAGACTAATTGCGCGGTCAGTCTATTATGGAAAGAGAAATGGTATTCATTATACAATAACATGGAAAACAAGCACCCATAAGGAATTCAAAGACGTTTGGAAAAATGAATATCCTTGTTTTTCTCAAGAGGTTAGTATTTATGTTGTCTAAGATCATGGATACGTCCCCAAAATGAAAACGAGTTCCATCTTCAAGCTGTAAACAATATTTTCTTTGTACATGACTTCGATGCGTAACTTAGAGTGTGACTATTTTGTAATTGTTCACGTGTCTCTCGAATAAGCCAGCGGATTCAGTTGTAAGACTATATTGTATATTCTCATGTATCTCTCCAACAAGCCAATGGATTCAGTTGTGTGCCTTGCACATGGGTTTGACATTTGAAGTTTGTCGAGGAATTTCGTAACCAGTATTTTTCAACTTAAATAGCATAGATTCAATGAATCTCATTGACTTTAATACACTGTTGAAAAGAAAAGTTAGGAATTGCTCATAAGATTGACAATTCCTAAGAACTTAAAAATAAGTTGTTTTAGAAAAGTTTCCTTAGTTGGACATAGTTCATTTTGGAGTTTACTTTCTCATGCTAAATAAAGTTGACCAATAGTAAATGGAAAACTTTCTCCTACATGCTACATATGATTTTCAGGCTATGTAGGACAAAGTAGCTCTCTAGATGTGTAATAAATCAAGTAGTTGTGGTTGGGAGTGAGCCATAGTATAAACTTCAACGTTAGGTGTTTGGTTCAAAAAAAATTTAAAGTTTACCTTTGAAATCCAATAAAGGATAAGTAAGAACCCTAAAAGTCTTCATAGGGATAGAAATCCTACCTGGTTTCAAAGAACAAATGATGTCTAGAAAGGATGTTGTATAGTGTATCTATCCATTTCACATGTTAGTGCCCATATAACACATATTAAAAATAATGAACTTACTAGGTTTTTTTCTATCCAGCCTTGTTATTCATTCCCTAATTTGCACTAACATCAATTTATCAATTGCAAAAATAGATGGTGTTTTAAGTTTTTTGGTTAGGGATCAACTAGAAGATTCTTCTCTATTCATTTGAAGTATGAGGTGAATCCAAACACAGATATAAAAACAAATTCTTATAAGCTAGAACATGACTTGCAGATATGCTATGGTTTGAGTGTGTGATTCGTTCAAATAGATCTGAATTTGGACACCATTTGGTCACTTGTATGTTTCTTCAAAGATCTCGAGAGTAGACTTACGGAAATGATCAGATGCTCTCTAAGACAAGGAATCCCCCTAGGTTTTTGTTCATGTTTTAAGGGAGGAAAGAAGGAGGTCTTTGGTTCAATTCCTACAAGGTGCAAGGCTTCTCCTAAGAGCTCAATGAGCCTAAGCATTGTGTACCATTCTTTCTTGTTGGAACCTTTTGAGAGAAAGTCTATTGGAGAATCAATCCACAAAAGAGTGGTTTGGATTGATTGTGAAATGATTGCTTCTAGACTAAACTCACTTTCAACTAGTAGTTAAGAATTAAAGAGATTTAATCCTCAATCTCTCTCTCTCTCTCTCTCTCTCTCTCTCTATATATATATATATATATATATATATATATATATATATATATATATATATATATATATATATATATATATATCTGTGTGTGTGTGCACATATTCATAAGGTTGGGATAAGAATCATCTCTCTAGCATGTAGTGGTTCCCATAATCTAGAGCGATCATGCATGATGGATCAAAAAATTATCATACTATGTTCTTTAGTGGGAATTTCAATACTATAAAGAAGAAACAAAGTTAATTTATATAGAAGCATCTGCATTTGAATGGATTGAAGTGGAGAAACTGTAACAAACTCGAAGACATTGCAATAATTAAGAGAAATTCGAGGTGTAGCACATTCTCCACAAGAAATGTTATACTTATCATTCTGGTACTACATAGGAGTTCAAGTTCTACGATATCTTGCATATGTTGATGGAAAGTAAGAAGGTGGTTTTCCTATGGCAAAAATTCTACTATACGGTCTGGACCAATGCAAGAGCCAACAAGACCTATGGCGTTCCCCCACGTTAAGAAAGATCTTAAACAGGAAGGGAGGACATCACTCACTTCATTTTCTCCTACCCAAAGTATGCTTTAGTGTTGAAGAAAGTTCAATAAGCCTTTAAGTTGGATCAACCAATCAATTAGAAAGAAGTTGTTTTTCATGAAGCAATAGGCATTTTTATTGTTTTCTCTTTTTGTGATCAGAAGCAAAGCTAGTTAGCCTAGTGGTTAGGTCTCATGGATGAGAACGATGAGGTCTTGGGTTGAATCCTTGTGAGTCCTCATTCATAAAACAATGGATTAAGTTTATGTAAGAATAATATTGACGTTCTATAGGGACGTTCTTTGTTAAAGGTACCTATCACTTGATCCATATGCGTTTTGCATGAGCTGCGCTTAACTCCTACTGCATCAGTCTCAAAGTGTCGTAGGATTTTTCCTTTATCAGTTTTCTCGGATGAGTTACATCATAAAGTATTGGTTTAAGTTTATGGGTTAAACCATGAAGTTTCTTCTAGTGCCTAGGGAAAATATGACTTTTAATTTCAGCTTAAAAGAAGAACGAAAAATCAGCACAGCCATCGAATTATATGATATCCAAAGATTATATAGAGTTCAGGATACAAATACAATTCATGATATAAATCCATTTTTTGTAGAACCCTGGTATCATTAAGTCTTTTAGTAGTGGTTTGGTTTCGCCATTGTCATCGGGGAAATGGATCTAACTAATATTGTAAAAGTGTATAGCTACTAGCCTTCAATCGATTACTTTCGTAGCATTATGGTTTACGTTTTCCCTTTGGATGGCGTCCTATAATGAAGTGAATGGGTCGAGATTTAGGTCTAATTGCGCGGAATTTGTAGACTAATTGCGCGGTCCACAGTCTATTATGGAAGGAGAAATGGTATTCATTATACAATAACATGGAAAACAAGCACGACATTAAGGGAGACAATGATAGGAGTGCAAGCCAAGCTATGTACTCCAAGGACAAGAAAAATAATGGCAAAGGGAAGAAGTCAACTGATGATGAAGGAACTTCATGTCAAGCTAGCTTTACAAAAGGAAAGATGAACTTCAGAGGTGAAGGAAGAGGAGGTAAGAACAAAGATAACACTAAAGCTTGTTGGATTTGTGGCAGAGCCAATCATTTGGCAAATGACTGTTGGTATAACAATAAAAATGGAGGAAATAATAATCAGAGTTCTAATCAAAGAGGTAGAGGAGGCAGAAACCAAAGAGGCAACTTCAGAGGAAGAGGTGTAGGAAATCATATGCTAGAGGAGGTGGAAGAAGTTTTCAATCCCAGTCCTACAACAACAATTATTATAATTATGCATCAGATCAAAAGGATGACATGACTCTCATCTTGAATGCAACTCATGAAGCAGTAGGAGAAGACCAAGGGTGTTTTATATTGACTCAGGATGTAGCAATCGTCTGAGTGGCAATATATCACTAATGACTGATATGGAAGCAAAGGTGAATGGACATACAATTCAAACAAGTGACAATACTAAGCATAAGGTGGAAAGCATTGGATCAGTGAAGACAAAGAATGGAAGTACACTCTTGAGCAAGGTACTTTATGTTCCTACTATTCCTAAAAATTTCATAAGTGTGGGGCGAATTGTGGAGAAGGGATATGAAGTCAGATTCATAAATGATGGTGTTTATGTGCAAGATCCAAATTAGGGATATAGAAACATCATTGCAGGTAAAAAGGAAGGAAGGTTGTTTACTCTCAAAGCTCAAGGTAATGTGGGACATGCTCTATTTACTTATGGAAGTCAAAAGATGTCTCAGTTAGACCTATGGCATAAAAGGCTAGGGCATTTCAATGAGAGAGCCATAAAGGAAATGTCAAGGAATGATGTGGTGCTTGGTTTGCCAAAATTTGAAGGGCAACACATGGTGTACAAGTGTGAAGCTTGTCAATTAGGTAAAGCACACAAAAGTTCATACAATAAATCAGGGTACAAGTATTCAAATATGCTTGAGATGATTCATACAAATGTGTGGGGTCTTCCAAAGCATTCCACACATATGTTGCACTTTCCAATCCTCTGATGTGAGGTCGAAGATAATCATTTACAGCCATGTAAATGATGCTCCTAGCTTGAGCATCCTTTCTCATCAAGGTCTTCAAATCTGTAAGCTCTTCCCTAGTTGGAATACTAGGATCTGCAAACTCAGGCTTTTCTTCTTCTCTTGTAATGAATGCCATCAAATCTTTGCTGATGAGGTGTGCCTCCATCCTCATGGACCAAGCTGGATAGTTCTCCCTATCTAGCTTATCAATCTGCAAGCTTTCTCCCATCTTTGATCTTCTATGTCTATAATTACTATGATTTATGATAATAGGATGTACCTTGGATATAAAGCTTTAATCCTTCTTGGTCCTTTGAACTCATACTTGATTCTCCTTCAGGTTTTCTTTCAAAATTTGATCTTGTGCTCCTTTAATTTGAAAAAACTTCAATGTCTACAACAGTCGGAACTTCCAATACTCTTTACTTCACTTGTATTGCACCTTCTGCTCTGATACCACTGTTGGAGACCTCTTAATCTCCAAAGGTGTGATCTATACTGATGTAAGAACACTTCTATATTAGTTATGGACCAAACTTTGCACAAATATTGTCTTCTTTTATCAAAACTTTCAATAACACTTTTCTGAGTAAAGAAATTTCTTCTTCAGAAAGTCTGCTTGAGAAATCAACTTCATTTCCTGCACATTTCTTCAAATTTCTTCAAACCAATGATGCACATATCTTCAGAATATGTTTGCGCAATCATATCAACCATTAGTTCATCAAAAGAATCATTAAAACTTTAATTTGATCCTTAAGATCAAAAGTATGTCAAAAACTCTCTTTTTGAACAAGCGACTTTGACATAGGTAACTTCTAAGGTTGATTTCTCACAGCATAGATCCCGTTTTGCTTAATGCTTTTAGCCATAGCTTCCCTCTAACTTAGATTTTGAATGCTCATTCATCAAAAACTTTACACTATGCACTGAGATCTAAGCAAAACATTGACACGAAAAAATGTGCGACTCTGAGAGATCATCTGTAGACTTTACATACACATGTTCCTATTGATCATACTCACAATAGAAGAAGAATTAGACCATAAAACTTTGAACATAGCTTCATTATCTTCTATATTAGATGTGTACAAAAAGATTTCTAATCCACATGATCATCACATTGAGAGAAATCTACGAAATACTCGTCATTTTTTTCTGAAGATGACTCTCTTCACATCTATCTCTCTAACACTTGTCTTCTAATGACTCTCTTATGTGTTTCTTTACATCATTGACTTATATACTTATGGTTTTAGACTTATCCCACGTCTATTACATTACTTCTCATCATCCTAAGGATTATCTATACTCAAGTTACAATAATTTCCAACTGTAATATACATATGTATAGAGGCTTGAGTTTTAAGATCTCTTCACTTCCTTAAGTGGCTTCTTGAACTTCAATCTAATCACTGACATGCTTCAATCTCTTTGTAATCATCAATTTGTGATTGCTATGTTCCAACAAGGGTGTAGCAATCACCTGAGTGGCAACATAGCTTTGATTACTTATTTGGAGAATAAGGTAACTAATCATATAGTTCAAACAGATGATAATACAAAGCACAATGTGAAGTCAATTGGATCAGTGAAAGCCAAGGATGGAAGTACTCTCTTGAGTAAGGTTTTGTATGTTCCTACAATTCCAAAGAATCTGATAAGTGTAGGACAAATTGTTGAAAAAGGTTATGAAGTTAGGTTCACTAATGAAGGAGTTTTTGTGGAAGACCCTAGCAATGGGTTTTTGTAGCGGGCTTGGATGCGTAGTTTAGATATGATCAAAGCATTCAGGAATCCTATACGCGTACTTGAAGACCGTGACTATATTGTATTTCTTCATGTGTCTCTCCAACAAGACAATGGATTCAGCTGTAAGAGTATATTGTAATAGTAAGACTATATTCTATTTCTCATGTGTCTCTCTAACAAGCCAATGGAGTTAGTTGTACAAGTTCCCCATGGGTTTGACATTTGAAGCGTTATTGATATATGTTCTTTGGACTATATGTACATGTGTATTCCTTCAAAGTAAAAATCTATCTCCAACATTCTTTTGCGAGCATGCAAAGTTGCCCCTCCAAACATTGTTTCTAGTCAGTGATTATATAGAAACTAGTCAAATTTGTACGAATTTCTCTCTTTATTCGAATGTTTGTTTCTCATTAGTTCTAGCTTCTTTTTCTTTACAAATGGAAGTTCGGCTTTAGCCTACTCTCCTCGACTTGAAATGATGTCTAGAAAGGATCTTGTACATTGTATCTATCCATTTCACATGTTAGTGCCCATATAACACATATTAAAAATAATGAATTCACTAGGGTTTTTTCTATCCACCCTTGTTATTCATTCCCTACTTTGCACTAACATCAATTTATGAATTGCAAAAATAGATAGTGTTTTAAGTTTTTTGGTTAGGGATCAACTAGAAGATTCTTCTCTATTCATTTGAAGTATGAGGTGAATCCAAAAACACATATATAAAAACAAATTCTTATAAGCTAGAACATGACTTGCAGACATGCCTATGGTTTGAGTGTGTGATTCGTTCAAATAGATCTGAATTTGGACACCATTTGGTCACTTGTATGTTTCTTCAAAGATCTCGAGACTAGACTTAAGGAAATGCTCAGATGCTCTCTAACACAAGGAATCCCCCTAGGTTTGTGTTCATGTTTTAAGGGAGGAAAGAAGGAGGTCTTTGGTTCAAGGTGCAAGGCTTCTCCTAAGAGCTCAATGAGCCTAAGCTTTGTGTACCATTCTTTCTTGTTGGCACGTTCTGAGAGAAAGTCTATTGGAGAATCAATCCACAAAAGAGTGGTTTGGATTGATTGTGAAATGATTGCTTCTAGACTAAACTCACTTTCAACAAGTAATTAAGAATTAAAGAGATTTAATCCTCAATCTCTCTCTCTCTCTATCTATATATATATATATATATATATATATATATGTGTGTGTGTGTGTGTTTGTGTGTGCATATATATATATATATATATATATATATATATATATATATATATATATATATATATATATATATATATATATATATATATATATATATATATATATATATATATATATATATATATATATATATATATATATATATGCACACACGAACACACACACACACATATATATATATATATATATATATATATATATATATATATATATATATATATATGTGTGTGTGTGTGTGTGTGTTTGTGTGTGTGTGTGTATGTGTGTGTGTGTTCGTGTGTGCACACACACACATACATAAACACATATACATATATATATATATATATGTGTGTGTGTATGTGTGTGTGTGCACATATTCATAAGGTTGAGATAAGAATCATCTCTCTAGCATGTGGTGGTCCTCATAATCTAGAGCGATCATGCATGATGGATCAAAAAATTATTATAGTATGTTCTTGAGTGGGAATTTCAATACTATAAAGAAGAAAAAAGTTAATTTATAAAGAAGCATGTGCATTTGAATGGATTGAAGTGGAGAAACTATAACAAACTCGAAGACATTGCAATAATTTAGAGAAATTCGAGGTGCACCACATTCTCCACAAGAAATGTTGTACTTATCATTCTTGGACTACATAGGAGTTCAAGTTCCACGATATCTTGCATATGTTGATGGAAAGTAAGAAGGTGGTTTTCCTATGGCCAAAATTCTCGACCAATGCAAGAGCCAACAAGTCCTATGGCATTCCCATACGTTAAGAAAGATCTTAAACAGGAAGGAAGGACATCACTCACTTCATTTTCTCCTACCCAAAGTATGCTTTAGTGTTGAAGAAAGTTCAATGAGCCTTTAAGTTGGATCAACCAATCTATTACAAAGAAGTTGTTTTTCATGAAGGAAACGGCATTTTAATTGTTTTCTCTTTTTGTGATCAGAAGCAAAGCTAGTTAGCCTAGTGGTTACGCTCATGGATGAGAACGATGAGCTCTTCGGTTCAATCCTTGTGAGTCCTCATTCATAAAGCAATGGATTAAGTTTATGTAAGAATAATATTGACGTTCTATAGGGACGTTCTTCGTTAAAGGTACATATCACTTGATCCATATGCTTTTTGCATGAGGTGCGCTTAACTCCTACTGCATCAGTCTCAAAGTGTCGTAGGATTTTTCCTTTATCAGTTTTCGCAAATGAATTACATCATAAAGTATTGGTTTAAGTTTATGGGTTAAACCATGAAGTTTCTTCTAGTGCCTAGGGAAAATATGACTTTTAATTTCAGCTTAAAAGAAGAACGAAAAATCAGCACAGCCATCGAATTATGTGATATCCAAAGATTATATAGAGTTCAGGATACAAATACAATTTAGGATATAAATCCATTTTTTGTAGAACCCTGGTATCATTAAGTCTTTTAGTAGTGGTTTGTTTTCGCCGTTGTCATCGGGGAAATGGATCTAACCAATATTTTTTTTAATATAAAGGAAGTTCAGCCTTAGCCTACTCTCCCGGACTTGGATTAAATAAAGAAAAGTACAAGAGAAGGGGACTAGTGCCCACGGGACCCCCCAAATCCCACAAAGCAGGGATCTAACCAATATTGTAAAGTGTATAGCTACTAGCCTTCAATCGATTACTTTCGTAGCATTATCGTTTACGTTTTCCCTGTGGATGGCGTCCTATAATGAAGTGAATGGGTCGAGATTTAGACTAATTGCGCGGTCCACAGTCTATTATGGAAGGAGAAATGGTATTCATTATACAATAACATGGAAAACAAGCACCCATAAGGAATTCCAAGACGTTTGGAAAAGTGAATATCCTTATTTTTCTCAAGAGGTTAGTATTTATGTTGTCTCAAATCATGGATACGTCCCCAAAATGAAAACGATTTCCATCTTCAAGCTGTAAACAATATTCTCTTTGTACATGACTTCGATGCGTAACTTAGAGTGTTATTATTTTGTAATTGTTCATGTGTCTCTCCAATAAGCCAGCGGATTCAGTTGTAAGACTATATTGTATATTCTCATGTATCTCTCCAACAAGCCAATGGATTCAGTTGTGTGCCTTGCACATGGATTTGACATTTGAAGTCTGTCGAGGAATTTCGTAACAAGTATAACGAATCCCTCAAGACGCCACAAAAAGGAGACATGAGATAGTAAACTTTTTCCGTAACGTGAAGATATAGTCAAGCTTATAATTTGACTTCGAGAACGTGCTCTCATAAATTAACTTTAAGAAGTCTAAATTTATTAAAGAAAAGAATCTTTTACAAATGTTTATAAGACCGAGAGCCACATAGATTTATGGGCTAAATACACGTCAAAATTTTGGAAACTTATTTAGGAACACGGAAAAATTGGTGACTTATAATGATGGGTCCACATGAGAGCTAATTCCACATGCGTGCAATAAACAGAAAGGTCTACGAAACCGTCTAACAATAATTTGCTTTTGTGAAAACGATTTACCTTACTTAATCATAAAACATTGTAGTTTGATCTTTCATGGAATCATGAAGGCATTTCCAATACATAAGTATTTTTTGACGTTTCCGCTTTGACTTTAATTTGGAATTGATTTATAAAAAATTGAACATGTTATCATATCATACTACATGGGCATTGTTTACTCATAACAGGCTGAGGTTTAGTTAAGAGGACCGGAAATTTATAGAAATTAAGAACAGATACCAAGTAGGTTAATAAATCTACCATCTCAATCATGGGGATAAATTTCTTTTTAAGCGTAACTCCTTGTATTTCAAAGAGTAGTGAGTTTCCAAATGGGGGAACACTATTATAATTGTTCTGGATTCTCTTACCTCTCAGGATGAGGGATTGTTCTAAGGAAAATTCCATAGGCAGGTCACCAAAGCTGTTCATTCATCTCTTCTTCCATATCTGCTTCTTGAATAATTATGGAACTTATAAAATCAGATTCAAGCCTTCTGTTTTCTTTTTTGTATTCACGTGTTTTCATCCCTTTCTGCTTCTCTATGTGTCACATTTAACTTTCTCACTTTATCTCCATCTGCATTTGTTCAATTTAGGAAGATCTCTCTTGGTTCTGTCTCCATTCTGGGTGGCCCTCCTAATATTTCATGGTATTCTGAATACGCTTGCAGAATCATTCTTTATCTGGACGAATTCTACCATGTTGAGGAAGCCAAAGAAAAAATGTCGAGGTGATGATGTGTATAAATGAAGGCCATAACTAATTTCTCCTTGCTTTACTCTTTACGGAAAACGAAAGCCACGAAATGAGAAAAGGGAAGTTTCCATAGTTCTTGCACTTACAAAAGTTAGATCTCATACATGAGGTGTTTGTGGATATTAGATCATGTGCTGTCACAAATTGACTTTGGAAATCCAGAGAAATGTGTATTTGAGTAAGAGCCACATACGCATTTTAAGGTCGTTCAACAGAAAGGCATAAAACAGGCGTTAGAGAAGGGCGTTCAAGAAGACGGTGAAGTCCGGATGAGGGTTTTTGCGATGCTTGCGACAGGCAAAAACTTGAAACAGACCTTATTGGTTCTGCTGTGGCCCTCTTTTGCCTTATGCTCTCTGAGTTCCACATCATTTGTTTTTGCATTCTGCAATTTTGCAATCTTGTTTCGAGAGCTTCCAAATGGTACCTTGTACATCTAGATCTCGAACATGAGTTGGGAGATACATTTCAATCTTTCTTGCACTAATTTTTGAAAGCGACTCATGCTATTTCGTACCCTTTCATGTACAAAGTCTCTAGTGCCTTTTCTAGAGCCCATTGGGTGCCCAGGAGCCTTATTCAATCTATTCGACTTGTTGAAACCTACATCCTAGGCTCTAATACCAATTGTGGAATCCAAGGGGAATTGAACTCATCGCCTACATACCACATGCCCCAAAAGCCATGGTTGGCAATTATTTCTTAATCCTTCCTCCTAGGGTGTGGTTCAACCATCTCCTGCTTGTCAATTCTTGAGTCTAACATCAATCTTGATATTATTGAATGAACCATCTGTTGGAGATCGAGGTTTGCAAAAGTACATGAACAAAACAAGGAAGAAGATAACATTTGGAGAACAACACAACATAGAATCTATCACCAAGTGGATGTATAGATATGAGTGAATCATTAGGGTTATAGGCTTATATACAAGCGAAGGCCAAAAAAACAAAACCTGTTTTAAAGGGAAAAAACTACCCTCTCAGTCCCATGTGTGTTCACACACATGAGTACTAAAATATATAAAGAAAAGGCCCTCCCTCATAGTGATGTAGTGAACAAGGAGCTAGAACGCATGTGTAAGGAAGTGCCCAGCTATGTGGGAAGAACACAAGGAAGAAAGTTCAAAGCTTTGTAAACTTCTCCCAAGGAAAAGGTTTGCAACATTATCCATGTGGGCACATAAGCCAAACTGACCTCTTGTAGAGAACCTCACCTTGATATAACGATAGTGCACCTAAATGTGCATTATGTGAGAACAAAACACATGGTTCCTTGCAAGTGAAAATGCACTCTTCCCATCAATGAAGCTCGTGGTGGCAAAAGAGTGACCAACTCCCAAATAAGACAAAAGGTGTTTGAGCCACATATTCTCAATAATTTTTTTGAAAGCCTCACTATACTTAGCCTCACAACTAGAAGTGGCGACAATATGTTGTTTCTTGCTAAACCAAGATATGCATGAGCTACCAAGCATGAAGCAAAAACCAATGCTTGACACATGAGTGTCATTGCCAATTGGCCACTCTGAGTTGTAAAAAGCATGTAAGTCTGGCAGTAATAATTTGCCCATGGGATAGAGCAATCGAAGTAGTCAAGTGCCATTGTAGTTCCAAAAGATGCACTCAACCATCTACCAATATTTGAAACTTCACGAGTGCACAAACCTACTCATTTGAGAGAAAAACAAAAGATATCACACCGATTTATGTAAAAGTAAATCACTCTAGCTTTTAGGTAAAACGAAGCTCACTCAAAATGAATGTGGTGATCAGCCTTAATCAGGTCTCATAATTCAGCAATTCGATTCTCATTTGAACCAATGGACAACATTTCATCAACATATACAACAATGATAAGAACTTTATCATATGCACACTTAACATATAAGGTGCTCTCAATCAGATTTTTCTTTAAAACATGTGTTAGAAAGTAGGTAGGTATCTTCTCATACCAAGTGTGGTACTTGATTCAAACCATTCAATGCGTTTCCCCACCTGAACACTTTTTTTTTCATGTCCTTTTAGCATAAAACCATGGGGCTGAGACACATACACTTCTTCATGTAGTTCACCATTCATAAGTGCAATTTTAATGTCCAATTCATGTACATTCCAACCTTGATGAGCTTCAAGTGCATATATCCTATGAATAGTGGTCATTCCACATGTGGTAGCAAAGGTCACATCAAAATCAATGCCTTCTCTTGTGCAAAACCTTTGGGAACAATGTAGCCTTATACTTCTCAATTATTTGATCAGGTTTACATTTCAACTTCTATACCCATTTAGTGCAAATGGCCTTTTTGCTTCAAGGCAAATCACATAAAGAACAAGTACCATGCTTCACAATAGCATCATATTTTCATTGCATTCTAGTAATCTAATTTTTCAATTTATGTTCTCAATAAGAAGAAAAAAGATCATTCTCATCACAAAGACTAGTGACAACCATTCAATAACAATGTGATGCAAAGCAAGCACTAGAGACCAAGAAGGAGTATGATATGACAAAGATACGCCTAATTTGATATCCCTCAAGGTCTCTACAACCCATTTTGGCAAAGCTTTTACCTCATCTATCTATGCCAATCATTTACATCATGATTTGAAACCTATAGAGGTTGAGAATTTTCCTTATTTGGACTAGCACTTGATTTTCCATTGGTAAGTATAGGCACCGGCATGTCATACACATACTTGGAGCTACTTGATGTCGCTTGGGTACATGAAAGTAAGGTATAAATGCATCTTCCACAAAAGCAAGAGTCACGGCTAACAAGAGAACATTTACTCTAAGGGGGATATAGACAATAACCTTTCCTTTTAGAAGTGTACCCAACAAATCTATATTCCATTGGTTCATCATCCAAGTTGTTGCATTGTTTTTCAAGCACTAATGCATATGCCAGACACCAAAGACAAATAGAAAAGCAATATATGGCTTGTTACCATGGCAAGCCTCATATGGAGTGATAAATGGACACAAATTTCTTAGTTCTTACAAATGTGGTTGAAGTTAGAGTCTTTGGCTGACCACACCACTATATGTTTTATTATAGATCATATACAAAAGTGTTGAATGGCCATTTGGCCTTTCACATGGACACTAATAGTAACAACTTGCTCTTATGTTTCCCTCAATGGTTTTTGTCTTAATGGTAAGTTTTTTATTTTGTGGTGTTTTTTTTTTTTAATATAAAGGAAGTTCGGCAATAGCCTACTCTCCCGGACTTGAATTAAATAAAGTAGAGTACAAGAGAAGGGGACTAGTGCCCACGGGACCCCCCAAATCCCACAAAGCAAGGGAAGCTTTTACATAGCTTAGATGAAATTACAAAGAAGGTTAATTACCCTCTCATCACCCTCATGTGGGGCCCACTTGGGTTTAAGCTTGTTATCGATCAAAAGGAGTACTTGATGATGCCTAAAGGGGGGGGATTTTTTACAGTTGACAATCCTTTTGCCAAGGAGGAACAGCGATTTCTCAATTGACCACTCCTTGGGGGAGTCACCGAAGTTGACAGCACATCTTTCCCGCCAGATTTTCCATAGGACCTCCCCTCTGATGGCGTTCCAGAGAGTCCCGGAGCAGCCGATCGCTTCTCCCAGCAGGGCTTGCTGCCAACTGAGCCGTTTTTGAAGTCTAATTCTCTTTCCAACCACCTGCCAGAGTCTGTTGGAGTTGGGGCAGGTAAAGAAGATGTGTGAAACATCTTCGATAGACCGGTGGCACCGTTTGCACCAGGGAGGGGTCCCACAAATTTTGCTAGCCTTAAGGTTGGTCCAGATTCCATGATGAAGAATTTGCCATAAGAGGACAGACTTTTTGATTTCTATGAGGGGGTGCCAGATAGCCATGAACTTCATGTCCCACCGAAGCCGCGTCCATGACAGGCACCACTTTTTGTTGAGGTTAACCTGATAGTCGATCGTTTCTTTAATGTTCGGGATTTTTGATAGGCTATTCCCATTGTGCCATTTGAGACCAAGCGAGCTCGACATGTCGTGTCCCATGAGAAGGCGAACTTTGTGTCAGTCCCAGGCGAGACATCTGCTTTGCAAAGTGTTCCATTCTTCATGCGAAATGTTGATGCTAGGGTCAATATCCTCAAAGTTGATCCAGCGGTTGGTGTCTTGTTTCCAGAGATGTTTCCATTTTTTGAAGCCTTTGTTCCATAGCTTCTTGGCATTTTGAATGTTCCAAGATTCCACACTCCGGATGCCATGGATCGGAAACCAGATAGAGTCGTTTTGTCTGATACCGGCAGCCACTTCTAGTCTTCACTTAATCTTGTGAAGCTTTTGACTTTATTCCAACTCTTCCAAAGGGAGCACACCAGATTAGAGCCTTTCGGGAAGACGGGGATCGGGGAAAACAACAAGGTCAAGATGTCAAGATTCTTCCAATTTGGGAAACCCATGAGCGCCAACTCATTCTTGTTTCTGAAGATCAGCTTGGCCCACGAGGCCTCCCTGTTGCACCAAGCCTTAATCATCCATTTGGCCGACAGTTTGTTAGCCATGCAACCAATGTCCAAGATACCAAGTCCCCCACTATCTCTATGGCTGGTGCAGATGGACCATTTGATTTTAGGCACCCCCCTCCTATTGTGGTCGCCCGTCCAAAGGAAGTTTCTACAGATACTATCAAGTTTGGATAGATCTTGCTCTTTCGGTCTCCAACAAGAAAGGAAATAAATGGTAGAAGCAAGGAGGAATGTGTTGATAACCATAGCACGACCAGCAAGATTGATTTGCATACCTCTCCAATAGAGCTTGTTTTCGAGTTTGGCAAGCACCCAGTTCCACCGCTGTTCCATAGAGACGCCAAACCCCAAGGGAATCCCAAGAAGCCAAAAAATTTGGCCCGGCGGAATGATTTGACAGCCATGATCAATTAGAAGGTCGGGCTATGACCCACCAATAGCACGAAAGGCGGTCTTAGAGTGGTTGATTATGGATCCAGAGGCTTCACAAAAAGTAGCAAGACACTTCCAGAACGTCTCAAGGCTGGTACTATCATTGTGCACAAAAGCGTTCATATCATCGGCAAAAAGTCTCATGGTGATCTGACTGTGGTCATGCGGCAAACGAAGGCCTTTAATGTTACCAGCTTCCACCTGATGCTCCACCAGCCTGCTAAGCCGTTCCGTGGCAATGGCAAAGAAAAGGGAGCCAATGGGCACCCTTGTCTAATAGATCTTCTAAGTTTGATCACCTTTGAAAGATTTCCGTTAATGTTAATTTGGGTCGATGCGTTTCCGAGAAGGGTCGCAATCATCTTGGTGAATTTCTGACTACATCCAAGATCTTGTAGCGACTGTAGAATATAGTCCCATTCTAGTCTGTCGTAGGCTTTATCAAAGTCGATCTTGAGGAAAACAACTTCTTGTTTAGACTCATTTGCAAATTCAAGACCTTCCCAGATATCTATAATGGTTTCCAAAATAGACCTGCCTTTGATGAAACCTTTTTGGTCCTCGCTTAACCACGCTCTCAAGTGACAAGAGATTCTGTTGGCAATGACTTTGGCGATGACCTTGTATCCTGTTTGGAGCATTGTAATGGGACGCCAGTTCTCTATTCTGTTCTTCTCCCCTTTTTTGTGTACTAACTTGATAATGCCATTATTGAGACAAGAAGGAAGCGCACCAAACTTGAGTGCCTCTTGCCAAACCAAACGAAGAGGGGTGGCAACCACCAACTTGAAGGATTTAAAGAACTCATTAGTGAGCCCGTCGGGTCCTGGGCTTTTACCTGAGCGGAGGGCATCAATGACCTCAATGATTTCGGCTTCAGAGATAGAGGCATGAAGCAGAGAGTGAAGGTTGGGTGGTATCCTGTGGGGGGAAACCCTAGATATGGCTGCCATACAGTTTCTTCTATAGTGGGAGAGGGGGTTTGAGGTCCCCAGGAGTCTCGTGAAGTGCCCTTCAATGATCCCAAAATTTTCTTCTTCTGTATTGCATACATTGCCATTAGCGTCTAGCAATAAGGGGATCGATTCTCTGTTGTGTTTCCTTTTGAGGATACGGCACATCTCTTTGGTGGGTTTGTCGGCTTTGCCAGCCCACCACTCCTTGAAGAAAATTTGCAAATTTTTCCTTTGTATCTCTTCCTCGTATCTCAGCAGCGCTCTGATTTTTCGAAGTCCTTTCTGGGCTTGAGATTTTCCTTTGTTCACTTCCTCCTCGAGCCGCCAGAGTCTATGATATAGAGCTACTCTACGAGCCCGCCACACAGTCTCAAGCATCTTCCTGGATCTAATCATGATCTGTCGTGACTTATCGACCGCACTTCTCCAACACTTGGCTGGGGACAGGCCAGAGGCGAATGCCTCCTTCCACACATCAGAAATTTCTTGATGGGCGGAGGGGAGAGAGAAGGAGGGCACACTGGCATGGAACCACGGAGCCTTACGGATCTTGGTGGGGGGTTGAAAAGTGATGACGATCGGGTAGTGATCAGAGATGGTGAGGTCGGTGCGTTGCGAGAGGGAAGGGTGGCCCCACTGATGAGTAAAACTCTGAGAAATGTAGCATCTATCAAGTCTAGCTTTCCTCAGGTCCTCGCCTGCTTGGAGATTTGACCAAGAAAAGCCCTTCGAGTCTTTGAATTCGACCAAATCCAAGTGTAGTTTAATTTTGTCCCACGTTTCTTTCTCCCGACTATCGATGACCCTACCCTTGCCCATCCATCTGTCCATAGGGTCCTCAACCATGTTGAAGTCACCACAAATAAGCACGTTGTGGGGGAGCGAGTCCAAAGAGGCCCAAGTATTAAGTCTCTCTGACTCCCCATTAGGGGCATACAAAGAAACTAAAGTAAAACAAAAGGGAGCACCGAAAGAAACAGCAATCCATCGATGGCATTCGTCTTCAATGGAGTTCTCAAGCTTTTCAAACCAGAGTTGATTAATACCGATTACCGTTCCACCAGACCCCCGCTGATGCGCCGTTGAAATCCAAACATGGGTCGAGGAGACATGTCTAAGCCGTTTCTGGAGGTCTTCTCCGTCAATTTTAATCTCTTGAATACATATAAAATCTGGGTTTAGGCTAATGTCGCGAAGCCATTGACCAATGATGATCGCTCTTGAGGGGTCGGTTAGCCCTCTAGCATTTAACGAGATGATGATCATTGTCGTAGTGAGCCCTCTTTGCGGGAGGGAGCTTTGTCCTTTCTTTTCTTGGATTCATCTTTCTTTTTCGCTCGGATCGGATCCCGAGTTAGCATTAGGTTCTTGTGGGGGCTTTTCCACGGTATCTCCATAGGTTGTTTTCCTTTGCGGGATGCCTCCTGCTGGGAAGAACTGGGCACCGTTTTCAGCTCCGTTTCCGGAATAGTCGATCCGATGATGGAGCTTTCACTATCCATGTTATCTTCGTTGCTAGTAGTAAAGCCGTCTTCTTTGCTTGTAGTGTAGCCCTCCTGCAAGGTTTCTTTACTGTCAGGGATCTCAAGGCCTTTGACGTCGGTGTCCACCTCAAGTTGGTTCCCACCTGGGTAGTCAAACTCATTGATTTCCTTTTCCAGATTGCAATACAAGTTGCTGGAGGGGGTAACTGGCATGTTGTTTCGCTCAGAGGTTGCCCTAGGGCTTCTTTTCCTTCTTCTTCTGACTTCGATGAACCCGTCTGCATCAGCTTCTGGATTAAGGGGACCCTTGAATTCCTCTACTTTCGTCGAGTGTTTCAATGCTCCATTGCTATCTTGAGCATTTTTGGGGGCTTCTTGATTTCGCTTGCTTTTTCGTCTCACAGGGCAGTCTTTGATCCTGTGACCTTGTTGGCTACAACGAAAGCACGCGTTGGGAAGGTTTTTGTAACTGATGTCTTGCTCCCATACATCCCCTTCGCCCAAGTCCAGTTTGATCTTTGATGGAAGTGGCATACTGAGGTCAGCCTCGACACAGATTTGAGGGTGCCACCGAGCGTTGAACGAGTGTCTTGCACCTTCATAAATGAGACCACCAATGTCCTCGCGTGAGGCCAACGGCTTGCCGATAGGAGAAACGATGTCCCACACGAAGTTGTACAAGAAGTATGGAAGGTTAGGGAGCTCAACCCAGAGAGGGTACCGAAGCGATTTCGATTTGTCGGGAGTAAAATCAGGGGACCATCTGAAAAGGCACAGGGTCGCCCGGCCGAGTTGCCAAGTTCCGACACTAAGGGCTCGAAACGCCATATCTTCATTTTCAAAGACTAGCAGCAAGTGGCTTGCCGGTAAGAACTGACACTTACAAACAACTAGCCCGCGTGGGAACCACTCGTTGCGGAGCCACTGTCGCACAGTTTCGAGCGGGGGCTTAGGGCCGAACATTTGGCCGACAAGGCAAACTTTCTTGAGCTCCTCCTGAGTTGACAAAATTGCGGATCTATTGAGGGAGACCAAGGGGGGTTCAGCACTCTCGAAGGCCCCTAGGGCGGCACAAGAACCCCCCTCCAACAAAGAGGCCAGGTTATCGGGCTCCCCGGGAGGAGGGGCCAGGTTACTTCTCACAAGAGAGGGGGTCGCCAAATCCATGACCTTAGGAAGCCTTGAGTGGGCAAAAATTTAGACTACTTTAATTTTTTAATTAATTTTTTTCCTTGAACAACTTGACACTGAGAATGCTAAGAAAGGCTGAAATCTTCATGACGAACCATCGATCACCACGCAAATTAATGACTATGGCTGCCTCGAGATAAGAGTCCCCGTCGATCGCGATGAGCACACCAGTCAATCGATCGTTGACTAAAATCCACGATGGACACAAAGTCCACGACTAATGAGGAGGAGATGTCCTATTGATCGTTGAGTGCGATGATTAAACAATGAAGAGATGTCCTATTCAGTGCTCAATAAAAAACTTAAAGAAAGGAACTCCCGCGCGATGGGCAATCAGTCGCGCGATGGACACTCATCTGACGATGGGCGCTCAGTCGCGTGATGGACTGAAATCTGCGATTGACGATTGACAGTAAACTGACGACGGACAGGCCACGAAGGACAGGCTCAAGACGATGGACAAGGCTCGAGATGATGGAAGCCAAATGCCCCGAGTGCGTTGGGCCAAGCGACCGATAGACTAGTCACCTCCCACCTAACTGAGCACCCTTAATAAATCATGATCGACCGTGAGCACCGCGATGGACACTTCAATCAATCGCGATCGACCGTGAACAGTGCGATGGACACCCTCAATCACTCGCGATCGACTCCAACCTCTGCGAAGGACACTCAATCAATCGCCAAGCACGCGATGGACACTAATTCTGCAAAGATCTCCTATTCTGCACCTTCCTCTACTTTAAAGCGGATACCCAGCAATAAGACGGACTATTCTGCTCTGCTTCATGCCGGACTAGTGCTGCTTCACGATGGATGGGCGGACACGCTTCTTGCTGCTGCTTGACATCGCCATAGCTGCGCAAATCTTGACATCGCCATAGCTTCAAGAATCTTGACATCGCCATAGCTGCGCAAATCTTGACATCGCCATAGCTTCACATAGCAATAATATGTCTTATTTTGTGGCCTTGTGCCCCGCACTGAAAGCATGCATTAAGCAAGTTTTTATACATATTATTTCCTGTTGGAAAGGCTTTTCTTCACTAATTTCTATGCTCATTTGGGAGGGTAGATCCAAATTAAGATATGCTTCAACATGTATCTAAGGGTACCATCTAGTGTTGGAAAAATATGTCGCATCTTCGTAGGTGAAACCACCTACATCTTTCCTAGAGGGTAAAGTTAGTCAATGGACATAAGGATCTCCCTAAAAAATTCAACAAAGGAAGTAATGAAGGTTGGGGACTGGATAATGCAGGAGTTTTAACTTATTAGCGAAAGAAACTAGGAACCACTCGAAGAGGCATAAATTTGCATGCCAAACCTACCAAGCGCCAACCTACAAGGCTTGGAAAACCATTTCCTATTTTCCAAAAACCATAAGCAGATGGTTTTCTTGCAGAATTGGTACTTGCTAACAACTAATCCATGCAAAACCAACTCCTTACTAAACCAGTATTTGATGGATCCACGAGGTAGCTTTGGATCAATCATTTGTCAATCGACAAAAAATCCACTTAAGTTCTTATTTCTTAGCCGAAATGCTCTTCCTAGGAATGGTGACAAAAAGGCATTTAGCTCCAAAGAGTTCTAAAGAAGCACTTAAGGCCTTCTCCTTTGACACCATACCCTAGCTTCTAACTACCAACAAGGAGATAGCCCCTTCCATATCCCTTGCTGGAATGAAATGCCCTTCTGCACCCAAAACTTTAAAAAAAGTTCACCTTCAGGAAAGGCCACTCGAATGAGGCGCTTGAAGAGAAAACAACCAAAGGTTACAAATCCACAACAAATAACACAATAGTTTTAGTGATAGGATGGTCCAAACCCAATCACCTTTCTCCTTCTTTCTTCTTCTTTCCTTTTTAGAATTTCCTTTTGATGGAATTCCCTAGAGAATCGGTATTAGCTACTAAGAACGATCATGCATGATCTATCATAAAATCATCATGGTATGCTCGTTAGCGGGAATTTCAAGAATATGAATAGAAGAAAAAATTATTACATAAAGAAGCATCCGCATTTGAATGGATTGAAGTGGAGCACTTGTAATCGAAGACATCCCAATCATTAAGAGAAATTCGAGGAGCACCACATTCTGAAAAAAAAACATAAAAAAAACCAAATGGTGTCATTCTTGGACTAGCTTGGGTTTCAAGTTCAAAAATATTTGGCATTTACTGATGGAATGTAAGAAGTAAGTTCTCTGATGTCAAACGTTCTATTATAAGATCACACCCAATGCAAGATCAAGCAAAACTTATGGCATTCCTTCATGGTTAAAAAGGATTTTAGAGGAGATGGGACGACGCCAATCACCTCATTTTCTCCTGCCCGAAGTGCACCTTAGTGTGGAAGTTAATTAGAAGAAAATTTACTTAGCCTTGTTGCTAAGGCTCATGGATGATAATGAGGAGGTTTTGGGTTCAATCCCCATGAGTGCTCACTCATAAAACAATTGACTCACTTTAGATAAGAATAATAGTGAGCTTGATCTACAGGGGAGTCCTTTGTTAAAGGTACATATCACTTGACCTATAATGCTTTCTGCGTGTGGTGCTCTCAAATGCGTTGGACATACGAAGGCCGTTGTGGAATTTAGTAACAAATTAAATAGCGTTTTCTCAGAAATGTGTGATTCATATAACAGCCCTTAGGGCGCCACAAAAATGAAAAAAATAAGATAGTCAGATTCTTCTGTAACGTGGAGATATAATCAAGCCAACATTGTTTCCCTACGAAAGGATCAAAACGCAATTTTCATGACTTTTCTCACTTACGTAAAGTCTTTCCCTACGAAAGGATCAAAACGCAATTTTCATGACTTTTCTCACTTACGTAAAGTCTTCGTGGGTATTCGAGAACGTGCTCTCATACATTGACTTTAAGAAATCAAAATGATTTATACATTATTAGTACATTCAGGCGAATGGATCTTTTACAAATGCTTATTTGATGAAGATCAACATAGAGTTATGGGCTAGGTACAAGGAGTCGAGGTATAAAACGAGACTTTTGGAAACTCGTTTACGAACACGTCAAAATTTGCGACTTATGATGATGGGTCCATATGAGTGCTAATTCCGTCCACTTTTTCTATGTTGAAATCCTTGAGCAATAAAAAGACAAGTCTAAGGAACAGCGAAGTCTAACAATAATTTCTTTTTGTTAAAAGCGATTCACATTATTTAATCATAAAACATTGTTGTTTGATCTTGCATGGAATCATGAAGGCATTTTGTAATTTTTCGAAGTTCTAGCTTTCTTAAATTGGGGAATGGATTTATATAGAATTAAGCATGTAATCAGATCATACGACATGGGCATTAATAGCTCAAATTTAATTAAGAAGAGCAAAAAGTTATAAGAAATTAAGAACACATACGAAGCAAGCTAATAAAAATACCATCTCATTCATGAAGATCAAATTTTTAAAAGCGTATATCCTTGCACTACAAAGATATTGAGTGTCCAAATGGCGGACAATTTTATAGATCTGCACTCTCCTTCCTCTGAGGATGAGGGATTTTTCTAAGGAATACAATCAAAGGTGGTCATACATGTCTTCTTTCATATCCATTTCTTGAATAATTATGGAACTCATAGAATCAGATCCAAGCTGCTTATATATACATGTAGGGTTCACCCCTGATCTAGATCTTAGAGTATATGATCATTATAGTTAAAACGAAAGTCTTCGACAAGTTTTTTTTTATATAAAGGAAGTTTGCCATTAGCCTACTCTCCTGGATTTGAATTAAATAAAGAAAGAAAAGTACAAGAGAAGGGGACTAGTGCCCACGGGACCCCCCAAATCCCACAAAGCAAGGGGAAGCTTTTACAGAGCTTAGATGGCATTACAAAGAAGGTTAATCACCCTCTCATCACCCTCATGAGGGGCCCACTTGGGTTTAAGCTTGTTATTAATCAAAAGGAGAACTTGATGGTGCCTGAAGGGGGGGGGGGGGGGGGATTTCTTACAGTTAGCAATCCTTTTGCCAAGGAGGAACAATGATTTCTCGATTGACCACTCCTTGGGGGAGTCACTGAAGTTGAGAGCACATCTTTCCCGCCAGATTTTCCATAGGACCTCCCCTCTTATGGCATTCCAAAGAGTCGCGGAGCAGCCGGTCGCTTCTCCCAACAGGGCCTGCTGCCAACTGAGATGTCTCTGAAGTCTAAAATTCTTTCCAACTGTCTGCCGGAATCTGTTGGAGTTGGGGCAGGTAAAGAAGATGTGTGGAACATCTTTGATAGGCCGGTAGCAGCGTTTGCACTAGGGAGGGATCCCACAAAGTTTACTAGCCTTAAGGTTGGTCCAGATTCCATGATGAAGAATTTGCCATAAGAGGAAAGACTTTTTGATTTCTATGAGGGGGTGCCAGATAGCCATGAACTTCATGTCCCACCGAAGCCGCGTCCATGACAGGCACCACTTCTTGTTGAGGTTAACCTGATAGTCAATTGTTTCTTTGATGTTTCGGATTTTTGATAGGCTATTCCCATTGTGCCATTTGAGACCAAGCGAGCTCGATGTGTCGTGTCCCATGAGAATGCGAGTTTTGTGACGATCCTAGGTGAGACATCTGCTTTGCAAAGTGTTCCATTCTTCATACGAAATGTTGACGCAAGGGTCAATATCCTCGAAGTTGATCCAGCAGTTGGTGTCTTGTTTCCTGAGATGTTTCCATTTTTTGAAGCCTTTGTTCCATAACTTCTTGGGATTTTGAATGTTCCAAGATTCCACACTCCGGATGCCATGGATCGAAAACCAGATAGAGTCGTTTTGTCTGATACTGGCAGCCCACCTCTAGTCTTCACTAATTCTTGTGTAGCTTTTGACTTTATTCCAACTCTTCCATAGGGAACACACGAGATTAGAGCCTTTCGGGAAGACAGGGATCGGGGACAACAGCAGGGTCAAGATGTCGAGATTCTTCCAATTTGGGAAACTCAAGAGCGCCAACTCGTTCTTGTTTCTGAAGATCAGCTTGGCCCACGAGGCCTCCCTATTGCACCAAGCCTTAATCATCCATTTGGCTGCCAGTTTGTTAGCCATGCACCCAATGTCCAGGATACCAAGTCCCCCACTATCTCTATGGCTGGTGGAGATGGACCATTTGATTTTAGGCACCCCCCTTCTATTGTGATTGCCCGTCCAAAGGAAGTTTCTACAGATACTATCAAGTTTGGATACATCTTGCTCTTTCGGTCTCCAACAAGAAAGGAAATAAATGGTAGAAGCAAGGAGGAATGTGTTGATAACCATAGCACGACCAGCAAGATTGATTTGCATACCTCTCCAATAGTTAAGCTTGTTTTCGAGTTTGGCTAGCACCCAGTTCCACCGTTGTTCCATAGGGACGCCAAACCCCAGGGGGATCCCAAGAAGCCAAAAAATTTGGCCCTGCGGAATGATTTGACAGCCATGATCAATGAGGAGGCCGGGTTGAGACCCCACAATAGCTCTAAAGGCGGTCTTAGAGTGGTTGATTATGGATCCAGAGGCTTCAAAAAAAGTAGCAAGACACCTCTAGAACGTCTCTAGGCTAGTACTATCATTGTGAACAAACACATTCATATCATTGGCAAAAAGTCTCATGGTGAACTGACTGTGGTTATGAGGCAAGCGGAGGCCTTTGATATTGCCAGCTTTCACCTGGTGCGCCACAAGCTTGCTAAGCCCCTCTGTGGCGATGGCAAAGAGAAGGGGAGCCAATGGGCACCCTTGTCTGATAGATCTTCTAAGTTTGATCACCTTCCAAAAGTTTTCCGTTAATGTTAATTTGGGTCGATGCGTTTCCAAGAAGGGTCACAATCATCTTGGTGAATTTCTGACTACATCTAAGATCTTGGAGCGACTCCAGAATATAGTCCCATTCTAGCCTATCGTAGGCTTTATCAAAGTCGATCTTGAGGAAGACCACATCTTGTTTAGACTCATTTGCGAATTCAAGACCTTCCCAAATATCTATAATGGTTTCCAAAATTGACCTGCCTTTGATGAAACCTTTTTGGTCCTCATTTAGCCACGCTCTCAAGTGGCAAGAGATTCTGTTGGCAATGACTTTGGTGATGATCTTGTATCCTGTTTGGAGCATTGTAATAGGACGCCAGTTCTCTATTCTGTTCTTTTCCCCTTTTTTGTGTATTAACTTGATAATACCATTGTTGAGACAAGAAGGAAGTGCGCCAAACTTGAGTGCCTCTTGCCAAACCAGACGAAGAGGGGTGGCGACCACCAACTTGAAGGATTTGAAGAACTCATTGGTGAGTCCATCGGGTCTGGAGCTTTTACCGGGAGGGAGGGCATCAATGACCTCAATGATTTCTACTTCAGAGATAGGGGCGTGTAGCAGGGAGCGGAAGGTTGAGTGGTATCCTGCAGGGGGAAACCCTAGATATGGCTACCATATAGTCCCTTCTATGGTGGGAGAGGGGGTTCGAGGTCCCTAGGAGTCTCGTGAAGTGCCCTTCAATGATCCCAAAATTATCTTCTTCCGAATTGCATACATTGCCATTTAAGTCTAGCAATAAGGGGATCGATTCTCTGTTATGTTTCCTTTTAAGGATATGGCACATCTCTTTGGTGGGTTTGTCGGCTTTGCCAACCCACCACTCCTTGAAAAAAATTTGATAATTTTTTCTTTGTATTTCTTCCTCGTATCTCAACAGCGCTCTGTTTTTTCGAAGACCTTTCTGGGCTTGAGATTTTCCTTTGTTCACTTCCTCCTCGAGCCTCTAGAGTCTGTGGTAAGGAGCTTCCCTACAAGCCCGCCGCACAGTCTCGAGCATCTTCCTGGATGTAATCATGATATGTCGAGATTTATCGACCGCACTTCTACAGCATTTGGCTAGGGACAAGCCGGAGGCGAACGCCTCCTTCCACACATCAGAAATTTCTTGATGGACGGAGGGGAGAGAGAAGGTGGGCGCACCGGCATGGAACCAAGGAGCCTTGCAGATCTTGTTGGAAGGTTGGAAAGTGATAACGATCGGGTAGTGATCAGAGATGGTGAGGTTGGTGCGTTGTGCAATGGATGGGTGGCCCCATTGATTCGTAAAACTCTGAGAGATGTAGCATCTATCAAGTCTAGCTTTCCTCACGTCCTCACCCACTTGGAGATTTGACCATGAAAAGCCATTCGAGTCTTTGAATTCAACCAAATCCAAGTGAAGTTTGGTTTTGTCCCACGTTTCTTTCTCCCGACTATCGATGACCCTGCCCTTGCCCATCCATCTGTCCATAGGGTCCTCCACCATTTTGAAGTCACCACAAATAAGCACGTTGTGGGGGAGCGAGTCCAAGGAGGCCCATGTGTTCAGTCTCCGTGATTCCCCTTTAGGGGCGTACAAAGAAACTAGAGTAAAACAAAGAGGAGCACCAAAAGAAACAGCAATCCATCGATGCCTTTCATCTTCAATGGAGTTCTCAAGCTTTTCAAACTAGAGTTGATTAATACCGATTGCCGTTCCACCGGACCCCCGTTGGTGCACCGTTGAAATCCAAACATGGGTCGAGGAGACCTGCGTAAGCCGTTTTTGGAGGTCTTCTCCATCAATTTTAATCTCTTGGATACATATCAATTCTGGGTTTAAGCTAATGTCACGAAGCCATTGACCAATGATGGTCGCTCTTGAGGGGTCGGTTAGCCCTCTAGCATTTAACGAGATGATGATCATTGTCGTCGGGAGCCCTCTTTGCGGGAGGGAGCTTTGTCCTTTCTTTTATTGGATTCATCTTTCTTTTTTGCTGGGATCGGATCCCGAATTAGTAATAGGTTCTTGTGGGGACTTTTCTAGGGTAACTCCATAGGTTGCTTTCCTTTGCAGGATGCCTCCTGCTGGGAAGCCTTGGGCACCGTTTTCGACACCGTTTCCAGAAATGTCGATCCGATGATGGAACTTTCACTATCCATGTTATCTTCGTTGCTAGTGGTAAAGCCATCTTCTTTGCTTGTAGTGTAGCCCTCCTGGGAGGTTTCTTTATTATCAGGGATCTCTACGGCTTTGTCGTTGGTGTCCACCTCAAGTAGGGTCCCACCTGGGTAGTCAAACTCATTGATCTCCTTTTCCAGATTGCTATATAAGTTGCTAGAGGGGGTAACCATCATGATGTTTCGCTCAAAAGTTGCCCTAGGGCTTCTTTTCCTTCTTCTTCTGACTTCGATGAACCCGTCTACATCAGCTTCTGGATTACGGGGGCCCTTGCCTTCCTCTTCCTTCGTCGAGTGGGCCAAAGCGCCTTTGTTGTCTTGAGCGTTTTTGGAGGCTTCTTGATTTCGCTCGCTTTTTTGTTTCAAAGGGTAATCTTTAATCCTGTGGCCTTGTTGACCACAACGAAAGCATGCGTTGGAAAGGTTTTTGTAATTGAAGTCTTGCTCCCATACATCCCCTTCGCCCAAGTTCACTTTGATCTTCGATGAAAGCGGCATGCTGAGGTCGGCCTCGACACAAATGTTTTCAGAGACACACATTCTCTTTAAAGATATTTCATTAATTTTCCACGTGGAAAGCCATTTCAGTGCACTTATTTATGATTATCACACTTAATTCCATCACCGATTTTAAAAGGGAAGGGGTAGATGTTGGAATCTTACTAACCGTTGTACGTCAAGTTCCTTTCTACGTTTAAGATTTGTATATAGGATCTCTTTTTTCAGCCCTTTTTAATAGTTTTTGTGCATTCATATGTTTTCCTGATGTCGCATCTTCTCTTTTATCTTCTCTCTCTATCACATTGACCTTTCCCTATTTATCTTCATCTGCACTGTTTCAAAAGTTTACACTAACAAGGATTGCATTATAGGAAGTTCTCTGCTCGTACGTTTCAATTTTGTAGGCCCCTCTTAATATTGTATGGTATTCTGAAAACGGTTTTAGAATCATTTACATGGTTTATACATAAATTGACTCAGTAAGCCAATTACAAAACTCTAATATGGTCTCCTCTTTGTTACATAAACCAAATTTCCAATCATCTTCCTATATATATTTGCATCATCCAAGAATTTCTATCATCCACGAGCTTAGCATTAGCATCAGATGGTCTATCAACACATTTTCGAACACTCATACCAAATCTGTCAAGTGTTTCGAGCAAATAGTTGCATTGTATCATCCAAATTCCCTCTTGCATTGAAATTGCTTCAATTCCCAAAAACTATTTTACCTCCCCTAAATCTAACATCAAAACTTAAAATTTTAGTTTCTTTTTCAAATCAACAATTCTCGTTTCATCATTGCTAAGAATGATCAAATCATCATCAGAAATCACTAATAGAATCATTTTGCTTCCATGATTCCAAACAAATAGTGAATAATTAGCCATTGATTGCATAAATTCATGATCCATTAGCTTTTTAGTGAATCATTCACACCATGCTCTTGGTGCTTGTTTCATTCTATAAAGCACTTTCTTTAACTTACATACATAGTGCGGATACTTTGGATGCACATAATGTTCCCAATGTTGCATATAGAGTTCGTCATGCAATTTACCATTGAAGAATACATTCTTAACATCCTTTTTGAAACAATTTCCAATTGTTCATAGCAGTCCAAGCGATCATGCTTCTCACTATTGTCATTTTGACCATTGGACTAAATGTTTATCATTATCCAATCCATATACTTATTCATATAATTTTATAGCTAGATGTGATTTATATCTCTCCATGTAACCATCATGTTTGCTCTTCACTTTATACACCCATTTGCATCCAATAGCTTTTTTATTTGGTGGCACTTCCACTAATTCCCATGTATCATCTTCTTTAATGCATTCATCTCATTTTCCATTGCTTGACACCAATCTTCATTTTGTGACACATTATTAAAGTTATTTGGCTCATCATGCTTGATTCTTTCTATCATGTACACATGATGAAGTTTCATAGACTTATTGAATAGATTTAGTCTACCCATAGGATGCCTTACTCTTGTACATCCTCTAACAAGAGTTTCTTCATATTATCTTGAATTTCTATCTTCTTTTGATTTAACATGGCTCTACCAACTTCCTCGATCACAGGATTCTTGCATTTTGCAACAACATTCCATTAATTGTGGTGTGTGTCTACAAGAAAATAACCTTTCTATTTCCTGATCACTAAGATATTGATCAAATTCCTTTGAAATATATTCTCCCCTTGAATCTGATCATGAACATTTAATGTATATGCTCAATTGCTTCTCAACCATGTCCTTTAATTCGACAAAGCATTTGAGAACCTCATTTTCATGCTTCAAAGAAAATATCCAAGTCTATAGGCTATATTCATCAATGAGTATTAAAAAGTAAAGTGAGCCACCAACTGATTTTGTTCTAGCAGCTCCACAACATCACTATGACCACCTCTTCCTCTTGAATTAAAGTTCTGACTATATCCTCCATTATTCTGATTATTATGCCAACAATCATGAGCTAAATGATTTTTCTTACCACAAATCCAGCAATCTTTGGCTCCATCTTTATTGCTTCTGCCTCTTCCTCTTCCTTTGCCACCTCCTCTTCCTTTGCCACCTCCTCTTCCTCTTAGGAAGTTGGCTTGGCTAGTTGTACCTTCTTCTTTATTTAATTGTTGTTTGCCTTTGCTATTCTTCTTCTTATACTTTGAATACATTGCTTGACCTGTACTCTTATCACCATCACCTTTGACATCCTGCTCAAAAGTTAGCATGTATCCTAGCAACTGATTTAAATCACGAGTGAAATGATCTAGTGACAATTCAATAGACAAAATAAATGGCTTCCATTTCTCATCTCTCAACCCTGTGAGAATTCGCCTTACCAACTTATCCTCCTCAATATCTTCATCAACTGCTCCTAATGCATCTACAATGTCCGTCCTTCTTACATAATCAGAAATGGATTGAGAGGCCTTCTTCTTGAAAACTATGTCCACAAAGATGCCTTCCTTGACTTTGTAGTGTTTTGGAAATGCTCCTCCAAAGCATTCCTTATATCACTTGCACATTCAAGACCTCTAATATAAGGTAGCAAGTAGTCATTGACTCCCATGTAGATAATGCTCCTTGCTTGAGCATCCTTCTTCATCCAAGTCTTCAAATATGAGAGTTCATCCCTAGTTGGAACACTAGGATCTCTGAACTGTGGTTTTTCTTCTTCACCTGTGATGTAACCTATCAGGTCTTTGCTCATGAGATGAGCTTCCATCCTCATTGACCAAGCAAGATAGTTTTCTCTATCCAATTTCTCTATCTGAAGAGAATCTCCCATCCTTTCTTCACATGTGTATTAAATTCTTCAAGCTTTATGAGGAATATGTGTACCTTTACTTTGAATGAATCTTCTTGGTAGCTTCAGACCTCCTTCTCAAGATTTGTCTTTAAACTTTCAACTTTTGAACCCTCAAGTGTTGATTTCTGTATGACTGCAGCAGTTGGGGTCCTCCTTTCTTCTATTTTGATGATTTCTGCTCTGATACCACTCATGGAGAGTGTTAATCTCCAAAAGGGGCATGTTTCTTTTTAATCTCTCAAGCTCTTTTCGCAACTTTGTTACTGGGTTTTCAAGTTCCATAGGGTATGGTAGACTAGAAGATTGAATTCCATATTGATATCTAACTTCTCCGACCTTGTTTTTTAGAAATGAATTTGTCAACTATCGTTGTGGGGAGAACTAAATCCCTAATCTTGCATTGTGTGGATAGTGGAAGTGGTTTAGCAAGCCACTTCTTGAAGAGAAAAGCATAGAGAGGGTCTCGTAATTCAGCCAGAAGTACTTTTGCACTCGTAAAAAATTTAGAAAATGTCTCCCCAATGCATAGTCATAAGGTCTCTAGTTTTTCAATGATGTTCTGTGTCATATTTCGGTGTTGGAACTATGTCTTGAAGGCATCCTTGATTAAATCCCAAGTAGTAAAATGTTCTTCTATAAATTGACTTAACCATTTGTTTGCTAGAACCTCTAATGTTATTGGGAATAGGAATAGAATTGCATCTTATTTTCCCATTTTTCCACTTGTCTTATACAGAGCTAAAAAGTTATTACATGATAATTAGGGTCTTCATGAACTAATCCTCTAAAAAAGGGAAATTTGATATTCATTCAAGAAAGAAGAGTTTCTAGGTCTACTTGAGCTGCCATAGTTCCTAATGATGACATGCATGAAAGAGGGCTCACTGACCTCCGGACTCCTTTCCTTATTGTTGTTTTGAGAGGAGTTCTTAAGGTGTCTAACCAAGTTGTGGTTATGAGTTGCACCTCCTATTCCTTAGACTAAGACGAATGCCAAGGAAAATGAGAATTACATCTTCAATATTGTCAACACCTTTGCACTTATTCTTCACTAAGTCTTTATAGTATTTATTCTCTTATGCTCAAGCTACCTATCCCACTATGCATGCTAAATTCTTTTGAGGGATTCTTTAGTTGAAAGGTTCTTGAGTGTTTGTAGGAGAAGAAGGGAGAAGAAGAAGATAGACAGTTCCATCGGGAGACCCTATGTTGATTAATCATAAAGAAGACAATAAGTTTTTATAGAATGAGAAAAGATTGTTCTCTATGCAATAGTGCTTAAGTCAAAGAGCACATATGTAAGTGTACAAAATACCACAATGACTAGATAGTGCTTAAGCCCAAGAGAACATAGATAAGTGTACAAAATACCACAATGAGTACTATAGTCAAACTCCTCTATGCCAGTCATGCACCTAGTCTAGTAGCTTGCTCTTGTGCACACCTTGCACTCAAGCTTCGAATAAGGTTGAAGGAAGCTTCAATCTTTGTCGATGTGCAGCATCTCTTTGATGATCTTTTGCTCCACCCTACTTCCTTTCTGTGCACTCTCTACATGATTCTTTCTACACTTTGTTAGTGTTCTTGCACACCTTGCTTCCTAGTGCACATACTCTTAGTGTCTCTAGTTGTCTCTTTCTCAGTAGTCGCTCTTGATTCCAAAAATGAGAATGCCTTTGGTTGTGTGTCGATTCTTCTTACGTATGTCGCTTCAACTACAAGTGTATCTTGGTGCTCCCTTGGATGTCCTGAGAATCACTTCATGTGTAAGGCCAACCACTCCCTATTTTTTCCTATGGTACTTTTATGAGAAACAAAATTTTAAATCCGGGGCCACTCATAAACTCTTGCATACTGCTTTCACTTTATAGCTTTTCCACTTTTTACCTCTATTTCTCCAAGCTCTCTACATCAAGGAGGGTTGCCTCAACCTTCCAAAAAATTTAAAAAAAGCCTTAAAAACCCTGCAAAAAGACCATGTTGCAACCTGCATTTGACTTCTCGTCGGGTTAGGTATTTCTTGTGACCTAGACCTTTAATGACTGAATCTTATATACCAAATGGAAACTTTCTTTAAGCTCTATCTAATGAGCTATTAAAACTTTTTGACCCTCTATTACAAAACTTTGGCTAAGTACCAAAATTAGGGTTGTTGGAATTTAAGGTTTTGTGCTATTTGGACATTGTTTCCAACATTTTGAAATGTTAAATGAGCATACTTAGTACTTCAACTTAGAGAAGACACAACTATTTTTACATGAGGTTAAGTACTTAAGAACTATTCGGCAGATAAAATTAGAATGGATCCATAGAAAGTTTCTGTGATTCTCAATTGGCAAATTCCTCAAAATGCATGACACTTGGAATCATTATGAGGATTATTAGGATTTTATACAAAATTCATTGCCAGCTACTCACATGTAGCTGTGCCATTGACGAATTTGTTGTAGAATAATAAAACTCGTGTGTGGACTAGTGCATAGCAAGAAGCTTTCGATGCATTGAAACAAGGAGTTTCAAGTGTCCCCGTTCTATTAGTGGTAGATCCATTGAAACCTTTTGAATTAGAAAGTGATGCTATTGGCATCAAACATAGTGTAGTTTTGTTTTAAGATGGCAGACTAGTAGCTTTTGAAAGTAAGAAACTTTCTTCCACTCAAAGAAACTAGATTGTCGATGAACATGAACTATAAGCAAGAGTTCATGCTTTGAAATTTTGGAGAGATGCTATTTGTATGAAAATTTTTAAAGTATACACAAATCACCACGCATTGAAGTATTTCTATTCGGAGCCTAATGTTTAGGGGAGACAAGCTAGATGGGATGAGTTGATGAAAGAATTTCAAATGGAAATTCTATATAAAAACGGCAAAACTAATACAATTGTAGATGCATTATCCCTATTCTACATCAGATTAGCTTCATAGTTCTAGACAATGATTTAATCCAAGAGACCAAAGACTCAAAAATTCATGATGATTAATGTCAGTCTATAATTAACAAATTATTAGGAAATAGTGAGGATAAGGAATCCTACAATTTCAAGTTGACCAAGGTTTGCTCAAAAGAAAAGCAACCATATGTGTGCCTAGCTCACAAGAAGGGAATTTTAGAAGATAATTTATTTTTGAGAGCCACGATGTACCTTGTGTGGGATATCTAGGTATTGGGAAGACTTTGGAGTTGATTAGATGCACTTTTTGGTGGCCAAAGATGATAAAGATTTAAACATATCTGTAAGTCAGTGTTTTAGATTTTGAAGTAAATAAAGGAGAGAGGATTAGTTTTCTAGGTTCGCTATAGCCATCAGAAATACCATAGTAGTGTTGGGTTAGGATCTCCATGGAATAAAAAAATGGGTTTACCTAGGATGCCATGGTAGAAGAATGATATTCTTGTGGTGGTCGATTGTTTGAGAACAATGGCACATGTTATTCCTACTAAGGACTTAGTGGAGGCTTTAGAGGTTGTAGAGTCATTTATTTCAAATACCTTAAGACTACATGGTCTACCTAAATATATAGTTTTAGACATAGATCCTGACTTTTGGAAACATGTGTTTAATAAACTTGAAGTTTAACTCAAGATGGTTAGTGGAGAGCATCCAAAGACAAGTGGTTAAATCAAAAGAGCTAATTAGATATTGGAAGTTATGCTACGAGCATATGTTTCAAAAAAGCAAGCAGATTGGGATTGTTTTGTCCCATAAGTAGAGTTTGCTTATAACAGTTGAAGAACAAGATTACTAAGATAGCACCTTCTAAGGTGATTTATGGGTTTATTCCCCATAGTCCAGCCTCCATTTGGTTACCTAGGTAATCTCCCAGTGCTTTACAATTGCTTATAGATAAATGCAAGTAATCTTGAAAATAGCTTAGCTAATTTATGTACGTTCCATTCATAAAACTCCTTGTTAGTTTAAAATCTAGAAAAAAATTTAAAAGTTCAGAGGGAAGAGATGATGAACTTCTTTTTAGAAATAAATCAAAATACATTTTAAGAAAAAATAAAATTAAATTTCAATCGAACTATAAATAGTAGTTTTATGAATTCATGGAGAAGTTAAGCGAAAGAATCTTCGCATACTTTTAAGCATTGCTGATGTTGAAGTTTTTTCTGGATAAGTAATTTGAGAGAAGATAGGTAAAGTATTTGCTACATTGTAAAACAGCTGACATGATGAGCATCGGTGGCTATTCTATGATCGTCTCCATTCATATTTATTTTACGATCGTCTCCATTCTTTTTTGAGAACCTTTATGATTATTTTACGATCGTCTAGGTTTTAAGCAAAAAAGATTTTGGAGAATGCTTTTAAGATATGATTCATGATGAGTGGATTGAGAGTCTAGGCTGCAGATAATAAGTGTACGAAGGAGGCATATACGACTTCTACACTAGAACTACTTCAGTAGCAACATGTGTGTCATCTTAGGACCTACTTTATGTACAAATTAGAAATTTTAAAGAATGACACACACACATACTTAGGTGGCCTTTATCCTCCATAGTAAAGCCTAGAGGTTCATGTTGAACTGATCCCTCAACTTTTGTCCAACATTTTAGGAGTGTTTCCATTAGACAACCGCTTATTAAACTATAAACTTAAAGTCCTCGCTAATTGAAGCGAATTTGAAATGAATTTTAAGTGGACCTCATGTTTATGCACGCGAAATGTTGAAATAAATTTGAAATAAAGTTTGTGCACGCACGTGCCGAAGGGGAGTTGTGAAACAATTTGGCATTAGTGTAGCCATGTTCCTCAAGGTTTGAGTTACGAAACAATTTGAACTCCTTGAAGGTCGTTGACTTTGCTTTACGACAAATTCTTGTATACTTTAGTAGTCCCATCCGCCCAAACTCAGTAAATGGCTCTCCTACTTTAACTCACCCATGAAGAGCTCCTTTCCATTACCAAGTAAAATTCATTACATGATTTTGAAACATTGATTCTGTCCTACGCGTTGCTTTCCCCCTTGCACGAACGCAACTCCATGAAGACCAATCAATACGTTGAATTCGTCTGCAGATGCCCAAAATCACAACTCCATGAAGACCACTTAGTGTGTGTGTGCTGTGCTGGTGTATTAGATAAACCTTTTGCTACCACAAAAATGAACACAGATGTTCGACTAGAACCCACACAAAGATGTTGAAAATAATCCGCCCTCCCGCCGAGCTCTTCTCTCTAAAATTCTCTTGTGAGAGAGTTTTTACTCCATCTTCTACCAACTTAACTAATGATACCCATAATATGCTATGTGGCATGAACCACCCTGATGAGTATCATACCCAAATGAATATCATATGACATTTCCTTCCCCTTGAAAACATTTTTGTCCTCAAAAATGTAGTGTAAATGTTTGTCATGGTAGAAGAAAATGCTCGAACTCCCCTAAGCCCCATGTACTCTATATTCATGGTCATCTCTATGTGTTGCTTCCCCATATCGTTCCCCTTAAGTAGTCTCATATAAGATCATCTCAAAGGTGGGAAACCATCTAAGTGGTGCCTACTATCTCCCATGTACACTCGACTTCTAAACTATCATTTCCATGACATACAACATTATAAAAATTACCTAAGTCCATATGATGTATACTCTATGAAGTAATAGTATAAAAAGCAAGTGTAAAGTGCCAAGCTTATAAGCTTCATCGTATCATAATGGAGATTGTAAACCATAAAATCCTATGAATATAGAACAAAGTCCCATAAAAAGTTACTCCAGACCCATCTAAGACTAAATAATAGATTGCCCTCATACCACTCTAGGTCTTCCTAACCTTGAGTGTACTCACAAGTAATAGTTTAATCTAAAATATCTTGTGATCAATGCAAATCCATCATCTAGCTCATATATAAAAATTTCTTGGTATTAAATTATAATCTATACATTTCACCAGCGAATAAGTCTGTGGTTTGTCATTCTTTATGTAATAAAGTAAGTTTATGATCTAAGAGTCCGATTGGTTCAGATGGATCTGAAATCGGACACCGTTTGATCATCTGTATGTGTGGCCAAAGATCTCGAGTCTAGACTTACTGGTAGGTCACTGCTCTTGTAACCAAGTAATCCACTTAGCCTAGTGGTTAAGACTCAACGGTGTGAAGGAGGAGGTCTTAGGCTCAACCCCCATGGGGTACATGGGGAGAGTGTTTTGCCCAAAGAGTGTAGAACCTTCTAGAAGCATCCACTTGAAACATTGAGTCACAACAAAGGAGAACAAAGACGTGTTGTCTATTCCTTTTTACCTAAAGACCATGATATCAAGCAATAAAGTGGGCATTTTACAATATCTAGAAAGCATCACTTGTTCTTGCTTGTAAATATTGACTAGAAGCTTGATCCCATATCCCAAGTAGTCAAGATAGATATGTTAAAATACTTGGTGCCTTGAAAACTAGTTGTTCAGCACGATCAAGAATCCCACATCATGATCTTTGACAAGAGATTAGAGTTGAAGGTACAAGTAAGAATTGGGGAAACTCCTTCATTACATCTATAACCTCAACAAGCACAGATTATAGCTGATTAAAAGCTACTCGAAAATCACAGTACATGTGCTACAAAAATCGAAACATTTTAACAATGCAATTAAGATCATCCCCTTTGTATAGTTAAGATCCTCATTGAATGCTGGGCCATATTCATAGCATATGAAATAAATTTCACAAAAGCATTCCCAAGAGAAGATTATAATCAACCAAATTATACTAAGAAACATTCAAACACTGAGTCACAACAAAGGAGAACAAAGACATGTTCTCTTTTTCTTTTTACCTAAAGACCATTATATCAAGCAATAAAGTGAGCATTTTACAATATCTAGAAAGCATCACTTGTTCTTGCTTGTAAATATTGTCACTAGAACCTTGATCTCATATCCCAAGTAGTCAAGATAGATATAATAAAATTCTTGTTGCCATGAAAACTAGTTCTTCAGCCGATCAAGAATCCCACATCATGATCTTTGACAATAGATTAGTGTTTAAGGTACAAGTAAGAGTTCGGGAAGCTCCTTCCTTACATCCATAACCTCAACAAGCACAGATTATAGCTAATTAAAAGCTACTCGAAAATTAGAGTACATGTGTTGCAAAAATCGGAACATTTTAACAAGGCAATTAAGATCATCCCCTTTGTATGGTTAAGATCCTCATTGAATGCATGGCCATATTCACAGAATATGAAATACATTTCACAAAAGCATTCCCAAGAGAAGATAATAATCAACAAAATTATACTAAGAAACATTCACACATGATCAGAGAAATGCTCAAGATAAATCAAGTTGAACACAAAGTGGAAGCAGAACTCGACATTATATTTATATTAAAATGATGTTTTACATTTCCTGTGTAAGTACAAGAGTAATATGAATCTACAATAGAAGCTGATCATAGCTTTCCTCAGGCTCAAGGATATTGGGATCCTCTGGAACATTAGAACCCATATCCTGCCTCTCTTGCTCCAAGATTGGCTCTTCAAGGTCAGCCATGTCCCCCGGTTCATCTGCAAGTGGGGGAACAGGCTCCCTTGAAGCCGGTTGGAATCTCTCCGTGTCTCCAATGTGCTTCCTTCCAACCTCTTGGTCTTCATCTGGGCATTCATTCAGCCCATTGATTCTCATTATAATAAAGCTCACTTGAGCATCATCCTTCTCCACAGCTATGCAGTGCCTGAACATCTTTAAGGAGCAAGCCAGAGTCGTTCCTGAAACAGCAGAAAACCACTTAGAGGTGTCAATCAACCATGACTAATGAAAATTGTGAAAATTGAAATTACCTGTGCCCGAAAAAAGGTCTAGGACCCAGTCATCATCATTGGAGAATAGCTGAAGCAATCTCATTATGAGTTTTTGTGGCTTCTGATAGGGGTTAACCAATGTCATGTCCCCAGCTACATGACGAAGTTTCTTGGTAATGGCTGGGAACATGAGCACATTTGAGATCCCATTCTCATTGCAATGCTCCCTGACTCTCCTTTTGCTTACTTCATCATAATAGCCAACTGTAATGCATTCAGTGGAGCTCACAAACCTATGCAAAGGAGTGTGATTTACGTTTGTCTTTACCCTGCAAACAAGAACTATGAGTCACAGAGAGCATCATTAAAGCCACGGAGATAGAAAGAAGATTACTTACCACGTGAGGCACTCCACAGCATGACATCTTGCCTTCAGAGCAGTTGAAACAGAGAAGGATTGGTCTCTGCTATGGAAAATTACTATCCTCCAAAGAGGAGACATAGTCAACTCTGCAAAATGAGTGACCATCTTCCCAATCTGAGGGTGTTTGAAGGGTTCATCATCATTAACTGATCCCAACATCCTAAATCCATAGGGTATGTCCGCTATGAGAAGGGAGAAATGTTTTCTAGGCACAACAGAACAAATATTATTTACATCACTACAGAATACATTGTAATATACAGGCCTAAGGGGGTCTAGGGGATTGGAGAAACATTTAAGATCAAGTTCATCATCAAAATCCATCTCCTTGGCTTTCAGCCTAGATTTCTCATGCCTTGCTCTTTGAATGTGAGCCAGGAATGCAGGTGGGCAATCATCTAGTAGCTCCGCAGACTTACTTTTCTTTGGTTTCTGCAGAAAAAAGTGGAAAGACAACTAAATGAGCTCTTCAATACTGCAAGCAGTACATAAAGAAGCGATGAATGGCATCGATTTCATGTGGGGGTAGATGCCAGGCATCGACTTTCTACTGAAAGTCGATGCCTGGCATCGACTTTGGGACATAAGTCGATGCCTGGCATCGACATATGCCACGAGGTCGATGCCAGGCATCGACTTATGCTGCAGGTCGATGCCGGGCATCGACTTATGCCCCCAAGTCGATGCCAGGCATCGACTTTTGGCTGCAGGTCGATGCCAGGCATCGACTTTAGCCGTAAGTCGATGCCAGGCATCGAATTCGTACTAAAAGCCTGGCATTAAATTGGTTTGGTGAATCAAGGCATCTAACCTAATGGCAAACCAGGCACAACCGCAGAAAGAGAACCTACCCAATCACGGAAAAGGATGAAATATTCTGATAAAGCTTTGTAGGATGATGTGGTGGGATAGTCTGCTTGGACCTCTGTCCAAGAAAAGCACCCCAGCCTCTTCATCATGACCTCCTGAATCTTCATGTAAACTTTATGACTACAGTCACAGAAATTAAAAAGAGACTAGGTTAGACCAGAAACATGGGAGGAGGGAAAAAGGATCTGAGAATAACATACATACTTATTGAGCTCAGTCACCATCTCCTCCAGGCTTAAGTCCTTGGAGATTACCCTTGACAAAGTTGATATGATCAATGTATCATCCTTGATTCCTTGAAGGGCCCTCCATGGTGTCAACTTCATGTCCTCGGGAGCCTCTTCAATTGAGAGGTCAGCTTTCCTTCCCTTTCCCTTCAGATCAACCTGTGGGTCTGGCCTTGACTTTCGTTGCTTCTGGCCCTTGACCTCCTTGTTCTCCCACATTGTGAAAATTTTATCCTGTAGATCCCAGATCTCACCTGATCTGAATGCCAGTTGAAACCATGGATCATATTTCCTCAAGGCATCAGACTTTCTATTCTGATCCAGTGCAATTCCAACCTCAATAAGGCATTGCTTTCGTAGATTGGGATGTATTCTTCCAGCTTCCTTAACAAGACAATCTTCATATTCATGGTGGAAGAACCGAATTCTCTCTATGGAGGATATTTTTTGCCTGTAGTCATTGTCATTGTTGTGATCCCAAGCAAGAAGCTTGGCTTCCTCAGTTGTAAGGCCAGCATATATCTTACACTCTGCATACCTAAAGAAAAAAGTGGTAGGGTGCTCCTTCACTAGCTGTCTACGGGCCTCTGCAGAGTGTGAACCTCCAATCACATAATAAGTATACTCCTCAAATAAACCCTCATTGAACTCGTCGACAGAGCTGCACTCATTCGGATCCACCATGACAAGGAATGGCACAACAGTAGCATGAGGATTTATTTTCATTTTCTTCTTAAGATTCTGCACATGCAAATTGTGTGGCTCCCTGATCTCAAGGGGCCTCCTCCCTGTGACTGGATCTATTGGTGGCCTGTGGATGATATTGATTGGCAGGTGGAACAACTTCCCCTTCTTCACAATTTTTCTTTTAGCTATATCCTCCCTCATCTTGTTCTGCTCAGTACCAAGAACACCCGAGGCAAGCTCTCCACCAGGTGCAACAATTATATCCTCAGAGCTAGAGCTTGAGTCAGAAGACTCCTCTTCTGAAATTCTCTTCTTTTTCTTTTGAAGCTTTTTCTGCACGCTCTGCTTACCCCTTGCCTTTACAAGGGTTGTCATCTTTTGTTGTGTTGGCATGATATTGCCCTGGATCCATGGCATCAAGTCCTTGATAAGATTGACTGAGTCCCTGCATATCTCAGCTAGACGATTTGGAACACAACACTCTGGGCACAAGAAATCCATCTTGCATATAACATTTCTCAAACCTTTCGATGTCTCTACCAAGAAAAGGAGGTTGTCAGAATCCTCATCTTCATAATCCAGTTTTTACACAAGGCCATACTGAAAACCTTGTGTTGTCGTGATCTTTCCTCTCCCATATGTCCCTGCGAACACAAGAAGGACTGCATTCTTCTCTTCAACATACTGAAGGCACCACTCCAGATTTGTCATGTCCCGCAGTGGACGATCTGTCCTTAAAACCTCAGCGTCCCTCGACCTATCCTTCATAGTTGTATCATCCTTAGGAATTTTGATGCTACTCTGTCCACCTGAGGATATTCCTAGCGGGTTGCTGGCCTTCTCAGAGGATAAGGATACAATAAGTTTCTTTGGTTTCGCTTGGTGACCAATGCCTTTGTCACGTTGCTGATCACCAGAGCCCATGGTGACTTTCAGTTTCTTGAAGGGCCTCTCACTCTTGGACTCCGCATCCCTGAAGGCGCTTGGAATAATCAGCTCATACGTAAATGTGGTTTTCAAAGGCCCAAGTCGATGCCACGCATCGACTTTTAGGTTCAAGTCGATGCCAGGCATCGACTTTTAAGTGCAAGTCAATGCCAGGCATCGACTTTGTGTGCAAGTCGATGGCTGGCATCGACTTGCACACAAAGTCGATGCCTGGCATCGACTTGCACTTAAAAGTCGATGCCTGGCATCGACTTGAACCTAAAAGTCGATGCCTGGCATCGACTTCCACCCAAAAGTCAATGCTTGGCATCGACTTTGCACCCTAAAGTCGATGCCTGGCATCGACTTTAAGGCAAACTTCGATGCCAGGGAAGTCGATGCCAGGCATCGACTTTGTGTGCAAGTCGATGCCAGGCATCGACTTGCAGGTGCGAGTCGATGCCAGGCATCAACTTACACCTAAAAGTCGATGCCAGGCATCGACTTACACCTAAAAGTCGATGCCAGGCATCGAGCTGTACCCTCATTGGATCTGTATTTTTAGAGCTAAGAAAAATAAAAACCTAGAGAGCAGACTCTTTGCACAAACATATGTCAAAGGGAATCTTTTAGGAATCTTTTTTTATGGTATGATTTTGCCTACCTCTTGGTACTCTTGCCAACATTCTTCTTCTCCATCATAGTTGCCTTGCTTGTATGCTGAGCTCTGTGCTCCATAGCTGTCTGTGCTCTGTTGCTCTCTGTTGCTCGTGGATTTTGAAAATGAGAATGATCTCCTCCTCTGCTATTTATAGGCAATTGGGTAACTTGAACCAGAGACTAACTGGATCTAACTGAATGAGTCCAGTTGCTAACTATATCTGTCAACCAATCTAACTAGGGAATACCACTCACACAAATAGGCTGTTTTAGAGCCACTTTAATGAAATATTCATAGAACATTGCAACTATTTATATACATTTGCATGGAAATTACACTTCAATGGCAAGAGTATGGTATGTACATTGGGATATCTAATCTCATGTAGAAATTTTTTCTTAGAATCTCTTGCTTGGGAGAAAATCAAGTCTAAGTTGTGTTGAATATGGGAGATTAATGACATCTTTATAGTGTTATCCTCTTCACTTTAGTTCATATTCACATTTATCTTGTAACACATTGTTGAAATGGAAAATCAATGTATGAATAAACATTCAAGTAAAGAACCTTGCAACTATTTATGTACATTTGCATGGAAATTACACTTCAAGTCTAAGTTGTGTTGAATATGGGAGATTAATGACATCTTTATAGTGTTATCCTCCTCACTTTAGTTCATATTCACATTTATCTTGTAACACATTGCTGAAATGGAAAATCAATGTATGAATAAACATTCCAAGTACCTCTTTTACACATAATTCTTTTTTAATATACTTTCATCTACCTCTTTGAGATCTAGCCAAGACTACAATGAAACCTAATCCTTGAAATCTTATTTAGTACCAAAGGTAAAATTTCTTCTTGTATAGTCTTCAATGGCACTACTAGAAACAATTTTAATATATAATCCAGTTGGAACTCAACTTGGATATATTTTGATTCACTCACAATGCTAAGACTCAATGACTCATATCTAGTTAGAAATCAATTGTGTTTCTCATTTCAAAAGTGAATCAAATCTTTGGTTCCCTTATTAGTGTATATTTGAGTAATGTACTTTAATAAACTTTTGATTTCATATCTTCTTGATGTGACATTTGATGTGACATCTTCACTTGATCTCGGATTTCTACTTATTTAAAAAGGTCATTCATCTTCAGTCTTCTGTGAACTCAGTGAAGATGAGCTCAATCTTTTCAGTGGATGCTTGGGCATCAGCTTCTTGTGCTCATATTGATACAGTTTCGGATTCATTGTTCTCAGTTGATCCTTTCCACAGAAGTGATGATCCCTATGATGTAGGACGTGTTGATGGTTCCATGTTTTCTGTTGAGTCATTTAAGTTATCCAATTCACAGTGCAATGCTGCTCAACCAAATGCACCTCTTGATCTCCCATCTCATCCAACCATTGATCTCCCTTCTGACTCAAGTGCATGTGGAGCAACGAAAAAGCAAAGCAAGCTCAATCTACAATTTAAAAGAAGGCCTCGTGAAGTAAGTGCAAAAAGATTTAACTTTCTTACTTCAGATAGACAGATTGCGTTGGATATTGTGAAGCATTGTTGTGGTTTGAAATGTTTGTACAATTTAGGAATGAAGAAACTAAAGCACCTAAGAGAAAAATTCCTCCATTTAGATAGTGAAAGGTAGGATATATACCTTGTTTCTCGCATGCAAATGATTGAGGATAACATGTCAGTAAAACGTGTTGGTTTTGAATATTTCTTTAGTCAAGGGATGCGATGTTGTAGGGCTACATTTAAAATTGCAATGGGTGTGGGAAATTTTAGAATACATAGGGTTCAACAAGGGCTTTTGAATGGGGATCTCATTTTGGATACGTTCCATGTTGGGACCAAAGGATCTGTTGGACGTCATGCAATGAATTGGATGATGAACTATTTTAGCTTGCATTGTGAGGTTATGCCTACAACTGGAAGGTTGCACTTGTCAGATAACTTTACTCGTCGAGAGGTATTTCAAATATATAGAGAAGACATGGGAAATAGAAATGAGAAGTATGTGTTGTATCGTCATTTTACTTGATTATGGAAGGAAGAGTTTAACAATGTTTCTATTCCTCGTAAAGTTAGAATGGGTGAATGTTCAGTTTGCGCCACTTTGAAAAACATGGCAAAAGGGGCTACAACACCACAGGAAAAGAATAATTTTAAAAACCTTCTTAACAACCATCGTGAGAGTCAAGCTTTAGAGAGAAAGAAAGCAATTCATCATCGAAGTAAAGCACTCAGAAATCCGGAGCGTTATATGTGTTTGTTGATCGATGGTATGGATCAAAAAAAAACTTGTTTGCCACATTTTTACCGCATCCCTAAGGACATTGGAGATGAAGTCCTTGTGTAAATGCATTTGGTTGGTGCTTTGGTATACAATGGAACTGTAATGTCCAAGGTTTTCTTCACATATCCGAATGTGCATAATGATCCAAACCTTACAGTTACTGTCATTCATCGTGTTTTGCAATCATGGAAGGGTCTTTTGCCACCAACTCTATATTTGCAACTAGATAATACTGCAAGAGAGAATAAAAATTCTACAGTCTTTGGATATTTAAGCATGCTTGTTGAAAAACAGGTATTTCATAAGGTTAAGGTAAATTTCCTTCTGGTTGGCCACACTCATGATCACATTGATCAAATGTTTAGTACTTGCTCTAAGAAGTTGGCACGTAACAATGCTTTTACTCTTCCGATTTTATCTGAGTTGATTTCAGAAGCATATACTCCAAAACCAGAAGTTCAACACCTCACACAGATTTATGACTTTAAGCACTTTTGCTCAATGGGCCTTGATAACAGTGCTAAGGTTTTGGCTCCATTGCACAATATTAGTTTCAACCATGTATTCTTGATGAGGAGGGTTGATGAAATAACCCTTTTATTTGCAAAGCAGTATTCATCTTCTCTTGGGTGGGAGCCTAAAGAGGGATGCAGATTCTTATTGCAGGTGCCTAATTTGTCTACAGTGACAGTGTATGGTGCTGAACAATCACCATATGAAGATAAAAACAATACAGAAAGATGTGGAAATGTGGTTGATCAAAGTAAAAGCTGGATGCATGCACTCATTGAAAAGAAGAGACATATTGAGCGTGCAAAAAAATATGCTGGAGATCAAGATGTATCTTGGTGGGAGGACTTTTTCAATCATCAAGAAGAGATTATACAGTATACAATTGCAGGTCACTGGCCAGTTGATGTTCCATTCACATGGGATTTTTGTACACAAAGATCCGTGAATGTGGCCCAAGCATGTAATGCAGATGCACTTCAAAGTTTTATACATCCACCAGAAAGAAATATTTATGTAGGCCCAAGGATGACAAAACAGGCAGAAGCAAGATGGCAAGGAAATTTAATAGAGATAAATGTTGGAACACTTATTGCAGTTCTTGCTGATGGTGATGAGGCTACCAGACCATTTTGGATTGCAAAGGTTTTAGAGATAACTAAAGATATTGATCAAAGAAGAATAGAGGCTTTGATGGTGCATTGGTATTACACTAAAAGTAGTAATGCATTCACAGGTAAATATAACTTAGAAATGGTGTGTGATACTAAACGAACAGGTTCAAAAAAGAAAAAGAATATTCGAAGCACATCCACTCTTAAAATGGATGATGTAGATATTCTTGTTTATGATTTTTCCTTGACAAAAACAGGTCACTTGAGGAAAGCAACCATCAACATGATAAAACAAAAGCTTCCAGATGTATGTGGTACAGGAAATCATAGGCAAACAAGAAGAGTTGTGCATGATCCTGCAGAATTTGGTATGTACGTGGATAAAGACAGAGCTCTTGTGGATATAGAAGAAGAAGAAGAGAGCTCTCAACAGTATGAGACTGAATCAAGTGCATCAGATGATGAGGGTGTAGACATAGATCGACAAATTTGTGAGATGCATTGAAGCTCTCAGACATTTTTAGTGCTTTTGTAAATGCCTCGAAGTAGTTTGGTTAATGAAACCATGTTTTGTAGCAATTTTGACTAACAATCAGATATCCACCCATTAAAAATATGTCTAAAATGTTATTTTTGTATAAGAACTATTCAGTTCTACATTCTATATATAGATTTTAGACATGTCAATGTCCTATCATATAGATTTTGGACATGTCAATGTCTTATCATATACATTTTGGGACATGTCAATGCCTTATATAGTGAAATTTTGACTACATTTTGAGCTGTTTTTTTATGAGAAAATGACAAAAAATGTCAAAAATCACATGTTTTCACCTCATTTTTGTAATATATGTATACTGGTATAAAGGAATCTCAAAAATAAGCTGCCATTTGCTTGATTTTTGACGAGAGTGTTCTCTTTTTACGACATAGTTCTCGTTTGTTACGACTCGCTGTTTTCACACATTCATCATGCTCAAGATAGGTCAAGCTTAACACAAAGTGGAAGCAGAACTCGGCATTATATTTCTATTAAAATGATGTTTTACATTTCATGTGTTTTACAAGAGTAATATGATTCATCTACAATAGAAGCTGATCATAGCTTTCCTCAGGCTCAAGCATAATGGGATCCTCTAGAACATTAGAACACATCTCCTGCCTCTCTTGCTCCAAGATTGGCTCTTCAAGGTCAGCCATGTCTCCTGGTTCATCTGCAAGTGGGGGAACAGGCTCCCTTGAAGCCAGTTGGAATCTCTCTGTGTCTGCAATGTGCTTCCTTCCAACCTCTTGGTCTTCATCTAGGCATTCATTCATCCCATTGATTCTCATTCTAATGAAGCTCACTTGAGCATCATCCTTCTCCATAGCTATGCAGTGCCTGAACATCTTTAAGGAGCAAGCCAGAGTCATCCCTGAAACAGCACAAAACCACTTAGAGGCCAATCAACGTCATGACTAATGAAAATTTTTAAAATTGAAATTACTTGTGCTCAAAAAAAGGTCTAGGACCCAGTCATGATCATTGGAGAATAGTTGAAGCAATCTCATTATGAGCTTTTGTGGCTTCTGATAGGGGTTAACCAATGTCCTGTCCCCAGCTACATGACGAAGTTTCTTGGTAACGGCTGGGAACATGAGCACATTTGAGATCCCATTCTCATTGCAATGCTCCCTGACTCTCCTTTTGCTTACTTCATCATAATAGCCAATTGTAATGCATTCAGTGGAGCTCACAAAACTATGCAAAGGAGTGTGATTGACGTTTGTCTTCACCCTGCCAACAAGAACTATAAGTGATAGAGAGCATCATTAAAGCCATGGAGATAGAAAGAAGATTACTTACCACATGAGGCACTCCAAAGCATGACATCTTGACTTCAGAGCAGTTGAAACAGAGAAAGATTGATCTCTGCTATGGAAAATTACTATCCTCCAAAGAGGAGACACAGTCAACTCTACAAAATCAGTGACCATCTTCCGAATCTGAGGGTGTTTGAAGGGTTCATCATCATTAACTGATCCCAACATCCTAAATCCATAGGGTATGTCTACTATAAGAAGAGAGAAACGCTTTCTAGGCACAACAGAACAAATGTTATTTACATCACTACAGAATACATTGTAATATAGAGGCCTAAGGGGATCTAGGGGATTGGAGAAACATTTCAGATCAGGTTCGTCATCAAAATCAATCTTCTTGGCTTTCAGTCTGGATTTCTCATGCCTTGATCTTTGAATGTGAGCCAGGAATGCATGGGGGCAATCATCTACTAGCTCTGCAGACTTACTTTTCTTTGGTTTCTACAGAATAAAGTGGAAAGATAATTAAATGAGCTCTTCAATATAGCAAACGAAACATAAGGAATCGATGCATGGCATTGATTTTGTGTGTGGGTTGATTGATGTTAGGCATCGAGTTTCTACTGAAAGTCGATGCTTGGCATCGACTTGGGGGCATAAGTTGATGCCTGGCACCAGGTCGATGCCAGGCATCAACTTATGCCCCCAAGTCAATGCAACGCATCGACTTATGCCACAAGGTCAATGCCAGGCATCGACTTATGGCACCAGGTCAATGCCAGGCATCGACATTCAGCAATAAGTCGATGCCAAGCATCGAGTTCCTACTAAAATCCTGGCATCGAATTCGTTAGGTGAATCGAGGCATCTAGTCTAATAGCAAACCAGGCATGCTCTCTGAAAGAGAACCTACCCAATCACGAAACACGATAAAATATTCTGATAAAGCTGTGTAGGATGATGTGGTTGGATAGTCTGCTTGGACCTCTCTCCAAGAAAAGCGACCAACATATATTTTGCACTCTGCATACCTAAAGAAGAATGTGGTGGGGTGCTCCTTCACTAGCTATCTGTGGGCCTCTGCAGAGTGTGAACCACCAATCACATAATATGTATAATCCTCAAGCAGACCCTCATTGAACTCCTCCACAGAGCTGCACTCATTCGGATCCACCATGACAAGGAAAGGCACAATAGTAGCATGAGGATTTATTTTCATTTTCTTCTTAAGATTCTGCACGTGCAAATTGTGTGGCTCCCTGATCTCAAGGGGCCTCCTCCCTGTGACTGGATCCATTGGTGGCCTATGTATGATATTGATTCGCAGGTGGAACAACTGACCCTTCTTCACAACTTTTCTTCTAGCTATGTCCTCCCTCATCTTGTTCTGCTCAGTACCAAGAACACCCAAGGCAAGGTCCCCATCAGGTGCAACTATTATATCCACAGAGCTAGAGCTTGAGTCAGAAGACTCCTCATCAGCAATTCTCTTCCTTTTCTTCAGGAACTTTTTCTGCACGCACTGCTTAACCCTTGCCTTTACAGGGGTTGTCATCTTCTTTTGTGTTGGCATGATGTTGCCCTCGATCCATGGCATCAAGTCCTTGATAAGATTCATTGAGTCCCTGCATATCTCTGCAAGCCTCTCTAGAACACAGCACTCTGGGCACAAGAAATCCATCTTGCATATAACATTTCTTAAACCTTTCGATGTCTCTACCAAGACAATGAGGTTGTCAAAATCCTCAGCTTCATAATCCAGTTTGAACACAAGGCCATACTGAAAACCTTGTGTTGTCGTGATCTTTCCTCTCCCGTACACCCCTGCAAACACAAGTAGGACTGCATTCTTTTCTTCCACATATTGAAGGCACCACTCCAGGTTTTTCATGTCCCGGAGTGGACGATCTGTCCTTAAGACCTCTACATCCCTCGACCTTTCCTTCCTAGTTGCATCATCCTCAGGAATTTTGATGCTACTCTGTCCACCAGAAGACATTCCAACCTGATTGCTGGCCTTCTCAGAGGATAAGGATGCAATGTTTTTCTTCGGTTTTGCTTGGTGACCAATGCCTCTATCACGTTGCTGATCCACAGATCTCATTGTCACTTTTAGCTTCTTGAAGGGCCTCTCACTTTTGGACTCAGCATCCCTGAAAGGGCTTGGAAATATGAGCTCATATGTTAATGTGTTTTTCAAGGGTACAACTCGATGCGAGGCATCGCCTTAATGGCATAAGTCGATGCCAGGCATCAACTTTTAGGTGCAAGTCGATGCCGCACATCGACTTTGGGGTCCAACTCAATGCCTGGCATCGACTTGCACCCTCAAGTCGATGCCTGGCATCGACTTGGACCCTCAAGTCGATGCCTGGCATCGACTTGCACCCTCAAGTGGATGCCTGGAATCGGCTTGCACACAAAGTCGATGCCTGGCATTGACTTGCACACAAAGTCGATGCCTGGCATCGACTTGCACCTAAAAGTCGATGCCTGGCATCGACTTTGCACCCTAAAGTCGATGCATGGCATTGACTTTCAGGCCACATTCGATGCCAGGCATCCACCTTCTTGGTCTATGCCAGGCATCGACTTGAGTGTTTAAGTCGATGCCTGGCATCGACTTGAGGGTGCAATTCGATGCCAGGCATCGAATTTAAGTGAAAGTCGATGCCATGCATCAACTTGAGGGTGCAAGTCGATGCCAAGCATCGAGTTGGACCCCAAAGTCAATGGGCGGCATCGATTTGCACCTAAAAGTCGATGCCTAGCATCGACTTACACCATTAAGTCGATGCCTGGCATCGAGCTGTACCCTCATTGGATCTATATTTTATGAGCTAAGAAAAATAAAAACCTAGAAAGCATACTATTTACTCAAACATACAAAAGGAATCTTTTAGGAATCTTTTTTTGTGGTATGATTTTGTCTACCTCTTGGTACTCTTTCCAACATTCTTCTTCTCCATGAGAGTTGCCTTGCTGGTTTGCTGAGCTCTGTGCTCCATTGCTGTCTGTGCTCTGTCGCTCTCTCTTGCTCGTGGATTTTGGAAATGAGAATGATCTCCTCCTCTGCTATTTATAGGCAATTGGGTAACTTGAACCAGAGACTAATTGGATCTAACTGAATGAATCGAGTTGCTAACTATATCCGTCAACTTATCTAACCACGAAATACCACTCACACAAATAGGCTGTTTCACCTCGACTTTAGTGAAATTTTTATAGAACCTTGCAACTATTTATATACATTTGCATGAAATTTACACTTCAATGGCAAGAGTATGGTATGTACATGAGGAAGGCTAATCTCATGTATAAATTGTTTCTTAGAATCTCTTGGTTGGAGAAAAATCAAGTATAAGTTGTGTTGAATATGGGAGATTAATGACATCTTTATAGTCTTATCCTTCTCACTTCAGTTCATATTCACATTTATCTTGTAACACTTTGTTTAAAAGGAAAATCAATGTATGAATAAATGTTCAACAAAGAAATTTGGGGTTCAAACGTCTTGAACAACAAAATAGGTTGGTAATTTCAACAAAATAGGTTGGTAATTTCAAACATCACCCATTGTCTTTGCAGAAAAGAGGAAATCAAATGAAGTTATCTTATAGCATCCAACGTTCAGGCAAATCTTAGATTCAAAATTCATTTGAAAATCTTTTGTAACAAGCAGTTTGCCACGGATATAGCTTTTACACATAATTCTTACATATACTTTTCCATGTACCTCTTTTACACATAATTCTTTCTGAATATACTTTCATATACCTCTTTGAGTTCTAGCCAAGACCACAATAAAAACTAATCCTTGAAATCTTAACCAAAGGTAAAATTTCTTCTTGTAAAGTCTTCAATGGCACTACTCCAAACAATTTTAATATCTAATCCAGTTGGAACTCAACTTGGATATATTTATATTCACTCATAATGGTAAGACTCAATGACTCATATCTAGTTTGAAATCAACTGTGTATCTCATCTCTCAAAAGTGAATCAAATCTTTGGTTCCCTTATTAGTGTATATCTGAGTAATTAAGTACTTTATTTTTAGGCTTTAATGTAATTTGATGTTTAATGCACTTTAATGTACTTTAATGAACTTTTGATTTCATATCAACTTGATGTGACATTTGATGTGACATCTTCACTTGATCTCGGATTTCTACTTATTTAAAAAGGTAATTCATCTTCAGTCTTCTTTGAACTCAGTGAAGATGAGCTCAATCTTTTCAGTGGATGCTTGGGCATCAGCTTCCTCTGCTCATATTGATACAGTTTCAGATTCATTGTTCTCAGTTGACCCTTTCCTCATAAGTGATGATCCCTATGGTTTAGAACGTGGTGATGATTCTATGTTTTCTGTTCAGTCATTTAAGTTATCCAATTCACAGTGCAATGTTGCTCAACCAAATGCACCTCTTGATCTCCCATCTGATCCAACCATTGATCTCCCTTCTGACTCAAGTGCATGTGGAGCAACGGAAAAGCAAAGCAAGCTCAATCTACGTTTTAAAAGAAGGCCTCGTGAAGTAAGTCAAAAAAGATTTAAATTTCTTACTTCAGATAGACAGATTGCGTTGGATATTGTGAAGCATTGTTGTGGTTTGAAATGTTTGTACAATTTAGGAATGAAGAAACTAAAGCACCTAAGAGAGAAATTCCTCAATTTAGATAGTGAAAGGCAGGATATATACCTTGTTTCTCGCATGCAAATGATTGAGGATAACATGTCAGTAACATGTGTTGCTTTTGAATATTTCTTTAGTCAAGGGATGAGATGTTGTAGGGCTGCATTTAAAATTGCAATGGGTGTGGGAAATTTTAGAATACATAGGATTCAACAGGGGCTTATGAATGGGGATCTCATTTTGGATATGTTCCATGTTGGGACCAAAGCATCTGTTGGACGTCATGCAATGAATTGGATGATGAACTATTTTAGCTTGAATTGTGAGGTTATGCCTACAATTGGAAGGTTGCACTTGTCAGATAACTTTACTCGTCGAGAGGTATTTCAAATATATAGAGGAAATGATAAGTATGTGTTGTATCGTCACTTTACTCGATTATGGAAGGAAGAGTTTAACAATGTGTTTATTCCTCCTAAAGTTAGAATGGGTGAATGTTCAGTTTGCGCCACTTTGAAAAACATGGCAAAGGGGCCTACAACACCACATGAAAAGGATAATTTTAAAAACCTTCTTAACAACCATCGTGAGAGTCAAGCTTTAGAGAGAAAGAAAGCAATTCATCATCGAAGTAAAGCACTCAGAAATCCAGAGCGTTATATGTGTTTGTTGATCGATGGTATGGATAAAAAAAAAACTTGTTTACCACATTTTTATTGCATCCCTAAGGACATTGGAGATGAAGTCCTTGTGCAAATGCATTCGGTTGGTTCTTTGGTATACAATGGAACTGTAATGTCCAAGGTTTTCTTCACATATCCGAATGTGCATAATGATCCAAACCTTACAGTTACTGTCATTCATCGGGTTTTGCAATCATGGAAGGGTCTTTTGCCACCAACTCTATATTTGCAACTTGATAATACTCCAAGAGAGAATAAAAATTCTATAGTCTTTGGATATTTAAGCATGCTTGTTGAAAAACAGGTATTTCAGAAGGTTAAGGTAAATTTCCTTCTGGTTGGCCACACTCATGATCACATTGATCAAATGTTGAGTACTTTCTCTAAGAAGTTGGCACGTAACAATGCTTTTCCTCTTCCGATTTTATCTGAGCTGATTTCAGAAGCATATACTCCAAAACCAGAAGTTCAACACCTCACACAGATTTATAACTTTAAGCACTTTTTCTCAATGGGCCTTGATAACAGTGCTAAGGTTTTGGCTCCATTGCACAATATTAGTTTCAACCATGTATTCTTGATGAGGAGGGTTAATGAAATAACCCTTTTATTTGCAAAGCAATATTCATCTTCTCCTGGATGGGAGCCTAAAGAGGGATGCAGATTCTTATTGCAGATGCCTAATTTGTCTACAATGTATGGTGCAGAACAATCACCATATGAAGATAAAAACAATACAGAAAGATGTGGAAATGTGGTTGATCAAAGTAAAAGCTGGATGCATGCACTCATTGAAAAGAAGAGACATATTGAGCGTGCAAAAAAATATGATGGAGATCAAGATGTATCTTGGTGGGAGGACTTTTTCAATCATCAAGAAGAGATTATATAGTATACAATTGCAGGTCATTAGCCAGTTGATGTTCCATTCACATGGGATTTTTGTACACAAAGATCTGTGAATGTGGCCCAAGCATGTAATGCAGATGCACTTCAAAGTTTTATACATCCACCAGAAAGAAATATTTATGTAGGCCCAAGGATGACAAAACAGGCAGAAGCAAGATGGCAAGGAAATTTAATAGAGATAAATGTTGGAACACTTATTGCAGTACTTGCTGATGGTGATGAGGCTACCAGACCATTTTGGATTGCAAAGGTTTTAGAGATAACTAAAGATATTGATCAGAGAAGAATAGAGGCTTTGATGGTGCATTGGTATTACACTAAAAGTAGTAATGCATTCATAGGTAAATATAACTTAGAAATGGTGTGTGATACTAAACGAACAGGTTCAAAAAAGAAAAAGAATATTCGAAGCACATCCACTCTTAAAATGGATGATGTAGATATTCTTGTTTATGATTTTTCCTTGACAAAAACAGGTCACTTGAGGAAAGCAACCATCAATATGATAAAAGAAAAGCTTCCAGATGTATGTGGTACAGGAAATCATAGGCAAACAAGAAGATTTGTGCATGATCTTGTAGAATTTGGTATGTACGTGGATGAAGATAGAGCTCTTGTGGATATAGAAGAAGAAGAAGAGAGCTCTCAAGAGTATGAGACTAAATCAAGTGCATCAGATGATGAGGGTGTAGACATAGATCGACATAGTTGTGAGTTGCATTGAAATCTAACATTTTTAGTGCTTATGTAAATGCCTCGAAGTATTTTGGTTAATGAAACCATGTTTTGTAGCAATTTTGAATAACAACCAGATATCCACCCATTGAAAATATGTCTAAAATGTTTTTTTTTGTATAAGAATTATTCAGTTTTATATTCTTTATATAGATTTTAGACATGTCAATGTCTTATCATATAGATTTTGGATATGTCAATGTCTTATCATATAGATTTTGGACATGTCAGTGTCTTATCTAGTGAAATTTTGACTACATTTTGAGCTCTTTTTTAATGAGAAAATGACAAAAAAATCAAAAAATCACATGTTTTCACTTCATTTTTGTAATATATATATACTGGTATAAAGGAAACTCAAACATAAGCTGCCATTTGCTTGATTTTTCAAGAGAGTGTTCTCTTTTTATGACATAGTTCTCGTTTGTTACGACTTGCTGTTTTCAGTTGACTCTGGCTAACTAGGACACTTGGTGCACATGTAGTTACATGGCTGACACATGGATGGTTAGTATCCACGTGCCCAAGCAGGCAGTCCCCTGGAGAGAGCTATATATAGAGGCATATGATTGGGAGGAGAGTCATTCATTCATGAGCATTTCATGTCGCTACGCTGTGGCATTGGTATCAGAGCTTGGCATTTGTCTTCATCTTCTTTGTCAAGATTTTTGTGAGCAGCCATCTTATCTTCTTGGTCATGGGTGTCTTGAAGCACCATCCCGAATTCGTCTTGGGGGGCATAGCTTAAGGAGGAGATTACAAAATAGAATTTTTCATGTTTGTAGTGATGGTGTTGGGGGTTTGAAACTGTGACCTACCGGCACCTAGTACTCTCCCTTATCCAAGAAGGCAACACCATTCCTAAATCTTTGCGCTTATCATCACCTGTTGAAAGCTTCTTCATCAAGATAAAAAAGAGAAGAAGGCAAGCGGGTTCAAAACATTGACCTCCCACTCGTGAATGCATTCTCTTATCCACCGCGGCAAGCCAACTACGTGTTTCTTTGGTCGAGCAGAACTTATCTTAATCGTTGTTCTACACTGTAGAAGTCCCTTACAACAGAGCAAAAGTGAAGTTCTCAGTCGCATCGATGTTGAACCTGTGATGTCCACGCAGAAGCGCTTTCTTCTATCCAAGAGAGCTCATCATTTGTGTGGCCTACCTTGTCTGCAGGTCTAGACTTATTATCATCACGCACTATTAGCTCCTAAATCAGAAACATAACTTAGAAGCAAAAGGCTATTCTTCGAGCATTCGGGAATCGAACGTGCAACGCAAGGAGTTATAAGCTATTACTCTATTCATTAGAGCAAACGAGGATCACGGATTATTATCTCCACGTGATCACTTTTTGATCATTCTCAGTCCTGCACGCCTCCTAGATTACTAAGGAGGTAGAGCAAAAGAACTATAGCATCTGGTGGAACGCGGGCATCAAACTGTGGACATCGAGGATTAATTTGCACCGTCTTCACCGCGAGAGTAAAGGCGTTTAGTGATATTGTCTTCTGCATATTACTCTTGTTCTGATTCTGCATCTGCTCTGCTAATCTGGAGCCAAGTCTACTCAAATTATTTCTTCTTCTTGAGCTTGCTGATATTCCCAACCAAAACCGACTGCATATTCTGGTGATCAAAGCTGAAGATAGCCCAAGTCTTTGGAGAAGATCAAAGGAAGGACAAGCGAAGACCTGGAGGATCAAGCTATGTCATTATTCTAGCACTCTTTGCTAGAATTGAGTTCAATACAAAGCACAAATTAAAAGGGGAAGTTTTCTTGTGAATTTGTGCATCATACCTTTAAATTTTATCACACACCATTTACGTTAGGAAATCTAAATAAGTTTGTAAACGGACTGTGTGTTATTGAAGGGACTTCAAGCCACACCGCTTTGATGAGTAGTACTAATGTGTCGATGTATATTTCAGTTCCTATTTTAGTAACATCCTCACTCATGACTAGACCACCAATAATGTCACGTGCATTGCATACATCTGCACAAATGGTTTCAAATCCTAGTCATGTATCGGATGCATCAAACGTAGATAAGAGGGCATTAATTTTGATGTTGAGGAAACCACATTGCAAGGGGATATCAACACCACTTTAAACGAGAGGAAAGATCTTGAAGGTAGGATGTTGAGAGTAGAGCGGGACCTTGGATGTTTGTCCAATGTCCCGACAGAAGTTGTAGAACTTCGTCAATCTTTTGATGGGGTTCAAAGTCACCTTAGGGCTATTCTGGACTTACTCGAGAAGCTCAAGGAGGTAGGTAGGGCAACTCTTGGTAGCCATACCGACACAATAGCAACCTCGTTGATGTATGTTTTGATGGAGAAGGATCCAGCTATATCCATCTCCCAAGCAGACTTATTTCCCTTGACTGGTAGCTTGAGTCGTCATAGTTTGATGACTCCTACTGCTCCACTTTTTGCTAATTTGTTGGGGCAAGCAGTAGGTCAAAGTCGTCCCGTAGATCTTTCCTTAGGAAAAGATCTATGTCCACCTTACTTCTCAGGCGAAGATAAGGATAGGAATAAGGATGCTGTTTCGATGTTCTTAGAGAAGTGGCATGATGTCCATCAGCTCAAGAACACCCCTGAGCATGTGAGAGTGGTAGAGGCTAGCTTATCGCTAGGCCCTAAGGCTTATATGTGGTGGATGATTCTCTCTGAGACTCATAAAAAACCCTCAACCTGGGTTGCGTTCATGCGTCTTTTTAAGAAAGGGTTTCTCCCCGACAATGAGGACGAACGTAACTAGGAGGCATGTGATAGAATTCAACAGAAAGGAAGACCATTATCGGTTTATATTTCAGAGTACCGAGACGTTATTCTGAAATCCAAAAACCTGGATGACTTCCATCGGCTTAATGGTTTTGTTAGAGGACTTAATCAGCGAATTCGTAATGAGGTGAAGAGACACACACCTAAATCGCTTGATGAAGAGATTAAGGCTGCACAGATTTATGAGGATAATTCCCGTTTAGATGTCCCACAAGATACTGGTTATTCCCAAAAGAATAACACTAAGCGCAAGGGCAAAGGGCTAAGATCGTTTGAACCTATGTCTAAAAAACCTCGTATTTTTAGACATGTGCTTTCTCAAGAAGATCATGTTAGAGCACAAAAGGAAAATTTGTGTTTTAAATGCCTCAAGCTAGGACATCGTAGTAGGGCCTATCCAATTGGAAGAGATAATAAGGCCACGTTGACTGATAAAGGTAAGGGGAAACAACAGATGCATATGATCCAAACTTTGAAATTGGATGAAAATTCAAGTGCAAAAAAGGTTTAGATCATGCACTATGATAGTACCCATAAGTGCCAAGTCTCCAAACACATGCGGAAACCTCAAGAATTTGGTCCACATGATTTGGTCAAGTTGCATGGGTCACTCAAAGGTCACACCATCCGGATTATGGTGGACGATTCGGTTACGCATAATTTTATATATTATGCACTTGTAAAGAAATTGTCTCTTCCTCAGAGTCCCTCTCCTCATAGATATGTTGTCTCTATGATGCATGGGTAGGACATTCGCATTTGGGATACCATGATTTCAAATTTGGAACTAGAAATCCAAGATTATAAAGATAAACTGGACTTCCAAATTATGAACATGGAGCAGGTAGATTTGTTTCTAGGGAGAGAGTGGCTTTGGAATCTAGGAACTTCATTATCGAGATGCTTCTATACAAACACTTTGGAATTCCAGCATGAGAGGGTGTTCTATAAGATCAAGGGCGAGCACAATGTTCCAAGCACCCCTTTGATTTCACACATAAAATTTAAGAAACTTGTGAGCGATGAAGCTAGGACCCAAGCTTTTTTGTCCTTAGCACTGATGTAATAGATTCTAATATAAATCAAGTTTCTTATGTCTTGTCTTTTATTCCTAGTGAAGTGTATGTTAAATTTAATGAATAAATGAACTTTTTAAAGATGTGCTCCCTAAGGAAATCCCCCACGGCTTGCCACCCTCTCCTGGAGACATTGATCATGCAATCGATCTGTTTTCGAGAACCAAGCCAAAATCTCAAAACCCTTACCGCCTCCCTTATTTCCAAAATCTAGAAGTCGAGAAATAGATTAAAGACTATCTAGATAAAGGATTTATTCGGCCGAGCCAGTCTCTTTGGGTTGTGCCCATCCTTCTTGTACAAAAGAAAGATGGAATTTTAAGGTTGTGTGTTGACTATAGGGCATTAAACAATCTTACTGTAAAGATAAGTATCCCATGCTGCTGGTTGAAGGTCTTTTCGACAACCTAAAGGGAACTAAAGTCTTTTCAAAGATAGATTTACACCAAGGTTATCATCAGGTCAGAATCAAAGATGATGATATTCCCACGATAGCCTTTCGAACTAAGTATGCCCACTATGAGTTTTTCGTGATGCCGTTCCGGTCGACAAATACACCTGCAACATTTATGACTTTAATAAATCAAGTGCTTAAGTTGTACTTGGGAAAATTTATAGTTGATTTTCTCGATGATATACTGATCTACAGTACTGATCATGAAAATCATCTAGAGCACTTGAAGAAAGTCTTTGAATTTCTTCTCGATAATCAACTTTACGGTAAAGAGTCAAAATGTGAAATCTTTACCCCAGAAGTAAAGTATCTAGGCCACATCATTTTCGCGGAAGGAATCAAAGTTGACCCAGAAAGATTCCAAGTGATTCTTAATTGGCCTGAGCCCAAGACTATTTGAGAATTACACAGTCTTCTTGGATTGGCTGGATATTATCGGAAGTTTGTGGTTGGGTATGCCAACTCAAAGGGAAGCATTAGAAAATAAATTGGAAAGAGGAACAAGCAAAGAGTTTTCAAGAACTTAAACTTTCTTTAGCTTTGTCCTTGGTTCTACAAATTGTAGATCCGAAAAAGCCTTTCCAATTATAAACAGATGCAAGTTCATCTGCGGTAGGAGCAGTACTAAGCCAAGATGGTCGACTAATAGCTTTCGAGAGTAGAAAGCTAAGTCCTTCTCAACAAAACTACTCTACCTATGAGCGAGAGATGTTCGTTATTATAAATCTCTAAAGAAATGGCACCATTACCTGTATGGATCAAAGTTAACCATAGTCTTTGATCAAGAGAGCATCAAGTCGTTTGCAAACCAACCAGATTTGAGAGGTAGAAAAGCAAGATGGGCTGAACAATTACAAGAGTTCAATTATGAACTAAGGTACGAAAAAGAAAAGTTCAATGCACTGGCAGATGCCTAAAGTTGGATACCTATGTTGAACAATCTAAGTTTTGCACAAATTCAAAGCGAATTTATTTAAACTTTGAAAGGAAGCTGCAAATAAGATTCAAGCTACAGTCAATCATGGAAAGCAGTTCAACAAGGTCAACGCAATGAAGCAAGTACTTCTGAGAGAAAGTTTAAATAGTATTCTCTCCAAGATGAATATTTGCTTTATAAAGGTTAGGTTTGTGTCCCAAGTATGTCGGACATACGAAATTAAGTACTTTTTGAATGCCATGATGCTCCAAGTGTAGGACATCCTAGTATTAATCGAACCTATGAGTTAGTTAAACGACATTTTTATTGGCCTAGTTTACATCGAGAAGTACAAAATTATGTATCCAAGTGCCATAAATGTCAAGTCAATAAGTTTGAATGACTTAAAGTTGGAGGATTGCTGCATCCTTTGGAAATTCCCAAAGGAAAGTGGGAAAGTATTTCCATGAATTTCATTTCTAGATTACCCCACACTTAGAAAGGCTTTGATTCAGTCTGGGTTGTAGTTGATCGATTGACTAAACTTGCTTAGTTTATTCTAGTCAAGAGTACTTATAAGACTCCAAAAGTTACAAAAATATTTGTAAATCAACTTTATGGACTCTATGGTCTTCTAGTAGACATAGTTTTTGATAGAGATGCTCAATTTACAAGTCATTTTTGGCAAGTAGTCTTTAGTAGACTTGAAACTGAACTAAGTTTAAGTACAGCTGAACATCCCCAGACGGATGGACAGACAAAGAAATTCAATCAGATCTTGGAAGACATACTCAGAGCTTATGTTACTTCCAAATAGATTGATTGGGAAGACTATCTTCCTTTAGCTGAGTTAGCCTATAACACTGCCAAAAGTTCATCAACTAAATTTAGTCCATTCATGTTGATGTATGTGTTACAGCATAGGTCTCTGTATGTGGTAGGACTTCAAAATGAACGAGTTCAAGTAGCTGAAGAATTCCTTCAAGACATGAACTTTAAGCTTAAGTTAGCTAAAGAAAACTTAAAGAAAGCTCAATAGTGTGCAAAGGCTTATGCCGATCCGAAGCGAATAGGTGTTACTTTTTAGGTACGCAATCAAGTTTATCTTTGTATTCGTGAAAGATCGAAAAAGTTCAAGACTGGTCAATGCACCAAGTTGTTGCCTAGATATTGCACTCCTTTTCCAATGACCAAGAAACTTGGTTTGTGGGCTTATGAATTGCAACTTCCAGATGATAGTTGGACTCATCCAGTATTCCATGTTAGTCGACTTATGAGGAGTCTGACAGATTCAAATAATCTAGTTGGACAACAGGCTATACTTCCACTTCCAGTCAGTGAAACAGTTCCTCATGAACCTGAAAGGATATTTCGCACCCGAGATAAACGTACAAGAAGTCACTTGTACGAAGAGTGCTTAGTAAAATGGAAGGATGGAACTGAAGAAAATTCAACATGGGAAAAAGTGTCCACAATCCAACGATGTTTTCCAACTTTGGAGTTTTAAGTGGGTCCCAAATAAAGAAGGTTTTCTACTTTCAAGTTTTAAGTGGATAAACCGATCATGTTCTTCCAGCTCTAGAACATAATAAGGTTTTTTACTCTCAAGTTCTAAGTAAATAACCTCATTGAATGATTGCATGTTTTTCAAGTTTTGGAACATGAGGCTCGAGGGTTGCCTACAGAATGTATAGCTCTAATTTTTTAGGAAGAAAATATTTTCCAAGGGGGGAAGAATGTAATAAAGTAAGTCTATGATCTAAGAGTCCGAATGGTTCAGAGGGATATGAAATCGGACACCATTTGGTCATCCGTATGTGTGGCCAAAGATCTTGAGTCTAGACTTACTGGTAGGTCATTTACTCTTGTAACCAAGTAATCCACTTAGCCTAGTGGTTAAGACTCAAGGGTGTGAAGGAGGAGGTCTTGGGTTCAACCCCCATGGGATACATGGGGAGAGTGTTTTGCCCAAACTTTGAGCTCTAGAACCTTCTAGAAGCATCCACTTGAGTTAACTCTGGCTAACTAGGACACTTGGTGCACATGTAGTTACATGGCTGACACATGGATGGTTAGTGTCCATCTACCCAAACACGCAATCCCTTGGAGAGAGCTACATATAGAGGCATATGGTTGGGAGGAGAGACATTCATTCATGAGCATTTCTTGTGGCTACGCTGTTGCACTTTACCATTGGGCGAAGTTTTATTGGAAGAGCATCTATTGGCACTAGTGCAAACTCTAAAATATTCTCTTCCCTGTAGTTTTCCATATGAATGCAAAAGCATTCAGTTGGCATAAACCTCTACATACCTTTTCATCTGAGTCATTGAAGTCATTTTTAGCATTGTTGACTGTGTGCAAGGGAGGATCTCAAGGATGAAGTAAGGGAGAGGTTCCCCGTACTTCTCAAGAGGTCACCCATTCCAATATCTTCCCCCCTTGAGCTTGCTTAACCAACAATTTCTTGCCACTAAGATACACTATTGTGGTGTTTGAATAAGGGGAAAGACTAAGGTTAGCATTACCATGAACATGTTTTGGGCCCTTAAAGCTTCATTTTTTTTTTTTTAGATCCTGTTTTGAAGCATTTTTTGGGTGATTCTTAGAGCCATTTTGGAGTAATTTTGTGCATAGTTCTGTTTACACAGGTTCAAGAACATCACGAAGTGTGCTCTTTGTACTTCTCTAAAAATGAATATTCACCTTTGGGGCTGTGTTTTGAGTCACACTAATAAGTCTATAAGTTTCTTTAAAGGTTTAAGCTATGTTGGGACGGGTCATTGTAAGTGTTGGAAGAGATAGATGGATACCTCAAGGAAGTGAGGTGGTACTACTAAAACCTGCTTTGTACCTACCCTAATTCACTTTGAGGTTTTATAGTAGCTCCATTTAGCTTGCAAATCACACCAATAAAGTTCCTATGTACTTTGGAGTAGATGCTTGCCAAAATAGACTACTTCATAAGTTGCAAGTGACACAAAACTTGCTATTTTGGTCTAGACACCTGCTGGTTCTTTTACTTAGTGCTCACAGTACAACTGCAATTGATTAAATTCATTTTGAGGGAATTTAATTAGCTTATATAGCTAGTGATTACAAGTGGAATCATCTAAAAGAATAGTCTATGCTCTCAGAAATCAATTTAGCAATCCAAAGCTTACCCCTGATAATTTAGGGACTGAATAGTAGACGACCAGTGAGTAGCTCGATGGAAATCTTGTTGGAAACAATGCCAATTGGTCAACACTTGCTCAATATTTCATTAGTCCATTATTTGTTCACAGTAGACAGCAAGTGTAGAGTCTCTTATCATTCCTCCTAGAGCAAATATCGACGGGCGTCTACAGGATGTGTAGCTAATCAGTTCGTTTTCTGTACGAGCAAAACCACTAGGCGAAGTGGATAAGGGAAACTCCTTCTATAGAACCCACCCGGGTTCAAAACCCGCGATGGCCATCAGTAGCACGATCTTAGCAAAGCTCTTTTGGTGCTTTTAATCTATTAAAAGCTCACGCGAACGCGAAGAATAAAGGCGACGGACGGCGCTTCTCTTACGAATTGCGATCAAGTGCTTTATTCGTAGCTTTTTATTAAGCGATCGTACTCTTTTGCTTTATTCAAGGTGCTTTTCAAGGGACACAAAATCCTATATAAGACAAGTTTGGCTTATTGTCTTGCATCCTTCACCTAGGATCAACACAAGCTTTCTGGAGCTTGGACCTCAGTAGAGGTGGTGTTTCTTCTAGCACATGGGGCAGCCATGGTGCTAACTTGAAGCATGTTGAGGAGCAGCTATGGAGTTCTTCTTGGTGATTTTTCTTGGAGAAGATGAAGGGTGTGCTCACACTCTACCTCATGGAGAGGAGGTTATCTCTTGTTCATGGCAAGAAGACTTGATTATTAGCAGCTTGATGGTGAGGATCGCCCATCTACATGATGTATTTGAAGATCATCTTCTACAAGAAGATGTTAGGTTGAAGATTATCTTCTACAAGAAGATGTCTGGCTACTTCAAAGACATTGGATGGGACCATCTACATGATTTTGAAGATTATCTTCTACAAGAAGATATTAGGTTGAAGATTGTCTTCTACAAGAAGATGTCGGGCTACTTCAAAGACATTAGTTGGAGATTAACATAAGATTCACATCTTATGTTAAGTATTCAGGTACATATTCTCTTTACGCACACAGGTACTACTTGAAGTTTATGGAGGTTGTGGCGTTCATATCAAAAGAAGTCCTATTCGGCATAGGTACAAGAGAATCAGTACTTATATGCTTTATGCATATTTTTATGAGGTGTTTGAGAAGGTGTGTTCACATGAGTTTGAGGATTTCCGGCAACAATCTTGTTAGCATTCTATGCTACTTTATAAGTATGTGATCTTTTCACACACGTATCTAACTTAAGGTCTTCCATAGCCTAAGTTTAGATGTAGGTTTGTTGACCATCAGTTTCACACTGATTCTTCCTCATTCAGTCACTCATATTCACTCTTCTATAACCTATAAGGTCACACATCTCATGTATATTCAGATTACTGCCCATACATCTGAATATGTTTGTTACATTGTACATTCATTCATTCATCTATTTCTCATCACATAGAGTGGTTGAGAGTTTTGCTCCCACATTGTACATTGAACATTGGTATATATGATACTATGAGTAAACGATGGCTTACGTAACACCTTACACATGTTGTCTATTCTTTCTCTATCTTTGTCTCATCATCAGTATGATTAAGTTATGGTATGTTCATGTTTTGCCAATATGGAAGATTGCTGGAATTAATGTTGTACATGACTGGAACTATGGAACCATGGACCTGTGACATGAGCCTAAGGGCCTACCTCACTTCCAACATTTGGTATCAGAGCACTAAGGTTTTGGTTACAGAACTTTAGATCTTTGGCATCAATGCATTAAGGTTCATTCATATCCCAGGTTCCTAGAATTCCAGATTTACAACATATAATTTAAAGGCATCTTCTAATATTTGACATTTGACATACACACTTAATCTAGATGAGTAGAGATTTGAGAATTAGACAATTCAGTTACATGTGTATTCATCAGTGTGGAGTATGAAGTTGATGATCTGTTAGCAGCCGAATATTTTTGAAGAGTATGCAAATACTTTACAAAAGTATTGTTTGAAGACCCAGACTTGATGAAGAGAAGACTACTTCAAATTCAAGGAAGAACAATGGTTTAGAGAAGATGAAGAAATCAGATGAACATCAAATCACAGGTATCAGTTTCTACTATCAGATTATCATTTGCAGGTCATATCTTAGAAGAGCAGTTATGAAGAGATTTGAAGAAAATCAAGGATTGCTTTTATACGCTTTCATCATCTGAAAGTTAAAGGCTACATCAAAACAGGTATCTAGAGGTTTTTCTAGAGAGTTTTTGAGAAATCTCTTTCATGGCAAGAAAGTTCATCTAAGAAGACAAGCACAGAGATGAGATGAGTTTTTTCAGCCAATTTTCTGTTGTAAGTTGGTTGGATATCAAGGTACAAATGTATCTAGAGAAGGTAACTCTAGAAGGGCAATTCATCATTCATACAAAAGATTGGTGAATTTAGTCGTTTCAGACATTTGAAGCAGAATTTTTATTCAGAGATATGAGGAGATGATAAAACATGTTTCTATATTCAACTTCCATTTGTATACCATGTTTGTTTTATCTCTTACTCTTAGAATTAGAGGAAGAGAAAAGTTCAGTTGAAGAAGTCAAGAGTGCTTGCTACTTCAAGATGAAGAGAACAAAAGGTATGGAAGAGAAGTTTGAAGATGTTAACATCATCAGGTGGAAGAAAGATGCAGAAGAAGAAAGTCCATCATTTCCAAAAGAAAAGTAAGGCTTCCTTTTCTCATATATTTTCCATATACTTTTCCTATTTTATCCTCTACACCCAAAGACAAGTCTACGAGAACATCTTGTTTAAAGAAGAAGCAGTTTCTTGTTTTGCATTACACTTGGTCATGATTTAGTAGATTTGACAAAGAATTGCATTGAGAGAAAGAAAAGCAGCAGATATATGTTTTGACTCATATGTATATGAGTTATGAAGCTTTTAAGCAGGCAGCTTATATGTTCCCTCAAAGAATTCTTGGAGTGTCAATACAGAGCTACTTGATATATGACAAGTTGCAGAGAAGTATATTTCTTCTTTATCTAACTCTTGAGGTAAAAGAGTTTTTTGTAGCAGATGTTGAAGACTTGCGTTGAGGTTTTATGTTTGGAAAAGGTTACCTCATATTCAATATTTTCAGAAAACTTCAGAAAATTCAGACTTGTTGATGTACTAGTCAGTTGAAGAATCTACTTTTTATGATTGTCTAGATTTTTGGATACATGTTTGTATTCAAAAAGGTGTTCCATCATATCCTATCACTTGATTGAGAAGTGGAGTTAGCCAAAAGAAAACCAAGCAGGTACTATCACATTTCACCCGGGTAAAATATGAAAGTTATGAAGTATCAACTTGCAGCTTTTGGAGTTCTCAAGGTGAGAAGTTTGTCCACTTATGTTTCAAGTAGGAATTGCAGATTCCTTGAAGGATTTGTTTGAAGAAAAGCAACTTTTTAAAAAGCATGGACACTTGGAGACATTCAGGAAGTAAATCAAACATTCAGTCATGAAGGTTTGATAAGAGCAGATTCTACACAGGAGAGATCATTGATCTTGATTGATCTTGTATGATCTTGAGTATTTATGATTCAGTTGTCTATCCTTTGTTTGTGAAGTTCTTAACATTGGAAGAAATAAGTCAAAGATTCAGATTCTATCAGATTTGTGTTGCAGAGAGATAGAAGATACTTGTTATGTTACTGAAGCTTATGAATCCTATAAAGCTTTCAGCAAGGTTTTGTTATGTTAGGATCAGCTAACCTTATTCTATAATTTGGAAAGCTGAGGAATGACATGGAAAGCTATTGGCATCTGATCAATGCTAATAAAAAGGATTCAGAGATTTTGTTTCAGATACAGGTATTGATCACTGAAGATCAGATTTATGAAGGAAGACGTTCCAGATTTCATAAAGTCTGATATAATTTGAAGAATACTGGATACTAGTGTTAAGTCATCCAGGGGGGTGATTAAACATAAAGACTTATTTTCAACCATATGTAAAAGAATGCAGAGTCATACCTACAGGTATTCCTATATTTCCTTTGTCAGGTTCTCTTTATGTTCCAGCTTTGAAAGAAGAAGGAAGAAGGAAGAATATTTGGAGAAAGTTCCTGTTAGGATGTTCCTGTTCAGGAGAAGGTTCCAGATTTCTATTGAAGAGAAGCTTGATATTTCAGAAAGGTATATTTCAGAAGTGCGCACATATATGTTTATACCAAGTTCTGAAGGAAAGAGGTATGAAGGATTTAAAGGATGAAGACATGATGACATCATAGATTTTTTGACTCATATTGAGTTGAGTACAGTCAGAGATGAATCAGCAGTGTTCATAATACACTAAGTTGTGAGTTGACAGTCACAGGTTCCAGGATTCAGTTCCTGATTTTGTTTAGTGTATTTACATGACACAGCAGAAGTACGTTGAGAAACCTTTTTGGAAGGTAAATGCAAATATATGGATCCTAGTGTATGTTTTCAGGTTTTTGAAGACAAGAGACAGCTCATGCTACAGTTGTCAAGCAGTGATTGCTTGATTTATACACTATTGGATATCTAGTTTGCATATTTTCTCAAGTATTATGGTTCATATTCAGCAAGTTCAGGTTTTTTGAAGGAAAGTCAAATTCAGGTTTGAAGGTCAGTGCGGGAGTACAAGCTTGAAGCTTATAATAGTTTGCAGTTTGTGACAGATTGAAGATCCAGTCCAGATTGTACCAATATGACATTGCAGGGGGGATTGTTGGAAACAATGCCAATTGGTCAACACTTGCTCAATATTTCATTAGTCCATTATTTGTTCACAGTAGACAGCAAGTGTAGAGTCTCTTATCATTCCTCCTAGAGCAAATATCGACGGGCGTCTACAGGATGTGTAGCTAATCAGTTCGTTTTCTGTACGAGCAAAACCACTAGGCGAAGTGGATAAGGGAAACTCCTTCTATAGAACCCACCCGGGTTCAAAACCCGCGACGGCCATCAGTAGCACGATCTTAGCAAAGCTCTTTTGGTGCTTTTAATCTATTAAAAGCTCACGCGAACGCGAAGAATAAAGGCGACGGACGGCGCTTCTCTTACGAATTGCGATCAAGTGCTTTATTCGTAGCTTTTTATTAAGCGATCGTACTCTTTTGCTTTATTCAAGGTGCTTTTCAAGGGACACAAAATCCTATATAAGACAAGTTTGGCTTATTGTCTTGCATCCTTCACCTAGGATCAACACAAGCTTTCTGGAGCTTGGACCTCAGTAGAGGTGGTGTTTCTTCTAGCACATGGGGCAGCCATGGTGCTAACTTGAAGCATGTTGAGGAGCAGCTATGGAGTTCTTCTTGGTGATTTTTCTTGGAGAAGATGAAGGGTGTGCTCACACTCTACCTCATGGAGAGGAGGTTATCTCTTGTTCATGGCAAGAAGACTTGATTATTAGCAGCTTGATGGTGAGGATCGCCCATCTACATGATGTATTTGAAGATCATCTTCTACAAGAAGATGTTAGGTTGAAGATTATCTTCTACAAGAAGATGTCTGGCTACTTCAAAGACATTGGATGGGACCATCTACATGATTTTGAAGATTATCTTCTACAAGAAGATATTAGGTTGAAGATTGTCTTCTACAAGAAGATGTCGGGCTACTTCAAAGACATTAGATGGAGATTAACATAAGATTCACATCTTATGTTAAGTATTCAGGTACATATTCTCTTTACGCACACAGGTACTACTTGAAGTTTATGGAGGCTGTGGCGTTCATATCAAAAGAAGTCCTATTCGGCATAGGTACAAGAGAATCAGTACTTATATGCTTTATGCATATTTTTATGAGGTGTTTGAGAAGGTGTGTTCACATGAGTTTGAGGATTTCCGGCAACAATCTTGTTAGCATTCTATGCTACTTTATAAGTATGTGATCTTTTCACACACGTATCTAACTTAAGGTCTGCCATAGCCTAAGTTTAGATGTAGGTTTGTTGACCATCAGTTTCACACTGATTCTTCCTCATTCAGTCACTCATATTCACTCTTCTATAACCTATAAGGTCACACATCTCATGTATATTCAGATTACTGCCCATACATCTGAATATGTTTGTTACATTGTACATTCATTCATTCATCTATTTCTCATCACATAGAGTGGTTGAGAGTTTTGCTCCCACATTGTACATTGAACATTGGTATATATGATACTATGAGTAAGCGATGGCTTACGTAACACCTTACACATGTTGTCTATTCTTTCTCTATCTTTGTCTCATCATCAGTATGATTAAGTTGTGGTATGTTCATGTTTTGTCAATATGGAAGATTGCTGGAATTAATGTTGTACATGACTGGAACTATGGAACCATGGACCTGTGACATGAGCCTAAGGGCCTACCTCACTTCCAACAAATCTCTCCCAAATGGCTGAAGCAAATACCTTGAAATTTTGATAGCATAAAATAAACCTCAAGCTAATTCAAATAAGCTATAGATCATGCAAAAACGTTAAGAAATCATTGAGATATCATCACACAAAGTTCACTATTCTGAGTGGTCATAGCAGAGAAGTAGACAGAGATGAACAATGATGTATGTATTATGGCACATGAGTATACAAGATCATTGGAATTGCAATGATGCACAATGATAGTATTCTAAGTGAGCTATGGTGTAAGACACTTAGCTACTGCAAATGATGATGAAGAATACTATCAATAAGGCTCATTGGCCGCACATTTTACAAGCTCTGTTATAAGAGAAATTTTTCTCAAGTTTGAATTTCAATTTCAAACTTGGTTCTAGCTAAAACAACTCCTCCAAATTAGGAGTTATTCTCTCATTTGTAACTCATAGCTCATATGTTTCCTACGTCCACGAGATTCAAGCCTTCACAAGATTCTCTCAAGGTGAAAACCCTTCACAAATGGTAAATGCTCAAATGATTACAATCAATGGTTCACATGCTTCATCAAGTAATTGCACATATTTCCTTCCATGCCTAGCCAAATGTGAAGCCTTGGATATCTGCACCAACAGCTCCCCCTCAAGCTAAACATCTTGGCTTGCACTTCTTCATGAATTTTCTTGAATGTCCTATAATCCAATCATGGATTTAAACCTCCAAATTTTAGTACTATCAAGTGCTATACCTGTTTATGGATTCATCTAAGTTCCTTTTGATTTTGTAAATCCATCAAGAACTAATTACCTTCACTGATGCTTTCTGGGGTACTAGGTCCCAAGTATCATTATCTTGGAGTGCTTCTATTTCTTCATCCATAGCTTCCTTCCATTCTGTTTTGGTACTTGCTTCTTCATATGAAGAAGGTTCTTCAAGTGATAAATTTTTAGCAAGATAAATGGAATGTTTAGTAACTAATGAAGTATCATAGCCATATTTGATTTGCTTCTTTCTCTCTCTTTGTGACCTCCTTAATGCTTGATTAGATGATTTAGGTATGTCATCCAGCCTCTTCATCTTGGCCTTTCCTTGTGATTTCCATCCTTTGAATTCTTCCAACTGATGATGTCCTCATCATCTGATTTGATGTCTTCAATTGTGCTTGGCTCCTCCTTGGTGAGGCTTGGAAATTCTTGTTCCAAGTCATATGGTAATTTGACCTTCCTGCATTCACTTTTAAACCAAGAATCATTCTCATCAAGCACAACATCTCTACTGACCATAAATCCTTTGTTGGATAGATTATAAAACCTGTATCCTTTCTTATTTAAATCATACCCTATGAAGATGCATTTCTCTGCCTTAGGGTCTTACTTACCTTTGATTTGAGATGGAACATGCACATAAGCAACACAACCAAATATTTTGGAATGATCAAGTGATGGTCTCCTACCATGCCATGCCTCATATGGGGTCATCCCATTAAGTGACTTAGAGGGTAACGTGTTAATATGATAAGTGGCAGTAGAAACACTCTCTGCCCACAAGTAATTAGGCAATTTCTTTTCGTTAAGCATTGATCTAGGTGCTTCCACAATCAACCTATTTCTCCTCTCTGCTACTCCATTTTGCTCAGGGGTATACCTAGTAGCAATCTCCCTTTTGATTTCTCTATCCTTTAAAAATGCATCAAACTCATTGGAGAAGTACTCACTTCCTCCATCTGACCTTATCCTCTTTAGACTTCTTCCTGTTTGATTTTCCACAAGTGGAAGATACTTCTTGAAACAATTGAACACTTCATCTTTATGTTTCATGAAATACAAGATAGTCCACCTATTGAAATCATCACTGAATGACACATAATACCTTGAGCATGAAATTGAAGGGTCCTTGCTTGGTCCCCACACATCTGTGTGAACAAGTTCCAAATAATCTTCATGTATATAGCATTTCTTTGTAGAGGGTAACCTGTATGATTTACCAAATTGACATGCATAACATTTATGTCCTCCATAAGTGAAAAAACCATGACCTACATTGCCTTGAATCTTCAATGTGAATAGCCTTCCTTCTTTCTTTCCTAAAACAATTTTTTTATACCGATTGCTAGGGTCTTCCACAAAAACTCCATCATTAGTGAATCTTACTTCATAACCTTTCTCTACAAAATGTCCTACACTTATCGGATTCTTTGGGATTTTAGGAACATACAAAATCTTACTCAAAAGAGTGCTTCCATCCTTGGCTTTTACTCAACCAATGCACTTCACATTATGCTTTGTATTATCACCTATTTGAACTATATGATTGCTCACCTTATTCTCCAAATCAATCATTAAAGCTATATTGCCACTCAGATGATTGCTACATCCTGAGTCAATGTAGAAGACTCTTTGATCTTCACTTTGTCTTTCACAAGTTGCATTCATAATCAAGGTTGAATCCTCCTTCTGATCTGAAGCATAATTGTAGTAGGTAGTTTTGTAGGATTGACTTTGGAAACCTCTACATGCATTTCTTCCAAAGAAACCTCTACTACCTCTACCTCTGAAATTACCTCTCTAATTTCTATTACCATTTCCTCTTGAATTAAAGTTTTGATTGTATCCTCCACCATTCTGATTGTTATGCAAGCATTCATGAGCTAAATGATTAGTCTTACGACAAATCCAACAAGCTTTGACACCATCTTTATTGCTTCTGCCTCTTCCTGTTCCTTTGCCACCTCCTCTTCCTCTTAGGAAGTTAGCTTAGCTAGTAGTGCCTTCATCTTCATTCAATTGTTGCTTGCCTTTTTTAATCTTCTTCTTGTCCTTTGAATACATTGCTTGACCTATATTTTTATCAACATCACCTTTGACATCCTGCTCAAAGGTTAGCATGTCCTAGGAGTTGGTTCAAATCAGGAGTGAAGTGATGTAGTGACAATTCAGTAGATAGAATCAAAGGCTTCCATTTCTCATCACCTCTTAAACCTGTGAGAATTTGTTTGACCAATTTATCCTCTTCAATATCTTCATCAACTACTCCTAATGAAACTGCAATGTCCTTCATCCTTGCTACATAATCAAAAATAGATTGAGAAGCCTTCTTCGTGAATGTGGTGAACTCTTGTTGGAGAAACAATCACTAATTGGACATACATTCGAAGATCAAAACTTTAGAATAAAACTACATGCCTATGTGAAGGGACAAATTCACAAGTGTATTATATTTGTAAAGTTAGTTCACTTTAGTTCTAGAAGTTTTTTAAAAGTCACGAGAATGAGAAAATCTATATAAGTTAGTTTTTATCAACTCACGTGATAAGAGAGAAGAAGTGGAAGAGAGTGATAGAATGTGAGAAGGAGTTCATTTTGTATGACTGAGTATAGTCGGGCTTCTCTGAGTGAGAAATCATCTGTAAAACTTCTGAGTTTTTCATAGCTATGAGAAGAAATAGTTAAAGTTCTGTGTATGAGACTCTCCCCATCATCTCCATGCTTGTCTTCTGTGAAATGATTTCAAGAGTCGAAGTTTTCGAAGCAAATCGATGCCTGGCATCGAGTTTGTGCTGATAAGTCCTTGTTTTGTTCTCTGAGTGTTATGTACTGCTAGAACTTCTTAAAAACATGAGGTTTTTGGAGCAACTCGATGCCTGGCATCGACTTCCCACATAAAACTGGTCTTGTTCATGTGTGTGTTCAAGGGGGTAATTCTTGCGCTGAAAAAGTGGCTAAAAAAGCTGAAAGTTGATGTCAGGCATCGGCTTTTGGTTGCAAGTTGATGCTAGGCATCAAATTTTCATTTTTAGACACTCAAAATTACTAAAAGAGGCAAAATTTCCAGTTTTGGAAAATCATATAGGGTGATCTTGTGAAGGCCATAACTTGAGTTGTAGAGATCTCTTTCTTGCAAATAATAGCTTTTTGGAAAGCCCTACTCTTCTAGTTTCATCTACTAAAAGATCTTGGAGAAATAGTATTGGAGCTAAGAGAAATTAGCAAAATGCGGAAGGTATGTCATTTTAGTGATTGAAAAAATCTGTAGAAGCAAAGTTCTCAGTTTAGACTATCATTTCTCAAAGTTTGGAGTGGCAATGAGTTAATGGTGACCATAGGGATGTTCTAATGTCACATTAATTCATTTCTTGTGGTGTTTCATACATCAAAAAGTGGTATCAGAGCAGAAAGGTCCTAAAGAGCAAAAGGCGACAAAAGTACGAGAAGTTTTTGGAAAGTTTTCCATTAAAGTTTGAAAGGTGAAGCACTTGAAGACACAAGGCATCAAAAGGTTACTTCAAAAGTATCTTCATACACAAAGAACTCCAAAAGGTATTATTCCTTATCCTTTAAGCTCAAAGGTTGCAGCAAAAGGAAAGGAGTATGGCAGATCATATCTCCATTGACAAACTAGACAGAGATAATTACCCCGCATGGGTAATGAGAATGGAAGCCTTAATTATGAGTAAGGATCTTATGGTATATGTAACAGGTAAAGAAGAGAAGCCAGTATTTGAAGATGAAAGCCAACCAAATAAAGAGGAACTTGATGCTTTAAAGCATTGGCAGAAGAAGGATGCAAGTGCAAAAGCCTACATCTACAATACAATCTCTGATCATTTGCTACCACACATCAGAGGATTGGAATCATATGAAGATATATGGAATGCATTGGAGTATCATTTCCAAAGCACCACTAAAGCGAGGAAAGCAAGTCTATGGTCAGAGTTTACAACATTCGAGAAGAAGCCAAGTCAAAGTATTAGTGATTATGTCACTAAGATGAAGGATCTAGCAGATAGTCTTGGATCCATAGATGAAGATATTGAGGATCAAAAGTTGATTGCTCAATTACTTACAGGTTTGAGAGGAGATGAGAGGTGGAAACCTTTTGTCTTATCAACAGAACTTTCATTCAATCATTATGTTCTAGATTTGAACCAATTGCTTGGTTTGATGCTCACATTTGAGCAAGACTTAAAGGGAGATGGAGATAAAGGACAAATTTTTGCAATGTACATGAAGAACAAGAAGAAAGGAGATAAAGATAAAGCAAAGGATGAAGAAGAGTCAACTTCTCAAGTTTATTATGCAAGAGGTAAAGGCACTGGCATAGGAAGACCAAGAGGTTTTGGAAGAGGAAGAGGTAATGAAAATAACAACAAGAAGGCTTGTTGGATCTGGGGATTGAGTAATCATTTGGCTCATGACTGTTGCCACAATCAACAAGGATCAAATCAAAATCAGAATAACAATAGCAGAGGATGAGGTGGAAGATATCAAAGTAATTTTCAAAGAGGTAGACAAAGTCAAAGAGGAGGCTATGGTAGAGGTGGAGGAAGAAGTTGGGGACAGAATCAATCCTACAACACCACCTACTACAACTATGCAAATGACACACAGAATGAAGGTCATACATCATTGATGATGAACTCAATCAGCACATCAGATAAAGAAGATCTAAAGGTATTTTACATTGACTCTGGATGTTCTAATCATTTGTCACGAAACATAGAATTGATGTCAAAATTGGAAAAAGGCATTTCTAGTCATAGTGTTCAAACTGGTGATAATACAAGACATAGTGTACATTCAATTGGAAAAGTGAAATGCAAGAGTGGAGCAGATTTGCTAACCAATGTTTTGTATGTTCCTACAATACCTAAAAACTTGATAAGTGTGGGATAGATAGTTGAAAAAGGTTTTCAAGTCAGGTTTACAAATGAAGGAGTATTTGTTGAAGATCTAGAGATTTCATGCATATGCAGAGAGAGTCACAAGTCAAAAGCTTAAAAGACTGAGGTGTGATGGAGGGGGAGAATACTTCTCCCAAGAGTTCAATGATTATCTTTGGAATGCAGGTATTAAGAGAGAAATAACTTGCAGGTATACACCACAACAAAATGGTGTAGCAGAAAGAAGGAACAAGACTTTGGTTGAGTTTGCTAGAGCTATGCTGAAGGAGAAAAATTATCTAAATTATCTTTGGTCTGAGGCTGTAAATACAGCTACATATCTTGTGAATAGATTACCATGTGCAGCTCTAAATGGAATGACTTCATATGAAGCTTGGTAGGGTAAGAAACCAACACTAGATCATTGTAGAGTATTTGGATCAATGGCATATGCTTATGTGCCATCACAACTAAGACATAAACTTGAACCAAAGGTAGAAAAATATGTGTTCATTGGTTATGATGAAAAGCAGATGGGTTACAGGTTGTGGAATCCTTTAACCAAACAATTTCTTGTTTCTAGAGATGTTACATTTGATGAACAGAAAAGTTGGTATGCAGATCAAAGTCATACATCTCAAGAATTTGAAGAAGAGGTAAGAAGATGTGAGAAAGGAAAATCAATTGTGCAGGTGAATAGAGATGAAGACTATATGCAAGCAAGTACATCCAGAAGTGGATTAGCAAGAAGAAATGAAGAAGTTCCTATACTTGATGAAGAGGTGTATCCAGACACATATGAAGAATGCGAACCAAGAAGGTCAAGCAGGACTAGAAGACAACCAGAAAGGTATTCTTATGATACTTCTTACATAACTCAGAAGAATTATGCTTACATGGTCAAAGATGATGAAGAACCTCAAAACTATGATGAAGCAAAAGGTAAGAAACAATGGGAAGAAGCAATGAATGAAGAATTCAATGCACTAGAGGAGAACAAGACATAGGAACTTGTTCCTAAACCAAATGGTAAGAAAGTAATTGGAAATAAATGCGTTTATAAAGTGAAAAAGCTTACAGATGGAAGTATAGCCAGATACAAAGCTAGATTGGTGGTGAAAGGCTATGACCAAACCTATGGCATAGATTATGATGAGACATTCAGTCCTGTAGCTAAGATGTCAACTATAAGGACAATCATTTCTATTGCAGCTTCAAAAGGATGGACCCTAAGTCAATTGGATATAAAGAATGCATTCTTGAATGGATACATATCAGATGAGGTATACATGGAACAACCTCAAGGGTCTATAGATTCCACATATCCAAATTTTGTTTGCAGGTTGGGAAGAGCATTGTATGGATTGAAGCAAGCTCGAAGAGCATGGAACTATAGACTCGTGAAGTATCTGAATGAACTTGGATATCAAAGTTCAAAAGCAGATCCAAGTCTACTCATCAAAAGAACAGAGGAAGGCACCATCTACATTTGTATTTATGTAGATGACATTATAATCACAGGTACTTCTGATGAAGGAATCAAGGAGGTAAAGGGATTACTTGAAAAAGAATTCAAGATCAGTGATCTAGGAAAGTTATCATATTTTCTTAGAATGGAAGTCACTTATACAGATCATGGCATATATGTATCACAAGAAAGATATCTTCTGAACTTATTGAAGAAGTTTGATATGGAAAATTGCAGAGAAGCTTCAACTCCACTTGAAGTTAATCACAAGCTCAGTAAATATGATGGTGCAGAATACAAAGATATGAGGAAGTATCAATCTCTTGTGGGTAGTTTGATTTATGCTACACTAACAAGACTTGATCTTAGTTATGCAGTGGGAGTCCAAAGGACCCACATTGGATTGCAGGTCAAAGAGTTCTCAGATATATCAAAGGAATTATAAAGGAAGGATTTTATTATCCTTTTACATCAGATTTGAAGTTGAGAGACTATAGTGACTTAGACTGGGCAGGTAACCAGGATGACAGAAGATCAACTCATGGCTACATGATATACATTGGTGATAAGATTGTAAGTTGGTGTTCAAAGAAACAACATACAGTAGCATTATCATCAACTGAAGCTGAGTACAAAGGACTTGTGGAAGCAGCTAAGGAGGTCATATGGATGCAGACATTGTTCAAAAGCTTGGGCATTGATCAAGGTATACCTACAATACATGGAGATAATATGAGTTCACTTTATCTTGCAGCAAATCTGTTGGGGATTCGGGGACAAGAAGGAGTTTGAGGGTTTGTAGGAGAAAAGGGAGATGATGAAAACGGGATAACAGTGAGAACTTCTGCAAAGGAATACTCTTGGAAACCTTGAATATTGATTATCCTTCAACAATTACAATGACTGCGCACAGTCTAATCAATGACTAAATACCACTTCAGAGAATATCAATTACTGAAGACCAATTATCTCAAGTTCTCTAGCAGCGGCCTCTCGTGTACCAATCCTTCACTTGCTTCCCGCTTCCCTTGTGCACACCTTGCACTAAGCTTCCGCCAAGCTAAGGAATTGGTATCACGGCGCACACACGCAATAGACCTTGGAACTCTTGGAATCCAACCCGCCTTCTCTGCACACTTTCCTCTTGACACCTCTTGCACTCTTGAATGTCGTCGCATACTGGAGGCTCTTCTTGCTTCCTCTCTTGCTTCCTCCGAAGCTCTCCCTTGCTCCTAGCTCCCCCAAGAATAGCCTTTGTCCTTCTTTTCTTGAGAGTCCGCCGGTTCGCGCACTCCAACTGCAATACAATCTTGGTGTCCTTTCAATGTCCCAAGATTGTCTTTTTGAACTGGTCCTCAACGATTCGCTACTTTGTCCTGTAGTGACTTTAGAACAAGAGTGACTTTTAAAATAAAATTTTTGATTGGGCGGCCTATTTCCACCTTTGCGTACGCGGCCTTCCACCTTCACCTTTCCTTTTAATTCTTTATTTTTGCACCTTAAGATTTTAAATTCATCCTTTGAACCTTACGAGAAGAAATACTTTGCACCTTTAGTTTCAACCGGTTAGGGCTCTACAGATGCCCACCACCTAAAGATCTCTCCGTCCCGGAGAGACAACAGCAATACAAAAACTGAGAAATTGCAAAGATGCAGACATGAAAACAACGAAACCGAGTCAAGAAAAGAGGTAAAGTGTGTGTATATTATTTAGTTAAGAAAAAAGGATAAGGCAATTATTTAGAAATCAAAGTGATGAGTAGATTATTGACAAAGATGGCAATTTATTGAGGAGGATGGTTGAGATTGTCAGCCGAGTTAGATGGAGAAGGGGGCAAAGGAGCAGAAGCTTGTTCGATCGTAAGCTGTAGTGAACTAAGGCATTGCCTAAGCTGATCCCTTTCCCTGCGGATACGTCTGCATGCAGCATTAGCACAAAGCCCTAAGTTGGAGCGATTCTGAAGATCTTCTAAGGCTTTCAACGCAGAGTCTGCCATATCGCGATAATGATCTCTCTCTTCTTTGAGCAATCGCGCCGTTTCGTTGAGGGAGTGCCATTGAGAGGTGGCCATGCGATTGATGTTTTCTATTGTTGAGATATACTGTTGATGAACCGAAGCCGCTGCGGAAACCGAATCCAAGGAAATCTGGGAGGCCTGAGCATTGCCGAGAGCGACTACACTCGCGTCCTGTAGTAATTGCAAAAATGAAGGGGTTGATGGTAGGTCAAAAGGCGGAGTGGGATTGGCCGTTGGAGCAGGAGGGGGAGGGGAAGGGGGAATATACTGCGGAGGAGGATGAAGGGTTGGAGTGGCAGATGGAGTGGGAAGTGAAGGATTGGGGGAAGGGAGCGGTCGACTAACAGGGATGTTACTGATAGAGGGAGAGGTGTAATCCGGGTGAATTGGGGGCATACAGGTGGGGTTTTGAGGGTTGAGCTGTGTTTGAATGAGTGGTGTGAAAGCTGAAGAGAGGGGAGGTCTAGGGATAATGGGAGGGGTAAGCATGGATGGAGAAGTGGTAGATTCAGGAGGGAAAGGGGAAGAAGATTGGGTAGTGAAGGAGGGGACGTGAGGGGGGGTAGTCATAAATGGAGAGATGGTAGATGCAGTAGGGAGAGGTGAAGAAGATTGGGGAGGTAAGGAGATTACATCAGGGGGGTTAGGCATGAATGGAGAGGTGGTAGATGCAGGAGGGATAGGTGAAGAAGATTGGGGAGGAAAGGAGGTTACATCAGGGGGTGCGGATGCGGGTGTCGATGCGGAAGCTGAGTCAATTGAGATTAGAGGGGGGGAGGGAGATGGAGCAATGGACGGGCCAGGGTGGGAAGGGAGATAAGCAACATTGTGTGCAGATTGTGCGGGAATGTGATAGAGCCAAGCTAAGAAGGGTGCAGAATAGATGGAAAATGCATGAGAGCCTCTAGAGATAGCCCCGCGGAGTCGACGGGAGCGCAAAGTCAAGGAACTATAAATGAGGGTTGCGTAAGGGTAAGGACGGCTATGGAGAAAGCAGAAAAGCGGATCGGCGATACGAATATCTGACCAGGGAAGCGAAGAGGTTTGACTGCGTAGTAAGAAGAAAAAGATGAACGCATTGAGAAGGGTGGTCATGCGGAGCGAAAACCTAGCATTACTTTGAAAGTGTGTGGTACAAAAGGCAATAGTGGCCGAGGCGGACAGTCCAGAGTAGAGGAAAGGGGGAGCACGAAAATTTATTAGGGGAGACCCAATACTGGCGGCAATGTCTGGGATGAAGAGAGTGCCGGTTCTAAAATGAGGGAAGAGGCGGATAGCTTCATAAACCTGGTTAAAATTGGCAGGGTTATTGAAGAAAACATTAGCCAAGCCCCACAAGGCCGCCTGCTGAAGATCCTCAATGGAAAACATTTGACGAAGGGCAATGGTAGGTAGGGATAGGTGCATTCGGATTTGCAGGTTTAAGTCAGGTGGGAGAAACAGGCGCATATAATCCCCGGTTGGTGAAGATGGGTGGGATGAATGAGACATAGATTGGGAAGGAGAAGGAGGGTGCGGGAGGGGAGGTGGGGAATAAAGGTCAGTGGAATCAGAGTGTATGGAATAAATGGGAAGATCAAGGGCCGTAGGAGGTGCTGGAGTAGCTTGAACAGATTGTTCTGCCGATGAGGGAGGAGGTGGATTGGGATGGTCAGAGGGAATTGCGGAGGTGGGAGAGGATGGATGTTGAAGGTTTGGAGGCAGCTGGGATGGAGGATCGGAACGAGCACCCGGAGCGGGGTCCGCCATTGATGGAAATGGGGAGAAGAAGTGGAACAAAAGAAAGCCTATGCAGGGGGAGGGGAATCGATGGGTTGAGGTGGTGGGAGAGGGGCAGAGGGGTTGAGGGGTGGAGGGTGTTGGGAGGAAGAGGGGGGCGCGCGGGGGAGGAAGGAGGGGGTGCGGTGGGGTTGGAGGCGGAGAGTTGGGAGGGGGGGGGTTGGTTGTAGAGCGGGGTTGAAGAGGGGGGGGCTGGGTGCCGGGCGAGGCCGGAGGGGGGGGATGTGGGTGTCGGGCGGGGTCGGAGAGGGTGTAGGCGGAGGGGGCGAGGGGTGCGAGGGGGGTTGATTGGGGTCGTGCACGGGGGGCGATCGTGGCTTAGGGGTTCGACCGGGCGGGGCTTAGGGGGCTGGACGGGGCTGGTTGGAGAGGGTGTAAGCGGAGGGGCGAGGGGTGCGAGGGGTGCGAGGGGGGTTGGCTGGGGGCATGCGGGGGTGGGTTGCGTAGGGGAAGGCGGGGCTGTACTGGGCGGGGTTGGAGGGGGCGAGGGGTGCGAGGGGGTTAGGCTGGGGATGCGAGGGGGAGCGAGGGGATGCGGGGTGCCGGGCGGGGTCGGAGAGGGGGGGTGCTGGGTGCCGAGCGGGGCTGGAGAGGGGGTGCTGGGTGTCGGAGAGGGGGGTTGCTGCTGGGTGTAGAGCGGAGTCGGAGGGGGGGGCTGGGTGTAGAGCGGGGTCGGAGGGGGGGGGCTGGGTGTCGGAGAGGGGGGTTGCTGCTGGGTGTAGAGCGGAGTCGGAGGGGGGGGGGGGCTGGGTGTAGAGCGGGGTCGGAGGGGGGGCTGGTTGTCGGAGAGGGGGGGTGGTTGGGTGTCGCGCGGGGTCGGAGAGGGTGTAGGCGGAGGGGGCGAGGGGTGCGAGGGGGGGTTGATTGGGGTCGTGCAGGGGGGGCGATCGTGGCGTAGGGGCTTGACGGGGCGGGGCTTAGGGGGCTGGACGGGGCTGGTTGGAGAGGGTGTAAGCGGAGGGGCGAGGGGTGCGAGGGGTGCGAGGGGGGTTGGCTGGGGGCATGCGGGGGTGGGTTGGGTAGGGGGAGGCGGGGCTGTACTTGGCGGGGTCGGAGGGGGCGAGGGGTGCGAGGGGGTTAGGCTTGGGATGCGAGGGGGAGCGAGGGAATGCGGGGTGCCGGGCGGGGTCGGAGAGGGGGGGTGCTGGGTGCCGAGCGGGGCTGGAGAGGGGGTGCTGGGTGTCGGAGAGGGGGGTTGCTGCTGGGTGTAGAGCGGAGTCGGAGGGGGGGGCTGGGTGTAGAGCGGGGTCGGAGGGGGGGGCTGGGTGTCGGAGAGGGGGGTTGCTGCTGGGTGTAGAGCGGAGTCGGAGGGGGGGGCTGGGTGTAGAGCGGGGTCGGAGGGGGGGGGGGCTGGTTGTCGGAGAGGGGGGGTGGTTGGGTGTCGCGCGGGGTCGGAGAGGGTGTAGGCGGAGGGGGCGAGGGGTGCGAGGGGGGGTTGATTGGGGTCGTGCAGGGGGGGCGATCGTGGCGTAGGGGCTTGACGGGGTGGGGCTTAGGGGGCTGGACGGGGCTGGTTGGAGAGGGTGTAAGCGGAGGGGCGAGGGGTGCGAGGGGTGCGAGGGGGGTTGGCTGGGGGCATGCGGGGGTGGGTTGGGTAGGGGAAGGCGGAGCTGTACTGGGCGGGGTCGGAGGGGGCGAGGGGTGCGAGGGGGTTAGGCTGGGGATGCGAGGGGGAGCGAGGGGATGCGGGGTGCCGGGCGGGGTCGGAGAGGGGGGGTGCTGGGTGCCGAGCGGGGCTGGAGAGGGGGTGCTGGGTGTCGGAGAGGGGGGTTGCTGCTGGGTGTAGAGCGGAGTCGAAGGGGGGGGCTGGGTGTAGAGCGGGGCTGGAGAGGGGGTGCTGGGTGTCGGAGAGGGGGGTTGCTGCTGGGTGTAGAGCGGAGTCAGAGGGGGGGGCTGGGTGTAGAGCGGGGTCGGAGGGGAGGGGCTGGGTGTCGGAGAGGGGGGTTGCTGCTGGGTGTAGAGCGGAGTCGGAGGGGGGGGCTGGGTGTAGAGCGGGGTCGGAGAGGGGGGGGGCTGGTTGTTGGAGAGGGGGGGGGCTGGGTGTAGAGCGGGGCTGGAGAGGGGGTGCTGGGTGTCGGAGAGGGGGGTTGCTGCTGGGTGTAGAGCGGAGTCGGAGGGGGGGGGGCTGGGTGTAGAGCGGGGTCGGAGGGGGGGGCTGGGTGTCGGAGAGGGGGGTTGCTGCTGGGTGTAGAGCGGAGTCGGAGGGGGGGGGGGCTGGGTGTAGAGCGGGGTCTGAGGGGGGGGGGGCTGGTTGTCGGAGAGGGGGGTTGGTTGGGTGTCGCGCGGGGTCGGAGAGGGTGTAGGCGGAGGGGGCGAGGGGTGCGAGGGGGGGTTGATTGGGGTCGTGCAGGGGGGGGCGATCGTGGCGTAGGGGCTTGACGGGGCGGGGCTTAGGGGGCTGGACGGGGCTTGTTGGAGAGGGTGTAAGCGGAGGGGCGAGGGGTGCGAGGGGGGTTGGCTGGGGGCATGCGGGGGTGGGTTGGGTAGGGGAAGGCGGGGCTGTACTGGGCGGGGTCGGAGGGGGCGAGGGGTGCGAGGGGTTAGGCCGGGGATGCGAGGGGGAGCGAGGGGATGCGGGGTGCCGGGCGGTGTCGGAGAGGGGGGGTGCTGGGTGCCGAGCGGGGCTGGAGAGGGGGTGCTGGGTGTCGGAGAGGGGGGTTGCTGCTGGGTGTAGAGCGGAGTCGGAGGGGGGGGGGCTAGGTGTAGAGCGGGGTCGGAGGGGGGGGGGCTGGTTGTAGAGCGGGGTCGGAGGGGGGGGGCTGGTTGTAGAGCGGGGTCGAAGAGGGGGGGTGCTGAGGGCTGCCAGTGGAGGGGGGGTTGATGTGTAGGATGAGGGGGAGGATGGTGGAAGAGGGAGAGGGAGTGAAGGAGCGGGGGATTGAGAAGTGGTAGTGGAGGTTTTGGGAAAAGTTGGAGGGAGGTGGAGGGGGGGAGGAGTGCGTCTTCTCTCTGCCACGGCTTCTCTCTTCCACGGCGGATGCACGACAGATGAACCTGGAGCGTTGATGAGGATACAAAATTGCGGATGCTGAGGGGAGCAATAATGAAGGAGAAGGCACCTTATATAGCAAGGAGGAATGAAAGATTACCTCAGAGGAATGGATGGTTTAACCCAAAAGTGTGCTCAAAAGAGAGGAGATGCAAGTTCTAATCTCATCCATCCAAAATATAAACAAAAGAAAGGGTGGTATTGAAAGTCATTTGCAGAAGTAAGGGCCAACCAAAAAATGGCGCCTAATTTATTTAACAATGAAATAAACTTGATTTTTATTGATGAAATGAGCAACATAACAAAAATGGCGTTCCAAAAAAAACTTGCGTGAGCATTTTGCTTATTAATTGTATTTATTAAAGCAATCCAAAACACTAATGAAACAAAATAAATGAAAATGCAATGTTTATGACTTTAGGTGGTACCCCTTGAGTCGGGAGATGTTTACCAAGGGTAGGGTGTCTCCATCCAGTGTTTCCAATTGCACAGCACCCCATTGTAGCATCTTCGTGACGCGAAAAGGGCCTTCCTAGTGAGGGATCCATTTTCCTTTTGTTTGAGTAGAAATTTGTGGTCTGTGTAGCAGAGCTAAATCTCCAGGCTTCAAATTGTTTTGCCATAGATTTTTGTCATGAGTCTCCTTCCTGTGTAATTGAAGCTTCTCTAACTGTTTGGAGGCTAAGATCCTTGATTCCTCCAATTTATGTAGAGCAGTTAGTCGGGCTGGAACTGCAATCCCATTTTTCTTAATTCCTTCTATTTGGATAGAACCGTTTATGAATTCAAAGGGCTCAATGCGTAATAATCCATAAACTAGTTGGAATGGAGAATATCCTATGGCCTCTTTGTAAGCTAACCTGTATGCCCATAGGGTACCTTGATAAGCAATGCCCCAGGAAGTGGGCTGTAACATACACTCCTTCCTTAACATTGAGATTAAAACCTTGTTTGTTGATTCAGCCTGTCCATTGGCTCTTGGATAGTAAGCACAAGAGGTCCGATGTAGAATTTTATACCTGTTGAAAATTTCTTGCAGTACTTTGTTGACAAAATGAGTACCCTGATTGGTACATATTTCAAGTGGACATCCAAACCTGCAAATGATGCTACTGTATAAGAAATCCGCCACAGTCTGTGCAGTGCAATCCGTGGATGCAATAGCTTCAGCCCATTTTGTCGCATAGTCGGTGGCTATCAGTAAGTATTTTTCTCTTTTAGGAACTGCCACAGGGTATATAGGACCAACAAAGTCTAATCCCCACTTCTCAAAGGGCTGCCAAGAAGTGGAAACTACCAAAGGGTAATGTCTTTGCTTGGTGGGTTTAGGTCCACACCTCTGGCACACATCACATGTTTTTCTCCAATCATCTGCATCCCTAAAGAGTGTAGGCCACCATAGACCAGAATCTAGTATTCTCTGGCTCATGATATGCCCTGGAAGGTGCCCACCACCTGTTCCTTCATGTGCAAATTGCAGTATTTCCCTCACTTCATCTTCCTCTAAACATTTCCTAATCTTGTCATCCTTGCCCTGTCTGTAGAGTTTACCCTCAATGAAAGTATATGGTCTACTCTTGATAAGCAGTCTCTTCCTTAGTACAGCATTAGCACTTTCTGGATACAATCCAGTATTAATGAACTGTTTCATATCATCATACCATCCTTGAGCTTGTATAGCAAACAAGTGTGCATCAGGGAAATCATCATTGATACCACTGGTTTGATCCCTCCTATTTATTCTGGACAAGTGATCCGCCATCACATTCTCTCTTCCTGGCTTATGGATTACCGAGAAATCGAATTCTTGGAATAACAGTAACCACCTCCATATTCTACCAGTAGCATGTGGTTTGTTGAGTAAGTACTTGAGAGGTTGGTGATCTGATATAATAATAAATTTGACCCCCAATAAGTAATGACGGAATTTTTGAACGGCAAAGACCATTGCTAGTGCTTCCCTTTCGGTAGTACTGTAATTCCTTTCAGCCTTGGTCAAGATTCTACTGGCATATTGAATTGGCCTGTCCATTTTAAATTCTTCACTGGGTTGAGTCAGAACTGCTCCCACTGCATATGCACTGGCATCGACATGTATATGAAAGATTTTTGACCACTCCGGGGTGACCAAGATAGGAGCACACACTAACCGTGACCTTAATGTCTGATATGCTTTTTCCTCCACTTTTTCCCATTTGAAGGGTACGTCTTTACCTGTGAGTCTAGTCAGAGGTCTAGCTATCTCTGCATACATTTTTATAAACCTTCTATGATAACCGGTATGCCCCAAAAAACTCTGGATCTCTTTAGGAGTTTTAGGTTTAGGTAACTTTAATATAGAGAGAATTTTGTCAGGATCTGGGGCCATACCTTTAGCGGATACCACATGTCCTAAAAGGGTTCCTTTTGTCACAAGGAAATGACATTTATTTGGATTGAGCTTTAACTTAGTTTCTCTGCATCTTTGGAAAATATTCTGCAGCTGCCTCAGGTGCTGGTCCAAACAATCTAGATGAGTTTCCTTGTGAGATCCTGAAAATGAAGAGAAGTCATCCATGAAGATTCTAAGTGATTCCAGCAATAAGGGGCCAAAAATGAGATTGACCGTTCTGTTAAATGTGGCTGGAGCATTTCTGAGCCCAAATGGCATTTTTACATACACATACGTTCCCCACGGTGTGATAAAAGCAGTCTTTTCACGATCCTTTGGGTGTATTGATATTTGATTATAGCCACTGAAGCCATCCATAAAACTATATAGTGCATGCCCAGCCACTTCTTCAATGACCTGTTCTGCAAAAGGCATAGGGAACCCGTCTGGAATGGTCACCTTGTTGAGAGCTCTAAAGTCCACACAAATTCTGATTTTATTAGTATTCTTCTTTGGTACTATAACCATAGGCGAGAGCCACTCTGAGTGTTCCACAGGAATGATGATTCCTGCATCTTCCATCTTTTGGATTTCCACATAGACAGCTTCGGCATACTTTGGATTAATTCTATAACTCCTTCCTCTGATGGGTCTGGCTCCCTCAACCAGAGGAATTCTGTGCTCTCCATAAGATGCAGGCACTCCTTCTAAGTCTTTATAATGCCAGGCAAAAACATCTGCATACTGGGTCAAGAATGATTTTACCTTTTCCAGGAGCTGTGGGTGGCTCCACAACCAAGTGGCCACTAGAACTGGTTGATTATTGTTTTGGGTGCATAAATGTACTTCTTGGACCGGATTTCTTGTTACCATATTATCATCTTGTGCATCTGCTTCCTTGTCTTCTTCTACTAGCTTTTCGTGCATTGCTTCATAAGCAGGTGTATTTTGAACTTCGATGTTTTCCTCCTTGTCCTGCATCCATCCTTCAGGGATTTCTTGAATTGGGAAAGAACATTCAACCTCAGAATTTTTTACCTTGTTTTTAGCTTTGGAAACTTCGTTATCTGATGTTGACACATCCTCCTCCAATTTGTATTTGAGGGGTATCTTCCTGCCCCTTCTGTGGTCAGTGATGGGCTCTCCCAATCCATCAACCTGGACCTTTCCTTTGTCTTCATCATAGCCTCCAATTGTACCAGGATTATCAAGAAAAATTCCAAAACAAGAAGAAGAGTTGCCGGCATGAAGCCAACTTAAAATATCCTCTTCTTCCTCAAAATCTATTTGGGGTTGATCCTCCGCTTCTGTTTCTATGCAAATGCTCACTGCTTGCATCATACTAGTGTTTCCTTGATTGTCTGGGCCTTCTTCTAAATGAATTTGTGTCAGCTCCTGCCCTTTCTTTTGTACCCACATGGTGTCCTTACCCCAATCATGAATGACACTGGCATGCCTCAGCCATGGTCTTCCAATTAAGAGGGGAAATCCTCCTTCAACCTGGGGCAATCTTAAAACCACAAAATCCAGAATGAATAGGTTACCTTGTACTTCAAGTGGAACTTTTGGGATTACCCCCAAGGGCCTTACTTTGCTCTGATATGCCAAAGTAACCGTGAAATTTGCAGGTCTTGAAGGGTGGAGTCCAATCCTTTTCATGGTATGTTCAGGCATCAAGTTAATGCCAGAACCACCATCTACAATAACACCTTGAAATTCATGACCCTTGATTGATATTGTAAGCCGAGGACTTTTATAATCCGTAAGGGGTGCTTCCCCCCTAATTATCCCTTTATGTAAAGTAGCAGTCTGGGCCACTAAGCTTGTAGTAGAAGCCTCATCAATTATCTGCAATAATTCTGACCTGAATTTCCCATCTATCTTTATTAAATAAAAAATACTAACCTCCTTCTTCATTGACTTGAGTAGTTTTGAAGCCTCTGACTCTTTAAGAGAGTGAGCTTCATTTGCTTTGCCAAACTCTTCTTGAGCCCTGTTGAAGGCATGCCCAATGGCCTCACTGGTGCCTATGAGACATTCATTGTGGTTTGTGCCTGCACTTGTAGTATCTTTGTCTTCAATTGCAACTCTGTCTTTGTTCAAGTCCTTAATTATCAATTCTTGATTTTCTAACACTTTTGCCGTTCCCTTGCTTCTTGTCTGTACTGCAAAAGATTCGAGTTCTTCTAATTGTACCACTCTAGTAGATGGTGAGGGTTCATTCACCTTAGGGAGTGTTTCCTCCTTGAATACAGAGATCATTTGGAGATGGGGTCCGGAAGTAGAGGCTTGATTCTTAGGACAACAGTTTGTATAGTGATCCCTGGCCTCTGGACAGTTCCTGCAAGGAGGTGCATTTTCTGGGAGAGTGCACCTAGATTGGTAGTGCCCACATTCTCCACATCTGAAGCAAATAATTGGCCTTCTAGGCCCATTTGCAAAGTTAATTCTCGGTCTAGGATTATAGTTATTACCTTGGTTTGCTGCTGCTGCCATTACATTTGCTTGTGGTAAAAGTCCTCCTTGTGTCCAGTATGTTGTTGTCGGCATTCCCCTTACTTGGCATTCATGGGCCTCATGCCCAATTTTCCTGCATAGTTGACAAGTCACATTTAGCAAGGGACATTCACTTACTATGTGCCCTTGCTTGCTGCACATGGAGCACCAGAGTCCGTTCTTAATGCCGCCTCCTTTGAGTTCTTGCAACTCCTGTCTCAGCTGAGCTAGTTCTTCTGCTTGGGCTTCCTCTTCCTTTTGGAGCTTGAGGGCTTCAATCTCTTTTCTCAGCTGAGCTACAGTAGTCTCCTCCTCTGTGTAGGGCTTATTCCTTTTCAAGCCCTCCAGTTCCCTTCTTAACTGGCTCACTGGGTCCTCCAGTTCTGTACCATATGATGGTTGGGAAGAAGTTGCACCATACTGGTGCCTTATCTGTTCCAAGCGGGTGGCCGTATTGATGAATTCCTCAACAGAGGCAGTAGGTAGCACTAACTCTTTTATTTTGCATTGGGTGACCACAGGTAAAGGTTTGGCTAAGCACTTCTTGACAAAGAAGTCGTGTGGTGGATCCGGTAGTTTAGCCATTAATGCTTTGGCCCTGGTCACGAATTCGGGGAACTTCTCTCCTGGACCCAACTTCAAGTTTTCCAATTCTTCTATAATGATCTCAGCCGTGTTGCCATGCTGAAATTGATTCTTAAAGGCCTCTTTCATCAAATCCCAAGAGGTAAAGTGATTTTCAGCAAACTGGCTAAACCACTTGTCTGCCAGACCTTCCAATGTGGTGGGGAAGAGTATCAAGAAAGCATCTTCCCTACCCATTAGCCCCCTAGTCTTACATAATACAAGAAATCGTCGAATGTGCTCATCTGGGTCCTCATGGGCTAAACCTCTGAAGGAGGGAAATTTTATGTTTAATCTGGAGAGCAAGATTTCTAGGTCCACCTGTTCTGCCATGCTTCCTACCGATGAAGTCGATGAAAGTGGACTCGATGATCTTCTGTTCGTCTTTCTTCTTGTCTGCTTGCACTTGATTCTCAAGGTTTGTGACCGGGTCGCGGTCATGAGCTATTCATAGTCCACTTAAAATGAGACACTTGATAAAAGTATGTACCTTTTGGCCCACTGGAGTAATGTTGTCGACACTGGAATATTGTCCTCCAATGGCAATATATAGTCTCCTATGCTCAAAGCTCCTTGGAGGTCCCACCGGGCGTGCCAAATTTGTTGGGGATTCGGGGACAAGAAGGAGTTTGAGGGTTTGTAGGAGAAAAGGGAGATGATGAAAATGGGATAACAGTGAGAACTTCTGCAAAGGAATACTCTTGGAAACCTTGAATATTGATTATCCTTCAACAATTACAATGACTGCGCACAGTCTAATCAATGACTAAATACCACTTCAGAGAATATCAATTACTGAAGACCAATTATCTCAAGTTCTCTAGCAGCGGCCTCTCGTGTACCAATCCTTCACTTGCTTCCCGCTTCCCTTGTGCACACCTTGCACTAAGCTTCCGCCAAGCTAAGGAATTGGTATCACGACGCACACACGCAATAGACCTTGGAACTCTTGGAATCCAACCCGCCTTCTCTGCACACTTTCCTCTTGACACCTCTTGCACTCTTGAATGTCGTCGCATACTGGAGGCTCTTCTTGCTTCCTCTCTTGCTTCCTCCGAAGCTCTCCCTTGCTCCTAGCTCCCCCAAGAATAGCCTTTGTCCTTCTTTTCTTGAGAGTCCGCCGGTTCGCGCACTCCAACTGCAATACAATCTTGGTGTCCTTTCAATGTCCCAAGATTGTCTTTTTGAACTGGTCCTCAACGATTCGCTACTTTGTCCTGTAGTGACTTTAGAACAAGAGTGACTTTTAAAATAAAATTTTTGATTGGGCGGCCTATTTCCACCTTTGCGTACGCGGCCTTCCACCTTCACCTTTCCTTTTAATTCTTTATTTTTGCACCTTAAGATTTTAAATTCATCCTTTGAACCTTACGAGAAGAAATACTTTGCACCTTTAGTTTCAACCGGTTAGGGCTCTACAAAATCCAATTTTTCATGCAAGGACAAAGCACATAGAGATACAATATCATTTTCTCAGAGAAAAGGTAGTGGAGAAGGAGATTGAAGTGGAGTACATTTCTACAAAAGATCAAATAGCAGACATAATGACAAAGAGCTTGGATGGTGTGAAGACCAACAGATTCAAAAGCATGGCAGGAGTAAAAGAAAAAGAAGATGATATGAAGAAACAAAGAATGTCAATTAATGATTGAGGGGGAGTTGTTGGAGAAACAATCACTAATTGGACATACATTTGAATAGCAAAACTTAAGAATAAAACTACATGCCTATGTGAAGGGACAAATTCACAAGTGTATTATATTTGTAAATTTAGCTCACTTTAGTTCTAGAAGTTTTTTAAAAGTCACGAGAATGAGAAAATCTATATAAGTTAGTTTGTATCAAGTGACGCGATAAGAGAGAAGAAGTGGAAGAGAGTGATAGAATGTGAGAAGGAGTTCATTTTGTATGACTGAGTATAGTCAGGCTTCTATGAGTGAGAAAGCATCTACAAAACTTGTGAGTTTTTCATAGCTATGAGAAGAAATAGTTAAAGTTCTGTGTATGAGACTCTCTCCATCATCTCCATGCTTGTCTTCTGTGAAATGATTTCAAGAGTTGAAGTTTTCCAAGCAAATCAATGCCTGGCATCGAGTTTGTGCTGATAAGTCCTTGTTTTATTCTCTGAGTGTTATGTAATGCTAGAACTTCTTAAAAAGATGAGGTTTATGGAGCAACTCGATGCCTGGCATCGAGTTTCAGCATAAAGTCGATGCCTGGCATCACCTTCCCACATAAAAGTGGTCTTGTTCATGTGTGTGTTCAAGGGGGTAATTCTGGCGCTGAAAAAGTGGCTAAAAAAGCTGAAAGTTGATGCCAGGCATCAACTTTTGGTTGCAAGTCGATGCTAGGCATCGAATTTTCATTTTTAGACACTCAGAATTACTAAAAGAGGCAAATTTTCCAGTTCTGGAAAGTCATACAGGGTGATCTTGTGAAGGCCATAACTTGAGTTCTAGAGATTCCTTTCTTGCAAATAATAGCTTGTTGGAAAGCTCTACTCCTTTAGTTTCATCCACTAAAAGATCTTGGAGAAATAATATTTGACCTAAGAGAAATTAGCAAAATACTTAATGTATGTCATTTCAATGATTGAAAAAATCTGTAGAAGCAAAGTTCTCAGTTTAGACTATCGTTTCTCAAAGTTTGGAGTGGCAATGAGTTAATGGTGACCATAGAGATGTTCTAGTGTCACATTAATTCATTTCTTGTGGTGTTTCGTACATCAACAACTCTCACCATAAGGATGCCTTCCTTGACTTTTTAGTGTTTTGAAAATGCTCCTCCAAAGCATTCCATATGTCACTTGCACTTTCATGTCCTCTAATGTGAAGTAGCAAGTAATCATTGACTCCCACGTAGATAATGCTTCTAGCTTGAGTATCCTTCTTCATCCATGTCTTCAAATTTTAGAGCTCTTCCCTAGTTGGAACACTAGGATCCCTAAATTATGGTTTCTCTTCTTCTCCTATGATGTATCCTATCAGATATTTGTTCATGAGATGAGCTTTCATCCTCATAGACCAAGCAGGATAGTTTTCTCTATCCAATTTCTCTATCTGAAGAGAATGTCCCATCCTTTCTTCACCTATGCAATAAATTCTTCAAGCTTTGTGAATAATGAATGTAACTTTAGTTTGAATGTAGTTCCTTTTGACCTTCTTGATAGCTTCACGCCTCCTTCTCTAGCTTTCACTTCAAACTTTCACCTATTGAATCTTCAAAGGTTGATTTTTGTATAACTATAATAGTCAGGGTCCTCCTTTCTTCAATTCCAGCTTCTGCTCTGATCCCACTAATGGAAAGTGTTTATCTCCAAAATAAAAATTTATCCTTGATGTTAGAGCACCTCTGTATCAAGAACAACTCAAAACCTCAACCAATTTAGGAAGACCGATGCCAATTTATCAAACTCTGCACTAACTGTGAAACACTGAATACTCAGGAAAGTCTGCTATAATCAATCCACTCATTGAATATTCAAATACAAAATATTTTCAATGAAACTTTGTATGAAGTTTCCCCTAGTGTTTGCACACCTTTTCCAAGTTAAAACATTTGAAACGGTCTAGTAAAGCTTGAGATTTACTCCAAACAATACACCTATGTCTAAAATTATTCTTCTGAGTAATCGACTTTGATACCTGTAACGTCTAATGCATAGTTCTCTTAAATTAGAACTTGTTTATTCAAATGCTTTGAGCCACAATCAGCTCACCTCTTAACTTAAAGAATGAGTGCTTACTTGCTAAAAAAGTTACACTATGGAGGGAGATCTGATCAAAACTTTACCATCAAATTTGCACCAGCACCTATCTTCACTTCTTCATATTTACACATGTAAATGTTCCTACTTAAAATTCTAAGCCTGATTACAATTAAACTCTCAAAACTTGTAGAGAGGTCACTCAAGTATAGAATTAGACTTCTACAAAAGAATTCCTCAAGAGGATAAACATAGAAAGAGCACTCAGCAAAAGTTTGAGGTGCAACTTTTAAGATTTACTTCTATTATGAGAAAGTATACATCTGATGGATGAATTACTTCTTCTTACTCTCTAAGTCTTCTAATGACTTCTAATTCTTTTCATATATCATCTCCTCTACTCGTAATACATCCATATCAAGTATATATAGATGTTTACATCCCGACTCATCAAAGATGCAAAGTTTCTATGAACTAATTACAAGATTAGAGTACATGTGTATACAAGTCTTCAACTTCTGACCATGCACTAGACTCTAGCCTCATATGCTGATCTTTGCTTCATTCTTTGACTTCAAATCTTTGTCCAAATCATCAATTAATGATTGTCCTACACCAACAATGCATGGAGATCTTATATATGAGATCTATATGGAACAACGAGAGGGTTATGTAGTTTTTGGTAAATAAAGTTTAGTGTGTAAGCCTAAGAAGATCTTATATGGACCTAAAAAATACCCTAGACGATGGTACCAAAATATTGATGCTTCTATAAAGTCTCAAGCCTATTCTTGAAGCAATGATGATCATTATCTATACAAAGAGAGATGCTTAGGTGGCAAGCTGATATGCTTAATTCTTTATGTTGATGATATGTTGATTGTTGGGAAGTTCTCTTATGAATTGTCAATTCTCAAAAAGAAGTTGGTTCAGACATTTTATATGAAGGATTTGGGGGATGCCAAACATATTCTTGGTATGCACATTACTCAAAAGTTGCATACACTTGTCTCAAAGTAAGTACATATCCAAAGTACTTCACAATTTCAATATATAGGGTGGAAAGGCATTGAGTAAACCTTTACCCACATATGTGAAATTAAGATGGTTGCCCCAAATCAAATGAGAAAAAGGAATTCATGAACTAAATTCATTAGCATTCTATTGTTGGTAGTCTCATGTGTGTTATGGTAGCTACAAGACCAAACATTGCATTTGTAGTGGGATTTGTGAGGAGATATATGTACCATCCTAGCAAGAAGCATTGGGAAGCAATCAAGATGATTTTGAGATATCTGAGTGCAAGTAAGGAAAAGTATCTATGCTTGGTTAGATGGAAAGCATCCATTATTGGTTACAAAGATTCTATTTATGTTGGTTGTGTAGACAATCATAAGTCTACATACAAGTACATTTTTTATTTTGTTGGTGGTGCTATCTCTTCGAGATGTTGTCTTCAAGAATGTATAGTTATTTCCACTAGAGAAGCAGAGTATGTTGCAGCAAGTGAGGCATGTAGAGAAGTGTTGTGGCTTTCTCGTCCTGCTTGTGATATACCTCAGCATGTACATTGTTTGTTCAGTGATAGTTAGAGTGCCATTGCCTTGGCTGCTTAGAGACTGCTTAGCCACTGAGCACATTATTCTTGAGAAGTTTCGTACTCCATGTAATGGTGCACGTGCTTTGACTAAAGCTCTACCACAAGATAGTGTTCAACACTATTGTCACTTGATGAGGCTTACTTGATCCATGATCTTACATAGTTACTTTTACATTGTGTATCATGCCCATCAGGTGGAAGGCATAATTTTTATACTTACACTCAAGTATTCTTTACCACTTTTTTTTTGCTCCCATAGTTACTTTGTCCATATTGGCCTTTAGTGGGAGAGTTTTACCATTAGTGTCCATATGAAAGGCCAAATGGTCGTTGACCATGTTTGTATATGTTCTTTAAAAAAACATATAGTTTCTTGGTCATCCACATTCTCTAAGTTCAACTACATTTATAACACCCAATAAATCTGTGATCGTGCTTTCTTTGTACTCTGTTTTCTATGTATTCTACAATCTCTCTATGGAATACTTTGTGTGGCATCTGAGTATAGGTTTTCTATGTCGAGGGTGTCATTTTGGAGCTCTCAAGAACGAGAGTCCATTGAGGTGCATTGCTTATCAGAATACTTTACCGAGTTGGTATGATCCATTCGATTAGTACAAATGATGATTCCACAAGTAAAGAAGAAAACTAAGAGGGACCCAACTTAAGTAAAGAGGATGGACTAGCCACAAGAAATGAAGATAATCCTAATAGAGAAATCTCAATCATAGGTTCTAAAATCCTCATGTTTGTATCAACTGACGAGAGAGAGAGAGAGAGACAGAGAGAGAGATAGAGAGAATGTGAGAAAGAGAGTTTTTGTATGACTAAGAAATAGTCAGGCTTCTCTAAGTAAGAAGCACCTGTAAACTTCTGAGTTTTTCATAGCTATGAGAAGAACTAATTAAAGTTCTATGCATGAGACTCTCTTCTCCATCTTCATACTTTGCCTAATATGTACTGATCTCAAAAGTTCAAGTTTCCCAAGCAAGCCGATCTATGGCATCAAGACTCATATGATAAGTCATTGTTTCATCTATCTGCTTTAACTACTGCTGTAAAGTATTTCAAAATAGGAGGTTGTTGGACCAATGTGATGCGTGGCATTGAGTTGTGGTTCGTAACTTTTTATTCTCTATGCCTATGATTCACCTGATGATTTTGTGCTTCAAAAAGTGAGGTTTTATGTGTGATGTTGATTCGCAACATAAAATTCTTGCTAAAAAGTGGACTTTTATGCACAAAGTCAATGCTGGGCATCAAATTTGCAGTATAGGGACATGTTTTCTACTTAAAGAGGAAAGGTTTCCTATTTTCGTAGCTCATACACGGTCAACTTGTGAAGGTCATAACTTGGTGTCTAGTGCAATGTTTTTAGCAGATAATAGCTTGTTATAAAGCTCTTGTCTTCAACTCTCATTCACTACACGATCTTGGAAAAATAATATTCGTGCTAAGAGAGATAAACAAAAGAGTGAAGGTATGCCGTTTTAGTGATTAGAAATCTATGAAGAAGCAAAGTTCTCAGTTTAGGCAATCATTTCTCAAAGTTTGAAGAAGCATTGAGTTAATGGTGAGCATAGAGGTTTTCTAGTGTCACATTAATTCATTTCTTGTGATGTTTTATACATCAACAAGTGGTATGAGTGTAGAAACGTCCAAGAGAGTAGAAGGCATCAAAGCTACGAGAAGTTTTGGAAAGTTTTAATTAAAGTTTTAAAGGTGAAGCATTCAAAGTCACAAGGCATCAAAGATTACTTCAAAATTATATTTATACACAAAGAACTCCAAAAGGTATTATTATTTATCCTTTAAACTCACAGGTTGAAGCAAAAGCAAAGAATTATGGAAGATCATATCTCCATTGACAAACTGGATATAGATAATTATCATGCATGGTTAATGAGAGTAGAAGCCTTACTTATGAGTAAGGATCTCACGATGTACATAACAAGTGAAGAAGAGAAGCCAGAATTAGAAGATGAAAGCCGACCAAAGAAAGAGCAACTAGATGCTTTAAAGCATTGGCAGAAGAAGAATGCAAGTGCAAAGGCCTACATCTGTAATACAATTTTAGATCATTTGATACCACACATCAAAGGACAAGAATCAACTAAAGATATATGGAATGCATTGGAATATAATTTCCAAAGTACTACCAAAGCAAGGAAAGCAAGTCTTGGTTCAGGGTTTACTACATTAAAGATGAAGCCAAGTCAAAGTACTAGTGATTATGTCACTAAGATGAAGGGTCTAGCAGATATTCTTGGATCAATAGATGAAGATACTAAAGATCATAGATTGATTGCTCAATTGCTTGCAGGTTTGAGGGAAGATGATAGGTGGAAACCTTTTGTCTTGTCAACAGAACTTTCTTTCAATCATTATGTTCCAGATTTGAATTAATTGCTTGGTTTGATCCTCACATTTGAGCAAGACTTGAAGGGAGATGGAGATAAAGGACAAAGCTCTGCAATGAACATGAAGAACAAGAAGAGAGGAGATAAAGTTAAAGCAAAAAATGAAGACGAATCGAGTTCTCAAGTTTATTATGTAAGAGGGAGAAGCATTGATAGAGGAAGAGCAAGAGCTTTTGGAAGAGGAAGAGGTAATCAGAATAACACTAAGAAGGCTTGCTAGATTCGTGGATTGAGTAATCATTTGGCTCATGACTGTTGGCATAATCAGCATGGATCAAATCAAACTTATAAAAACAATAGCAGAGGTAGAGTTGGAAGATATCAAAGCTTTTCTCAAAGAGGTAGAAAAAATCAAAGAGGAGGCTATGGTAGAGGTGGAAGAAGAAGTTGGGCACATAATGGATCCTACAATACCACCTACTACAATTATGCAAATGACGCACAGAATGAAAGTCATAAATCATTGATGATGAATTCGATTAGCACATCAGATAAAGATGATCTAAAGGTATTTTACATTGACTCTGAATGTTCTAATCATTTGTCATGAAACATAAAATTGATGTCAAAATTGGGAAAAGGCATTTCTATTTATACAATTCAAACACATGATAATACAAAACATAGTGTACATTCAATTGGAAAAGTGAAATGCAAGAGTGGAGCACATTTGCTAACCAATATTTTGTATGTTCCCACAATACCAAAAAACTTGATTAGTATAGGACAGATAGTTGAAAAAGGTTTTCACGTCAGGTTTACAAATGAAGGAGTATTTGTTGAAGATCAAGAGAATGGATATAACCAGATTGTTTGTGGTAAGACAGAAGGTAGACGCTTTACTTTAAGAGTGCAAGGGAACATTGGCCAAGCTTTGCTCACACATGGTGAAGGATTGATTATAGAACTTGATCTCTAGCATAAGAGATTAGGTCATTTCAATGAAAGAGGAACTAAATCTATGGTTGCAAATCAATATGTACTAGGATTAACAAATGTGTAGAGTCAACATATGATTTATAAATGTGAAGCATATCAGATGGGAAAAGCACACAAGTTACCATTTCAGAAGAAAGAATTCAAACATGATGGAGTACTAGAGCTCATTCATACAGATGTATGGGGACCAACAAAAGAAGGATCTAGAAGTAGCTCAAGGTATTATGTTCTTTTCATTGATGATGCTACAAGATAGATAACTCTCTATGTTTTGAAGGAAAGGCCAGAACTGTTTGGAGCTTTCAAGCATTTTCTTACATATGGAGAGAAACTACAAGGAATACGGGCATATAGCGACGGTTAAGCCGACAGAATTTCATCGCTATAAAATTGCAAAATGCATCCTAATTAGCGTCACTTGCAGACCATCAATTAAACGACGAACCCAATGACATTTTTTGCGACTTGTGGCACGACGAGGTCTGCAACGCTCCCATACAGCATCGCTAACACGAGAGTTTTAAATAGGGTCGCATAGGCGACACTTTGTTACATCGCATAAGCGACATTTTTTGGCATTGCATAAGCGACGCTCAAAACATGTCGCTTATGCGATGCCAACTCGATGCGTAGCATCGCTTATACGACGGTCTGTTGACGGAAAAAAGTTAAAATGCTGGAGGCTCTTCGATCGGCATTTTCACGCATCTGATCGAAGAGCTCTCCAATGTTCGCAATTGTGCTGCGCTTACGAGTTGAAGCAAGTATATGCAGAATTGTTGTTTTGCTTAAGCTCTCTCTTATTGTCTCCCTCTATCTTTGTTTCTCTCTTTCTACATCTTTCTCTCTTTGAATTCTCTCTCTCTCTCTCTCTCTCTTCTTTCTCTCTTTATTTCAGGTTATTCAAGAAGCTAACCAAGCAAAAAGTATGGCTAACTATTGTAAGTACAATTTCTATTCTTTGTAAATCATTTGAATTGTGCTATTTTCATTAGATAGCATACTCACACTTATTTATATGCACTTATACACTTATACATGATGAAGATGCACTTTCACACATATACACATATACACATGCACATACACACATATATATACACACAGATACATGTGCACATACACTTAGACATACACACATATGCACAGACATTTCTACAACCACATCAAAAGACTTACATGCATGCATTATTGCATATATATATATATATATATATATATATATATATATATATATATATATATATATATATATATGTATATATATATATATATATATATATATATATATATATATACATACACATACACACATTAACATATACACAAATACATGTATATGCACATCCACATGCATGCACATTCACATGCATGCACATGGATGCAAATGGAAATGCATCCACATACATATGCATGTGGAATACATATACACATGCATAAACATACATTATACACATATATACACATATATATGCACATACGTATACACACATATACACATGCACATACCTACATATACACATATACATGCACATATACACATATACACATAGAGTTACACATATACATGCACATACATATGCACACATATACACATGCACATGCACATACTCATACGCACATATACACTTACACATGCACATACATACATATACACACACATACATTTACACTTAGGTACACACATATGAATGAATTATATAATTAGAGTATTAAAACACATATACACATGCACACACACATGCACATACCTACATATATACATATACATGCACATACACACATATACACATAGAGTTACACATATACATATACATGCACATACATATACACACACATACACATGCATATGCACATACTCATACACACATATACACTTACACATGCACATGCACATACATACATATACACTTAGGTACACACATATGAATGAATTATATAATTAAAGTATTAAAACACATATACACATGCACACACACATGCACAAACCTACATATACACATATATATGCACATACACACATATACACATAGAGTTACACATATACATGCACATGCATATACACACACATACACATGCACATGCACATACTCATACACACATATACACTTACACATGCACATGCACATACATACATATACACACACATACACATGCACATACATACATATACACACACATACATATACACACACATACATATACACTTAGGTACACACATATGAATAAATTATATAATTAAAGTATTAAAACACATATACACATGCACACACGCATGCACATACCTACATATACACATATACATGCACATACACACATATACACATAGAGTTACACATATACATGCACATACATATACACACACATACACATGCACATGCACATACTCATACACACATATACACTTACACATGCACATGCCCATACATACATGTACACACACATACACATGCACATACATACATATACACACACACATACATATACACTTAGGTACACACATATGAATGAATTATATAATTAAAGTATTAAAACACATATACACATGCACATACCTACATATACACATATACATGCACATACACACATATACACATAGAGTTAGACATATACATGCACATACATATACACACACATACACATGCATGTGCACATACTCATAAACACATATACACTTACACATGCACATGCACATACATACATATACACACACATACACATGCACATACATACATATACACTTAGGTACACACATATGAATGAATTATATAATTAAAGTACTAAAACACATGCTTAATATAAACAATAATAACAATCAATAGAACAAAACTCTTCATTACTTAATACCATACACACAATTCAAAACATAACTGAAATGAAAAATACATAGATAAAATATATGTATATTTATATCAATGTAAATACATATAATCCAATGTCATAATCAACTAAAATCCTAATCATCATCATCATGATCATCATCATCATCAGTATCATGATCATCCTAATCTTCCTCATCCTCATCGTCATGATCACCCTGTGACGATCAAGATCGTCCCTCCTATGTCTGTCTCTCCACCTCATCCATATCTGTCTCTCCATAATACTCTTGTATTACATATAACAAACATAAATAAATAAAACAATTAAACCACTCATAAAAATAAAATAATTATATAAAATTTAATAATACTCACAAAGGCATCAGGATGATCTTGCATATACTCGCTCAAATTCCGATATCCAAAATGTGTAGCATACATGATCTCATGTTTCATAGGATATTGGCCATAATCCTTCCGCTGCATTGAAACAAATAAAAAATATTAGTTGCTTGCATTTTAACTAAAATAAAAAATATACTCACAATAACACATATACTTACAAATGTAGCTACAAAACCATTATGGCCCATTTGGCCTAGGTGCGATGTGTGGCCCGAATCCACTCTCTTCTTTGTAGTAGCCTGTTTATTTAAGAAAAAAATACATAAATTAAATGTCAAAAACTACTAAAATATATAAAAATTATAAATATAAACTATTAATTTGTGTACCTTTTGCTCAGGAAATGACTCTTGAAGATGTAGCTGTATACAAAAAAACTACCACAACTCAGGTGTTATATTAGCTGGCCTCTTATTTTTTTCCACCATACAATATCTCCTCTTAATTTAATCTCAAAAGAAAAAAAATCAGAATACATACACATATATACACACACATACACATACACATATCCACATACACATATACATGCAAACATATACGCATAAATATCTGTATATATATACACATATACATACATATAACATAAACACACATATACATATCCACATATATACGTACACGCACATGCATGCATATACACTCATTCATACAAAATACATGCATTTATCCCACAATAATGTGTAGTTGTGTATATGTGAATATGTGTGTATGTGTAAATGTGTATATGTGAATATGTGTGTATGTGTAAATATGTATATGTGAATTTTTTGTGCATGTAGATAATCAGATTATTAATCTCAAATACCATTATTTGTAGATTCTGATCAATCAGATGGAACTCCACCACCGTCTCCACATCGTGCAACGACTTAATACTATAAGTATATCAAACATTTAATTTTAAATATATTTGATGGATACATAACTTATATTTTTTTGTTTCTTATTATGTGTAGATTCTGATCAATCATAGGGTACTCCACCACCTCCTACCCATGCAACGACTTCACATGTGTCCTCCGATAGGAATTATGATGAATTTTACTATCAAGAGCATATTATATGTTGGTGTAACTCTTGTTATGGCACGTATTGAAGACCACGATTGGAATGTATTGAACATGAGGTAGAGTATGGTACTTTTGAGCGTGCACCATCACCTGGTCAATGTGATAATGCTTGGGTATGTATTTTCTATATATATTAATGTCATTATTTTACTTAAAAACCATATACAAAATCAAATTACTGTTGATATACAAGAATACTTGCTCGATGATGATGAGGGTGATAATTTTTCACTTAATGTTAATATACCTCGTACACATCATGGACTTGCTGTTCATCAATTACAAGCAGAGGTTTCTAGAAATCCTCTACCTCCTGGTTTAGAGACTAAAACGGCTAGAGATTATCCATTGCCAGCTCGTGATCGTTCTTTAGTACAAACATATGATAGAAGAAGATATGGAGGATGGAATAGAGGACTACTTCCTTTAGATGGAGAGGTTTTCAACTTTTGGGGTAATCGCTATATGATTGCTCCATCCACTATTACTAATGTTGGTCGTGGTCTCTTTATTGTAGAGGATTTGTATGTGCCTCCGAACTCTGAAGTCACTCTTATGTCATTTTGTGGTCCTATATATGGATGCGGAGATTGGCATCGACTTTCACATTATGTTTAAAGCAGGAGTACTTATGGAATATGCTTCAACGAAGCATCCCTTACTAGTAGAAGGATTTTACATGCGGAAAATGAAAGATTATATATTGATGGAAGACCTTACACACATGGAAATATAGCAGGTTTAATAAATAGTAGTCGAGGGTTACATAATAGTTCAAGGACTAAATGCACATTTGAGGAGCGTGAAAATAGTCATGAATCACCATACATGAGTAGAGATGTATCAAGATACATAGTTCTCAATGCTATTACTACATTACATGCGGGTGATAAACTATTAGTGATTTATGGATGGCGTAGACCTCCAAGAGCACCTTTTAGCTAGAGAGAATAAAAATTTTCTATCCATATTTAATAAGTTATATACTTAATTTTATATTTAAAGTTTACTTTTTATTCATTTATGGAATACTAATGAATTTTATTTATATGTATAGATTCCAACATATGATGTTGATAATATTCCTCCACAGCATTCACAATTACCAGTAAGACCTCATTTATCAGAAGCTTCCATGAGGAGGCTACGCAAAACTAATCCTGTGCAATATGCAAAGTTGAAAGATCTATATTCAAAAGACGATAAAGTAGAAGATTTGTGTGACAATGATGAAGATGATGGCATGGTAGATTTTATTGAGGATTGGTATCAAAATGACAGTGAGAGCATTGATATTTCTAAAAATGAGAAATATCTTCGAGAGGAATGTCTACAGCATGTATATGAAGGAAGTCGTTTGACACGACTAAGTGCGAGCTTACTTATTCTCAATCTTCAAAATCATTTTGGATGGAGTAATGTATCTATTTCGACACTATTAAGGTATAATTTTCAATTTTCTATATATATATATATATATATATATGCATAAATATATATATATATATAAATACATGCATATATAAACATACACATAATATACATGAATGCATACACACATATAAACATACACACACATATACACACATTTTGAAGGATGGAAAAATAATTTTAAAGGATGGGCGAACAAAAAGTGTCCATTCAATGCAAGTTTTTATTCTTACTTTAGATAAGGTAAGAACAAGAACTTGAATTGAATGGACACTTTTTGTCTGCGTATCTTTTAAAACTATTAATGCATCTTTCAAAATATTCGCGAAAAATTTGATTGTTTGGATGGCAGGATACGATTGTTTGTTTTGGAGGATATGAAGTATGTACCTTCATTGAATGATTTGTCGATTCTATCATATGTTTAGTTTTGAAAGTGTGAGAAGTGGATTTATAATTGCTATTCAAAGAATTTGGCACTGTTTATAGGCCATACAATGGTCACCTGGATGAATCACATGCACAGAGGTTACTCAAGATAGAGCAATCTGATTATAATGGACTAGTTTCAACATGATTCCTGGGGTATGCAGTAAACCTCTTGCATGTCAATGATGAGCATCTGAACTTTAGGATACAAAGTGGAAGTCATGGTGGCTTGAGAGGATCACTTTTATACAGCTTGTTCAAAAAACTTTAGTGTCATAAACCTGAAGTTCTTAGAACAAGCTGTATAAAAGTGATCCTCTCAAGCCACCATGATTTCCACTTTGTATCCTAAAGTTCAGATGCTCATCATTGACATGCAAGAGGTTTACTGCATACCCCACGAATCCTGCTAGCACTAGTCCCTTATAATCAGGTTGCTCTATCTTGAGTAACCTCTGTGCATGCGATTCATTTAGGTCACCATCGTATGGCCTATAAACAGTGCCAAATTCTTTGAATAGCAATTATAAACCTGTTAGTCACACTTTCAAACTGAACATATGATAGAATTGACAAATCATTCAATGAAGGTATATACTTCATATCCTCCAAAACAAACAATCGTATCCTACCATCCAAAACAATCAAATTTTTCGCGAATATTTTGAAAGATGTACATAAGCATACACATATATAAAATTATATGCATATATATATATATATATATATATATATATATATATATATATATATATATATATATATATATATATATATATATACATATATATATATATATATATATATATACATATATATATATAGTTATTTATTTACTTCTTTTAATATATCTTTTTTTGATAAACTTACAGGTTATTATCTGAAAAGTTTTTACCAAGTCAAAATATTCTTCCTACCTCACATGATGAAATGAAGGAGATAATCAACAATCTTGGTATAGATTATCAATGTATACATGCATGTCCTAACGATTGTATTTTATATGGAGGTGAATATGCAGAATCTTTGGCATGTCCCAAATGTCAATCTCCTCGATATAAGGGCGAAGAAGGTAAAATCCCCAAAAAGGTATTGAGACATTTTCCATTGGCTTTACGGATTAGACATATGTTTCAAAGCCCCAAATTATCAAAGCTTTTTAGTTGGGGACATGATCACAAAAGTACTAATGGAATAATCAAAATTCCTCATGATAGTGTTGCTTTTTAGCATATTGATTCTACATGGCCTGAATTTGCACAAAATCCACAGAATCTAAAGTTAGGAGTTGCATTAGATGGGGTTAATCCATTCTCCATGAAATCGAGTAAATGGTCAACATGGCCAGTGGTAGTCATAAACTACAATCTTCCACCATATCTTAGCATTAAAAAGGAACATTTAATGCTTTCACTTTTAATCCCAGGCAAAAGACAAGTTAAAGATATGAATATATATCTTTCTGCTCTCGTTGACAATCTTCAAGAGTTATGGAGAGGTATTGATGTCATTGATGTATCGAAAAGCATCAATGAAAGACATATTACGGTTCGTGGTATTGTGGCTTGGACTATTCACGATTTTCCAGGATATGGTGTTTGTTCAGGTGTTGATGTAATTTTTTTATTCAATATGCATGTAAATAAATATGATTTAATCTAATTATATTTTTATCATTTTCGTGATGCAGGAATATCTACTCAGGGTTATAAAGCTTGTCCATATTGTGGTGATTGGTTAAGATCAATCTATAGAAAGAATCTCACCAAAAGATATTTATCTTCGACATCGATGATTCTTGCCTGATGTTGGAGCAAGTGTATGACAAGCCTAAGTATTGGCTTGAGTCCCACAAAGTCATAAAAGAAGCTTTAAAATGAAGACTATGTAAAGTTCACTTGTGAACTACCTCTTGTAACTTTTGAAGAGTTTACTTAATGTAAAAGTGAAAGAATCTTAAGTGGTTGAGTCCACTTGATCAAAAAGGGAAAGAGGAGCCACGAATTTGTGATTTGTGGTAGGTAGAGAATCAAATCAATCACAAACTGATTGGAGAGTGATTGAGGGAAGTTAGCCTCCCAAACTCAACTTTAAATAGATGGCAGTTTTAGTCGTGGTTAGAGAGACCTATGTGAAGACCTCCAAGAGTTGAGCTTTATGCCATATCAAGGTGTGATTACAAGGCACACATATGTATCAGTAAGTCTTTGTATTGTACAAGCAATATACTTTCATTTTCATGATTATTTGAGTTCATATGTCCATGTTCTTGTGAAGTGTACTACTCACTGCCATTACTCTTAGTTTTCTCAGTCAGATTGCAGAGATGTTTTCTCTGAGCTTGGTGCATCCTTTTTAGTGATTTAACTTGCTAAAGTTAGCTCTATAAGTCTACTATATACTCAAAATTTTTCATGTCATTTGAATGTTGCAATCTTCAGTTATGTTTAGTTGAAGTCAACAATGTCTGTTCATCTTCACTTCTCTGTCAGGTACCCGACTTTTTCACTCATCTTGTCAGAGGTGTTTCTCAGTGTGTACTTATCCCAATTCAATGATTTAAAGCTTGTTGGATTCAACTTACTGTCTTGTATAACCATACAAATTTTCCAAATCATTGGATTCCTACATTTTGAGTTAGGTTCATTTTTCTGCTCACTGGTCTCAAACTGTAGTAGCCCATGAAAATCGGGATGATATCATCACTGCTCACTAGTCTCAAACTATAGCAGCCCATGAAAATCGGGATGATGTCATCACTTGTTAAAACTCATTTTGAGTGTGTGGTTAATTATTTTTGCTGAGATTACTCTTGAAAGTTAGCTCTTTAAGTTAACTAGACTTCCCAAGAGGAATTAAGCTAATTGCTGCTGTGCTCAAAGAATTATGCAAAACAGTGGACAGGTGTATGAACCAAAATAGCAAGTTTTTCACCTCTGAGCTAACTCCAACTTATCTGTTTTGATCTATCTTTTTGAGAGTGATCTTCCAAGGTACATAGGGTGTCTAATACATCCATTGGAAAGCTAAAAGGGCCCATCATATACTCCTGGAGTTCAATTTGCTGGTGTAGATCAAGGATTTTGCAACACCTCTTCATCTTCAAGCATATACCTATCCATCTCTTCACAGTGGTATCAGAGCAAGGTTGGACAACATGGCAGATGGATTTCCTTCATCAATTGACAAATTGGACAGAGGTAATTACTCAGCTTGGTCATTAAGAATGGAATCTTATCTCCAAGGTAGAAGTTTATATGGTTATGTGGTAGGAGATGAAGTTATGCCAAGTTTCAGGAAAAAAAGTCAACCAACACAAGAAGAGCAAGAAAGATTGAGCACATGGTGCTCCAAGGATGCACTTGCAAGGTCTTATCTCCTCAACTCTATCTCAGATTTTTTGCTGCCTCACATTAGAAGTTGTAAGATATCTTAGGAAGTGTGGGATGCACTTGAAGCTTTCTTTTCTTCAAGTACCAAAGCTAGGAAGCATCAACTATGGCTGGATTTCACAACTCTCAAGAAGGCTCCCAAACAAAATGTGACTGATTTTGTCACAAAGCTCAAGGACATAGCAGATCAGTTGGGAAGCATTGGAGAGGTAATAGATGAAGAGCAAATTGTAAGGCAGGTCATCAATGGCTTGAAGGCAGATGACAAGTGGGAAGCATTCACCACAGCTATAGATTTGTACATGGACATGCATGTACCCGATTTCAATACACTCATTGGACAACTACTTACTCAAGAGGCAAAGCTTATAAAAAATGGAGAAAGCTCTAAAGGTAATCAATCTTCAACTTTATACACTGATAAAAGCAAGTCCAAAGATAACAAAGGAAAGGCAAAGAAAGTGGATGATGAAGCAGGTACATATCAAGCTAACTATGCAGGTAGAGGAAGACATGGCAGAGGTAGAGGTAGAGGAGGTAGACAAGGTAGGGGGAGATCCCAAGACTCCAACTCATGTTCTATTTGTGGACTAACTAATCATACAACTGAAAATTGCTTTAGCAATTCCAAGAATCAAAGAGGCAGAGGATAAAATAGAGGAAGTTATGGCTACTCAAGAGGAAGGTTCAACAATTACCATGGCAATTACAACAACTACAATCATTCAAACTATCAAGGAGGCTACAAAGGAAGGAGAGACTACAATAACTAAACAAAAGACTCAAACAAAGAGGATTCATTATTGATCATGAACATGGCTATGCCACAAGGTAAATCTGATGAGCATGTTTTCTACATAGATTCATATTGTTCAAATCATGTGGCAGGAAATGTGGCACTCCTATCAGATTTAGAAGATCCAAGGAATAAGCATGAGGTACAAATAGGAGATGATACAAAACATCCTGTGGAGAAAATAGGCAATGTCAAAGCACCTGATGGAAACATCAACCTACTCAGTAAGGTACTCTATGTCCCTACCATTACAAAGAATTTGATAAGTGTTGGGCAGATAGTAGAGAAAGGGTTGCAAGTCAGGTTCACAAAAGCAGGAGCATTTGTTGAAGATCCAAGTCAAGGATTCAGAAAAATTGCAAAAGGTGAAAAGACAGGTAGATTGTTCACATTTGAATTACAGGACACTAGAAACATTGCTCTCTTTAATTATGGTAGTCAGACACTCACAGAATTGGAAGTATGGCACAAAAGGTTAGCACATATTGGTGAAAGTTCATGAAAGCAAATTTGCAGGGACCAAAGTGTACTTGGACTCCCTAATTTGTCAAAACAACATATGATTTATAAGTGTAGTGCATGCCAATTTGGAAAGTCTCACAGGTTACCATTCGTGAAGAAAGGTTATATGCATGGAGATCTCTTGGAGTTGGTCCATACAGATGTATGGGGACGTAGCAAGGAAGCTTCAATATCTGGATCAAGGTATTATGTCTCCTTTATTGATGATTGCAACAGATGGACTATCCTATTCTTTATGAAACACAAAGATGATGTTTTTTCATGTTTCAAAAGATATTTGGCTCTTGTGGAGAATCGAACAGGTAAATCACTAAAAAGGCTAAGGTCAAATGGAGGGGGAGAATACTTCTCCCATGAGTTTGATTCTTTTCTTCAAGAAAGAGGAATCAAAAGAGAGGTAACTACAAGGTACACTCCTGAGCAAAATGGAGTGGCAGAAAGGAGGAATAGGACAATTGTTGAAGCTGCAAGGTCTATGTTAAATGAAAAGCATTTACCTAATTACTTATGGGCTGAGGCTGTATCTCCAGCCACTTACTTGATTAACATGTTGCCTTCGAAATCCCTTGATGAAATGACTCCATATGAGGCTTGAAATGGAAGAAGACCAAGCTTAGATCATTGTAAAATTTTTGGATGTATTGCTTTTGCTCATGTTCCTTCACAGGTTAGAGGCAAGATGGATCCAAAGGCAGAAAGGTGTGTATTTATTGGATATGACAACAATCAAAAGGGCTATAGGTTATACAACCCTACCAACAAAGGATTCTTGGTAAGCAGAGATGTAGTTTTTTATGAAAACAATTCATGGTATGAAGATTCATGCAGGAAGGCCAATTTACCATATAATCTTGAAGAAGATTTTCCAAAGCTTGGTAGAGAACAACCAAAGATTGAAGAACAAGACACCTTGGAGGATGATGAAGAATATCAGATGGAAAAGATCAAAGCATGGAAGTCTAAAGGTAAAGCAAAATTGCAGGAACTTGGACATGAGGTAGAATCATCACATCATGGCCTAAGAAGATCTATGAGGGAAAAGAAAAAACCAGAAAGGTATGGGTTTGACACCTCATAAGTAACTAAACATTCTATCTGCATAGCACATGACATAAACCAAGAGGAGCCATCATCCTTTGAAGAGGCCAAAGCAAAATCAGAATGGAAGCATGCAATGAAGGAAGAGATTCCAGCACTTGAGGAAAACAACACTTGGGATTTGGTGCCCAAGACTTCATCCATGAAGGTAATAGGCTCAAGATGGGTCTATAAACTCAAGAAGAATTCTGATGGTTCCATTAACAGGTATAAGGCAAGGCTTGTAGCAAAAGGCTTTGCACAAACTCAGGGAATTGATTATGAGGAGACTTTCTCTCCTGTGGCAAAGATGCCTACTATTAGGGTTTTGCTTAGTATTGCCTCTTCTAAGAATTGGAAGATACTTCAACTAGATGTAAAGAATGCATTCTTGAATGGTTGGATAACAGAAGAGGTATATATGGCACAACCACCTGGTTTTGAGAATCAAGTTTATCCTGATTATGTGTGTAAACTTAACAAAGCATTGTATGGTCTCAAGCAAGCTCCAAGAGCTTGGAATTTCAGGCTTGTTTCATTCTTGTAGGACAAAGGCTTTCAACCAAGCAAGGCAGATCCTTCACTCTTTATCAAAAAGAGTAACTCTGAGGTCATCTACCTATGTATATATGTAGATGATATTATATTGACAGGAAATGATGCAGATGGTATGAAGAAGATCAAAGATGAGATGAGAGAAGAGTTGAAGATAAGTGATTTGGGATCACTTACCTACTTCCTAGGTTTGGAAGTTGTCTACAAAGATCATGGTTTGTTTCTCACTCAAAGAAAGTACATTAAGGACATGTTGGCAAAATTCAAGATGCAAGATTGTAAGATTGCAGGTACTCCAATGGAGGTCAATCACAAATTGAGCTCACATGAAGGTGAACTCATAGAGGACATCACATCATATCAAAGTCTAGTGGGTAGTCTCAACTATGCCACATTGACAAGAGTAGATATATGTTACAGTGTGAGTGTGCTAAGTCAATTTATGCACACACCAAGGAAACCACATATGGATGCTGCCAAAAGGATTCTCAAGTATCTCAAAGGAACCATAAATGAAGGACTTTATTATCCTTTTGTATCTGATTTAGGTTTGAAGCTATTTTTTGATGCAGATTGGGATGGCTCCAAAGAAGATAGAAGGAGCACTTCAGGTTATCTTACCTTTGCAGGTTCAAAGCTTATTTCATGTTCATCCAAGAAGCAACCCACTGTTGCTCTCTCTTCTACTGAAGCTGAATATAGCGGTCTTGCCATAGCTACTAAGGAAGCTATGTGGATGAAGACATTATTCAAAGATCTTGGATTGGAGTTTGGAACTCCAACTATTTTTGGTGACAATATGACTTCTATTCACTTAACAGCTAATCCTATTTTTCATGCAAGGATTAAACATATTGAAGTTCATTATCACTATGTACGAGAGAAGGTTCTAAGCAAAGAGATTCAAATATCATATGTGTCCACTCATCAACAATGTGCGGATATTCTAACGAAAGCATTGGATGGTACAAAGCTTTGCAAATTCAAGGCTATGATTGGTTTGCAGGTAATCTTGGAAGATTGAAGACCTCAAGCATACTTGGCTTGAGGGGGAGCTGTTGGAGCAAGTGTATGACAAGCCTAAGTATTGGCTTGAGTCCCACAAAGTCATAAAAGAAGCTTTAAAATGAAGACTATGTAAAGTTCACTTGTGAACTACCTCTTGTATCATAGCCACACGTTTAGATACGATTGGACCGTCACATTTGGGTAGCGGTGGATATGACACGATGCATCATGAGTTTGTAAGTACCATCTGGTTTATTGAACTTTTTGTGTTAAGCTTGACATGTATGTCCCTCTAATGTTTTGTATATTTGTTGCAAGAGCTCGCAATGGGTCGTCTTCCAACACGAACGGAGGAGGCTTATGGATATGGTCATGGATTGACTGCACTATTGGAGGACTTGGAGGGATGCAGTGCGGTCGTTTCATGGGAGCATTTGCGATGAGGTGATGAATTTATAAACTTGTTTTTTACTTCCTGTTTGTAAATCTCATGTGAATTTATCTCATTTCATGAATGTTCTTTCTTGCAGGACTATTGATATGGAACATTCTTTGCATGTCTATGGCAGTGGGACACCAAAACTTTGTATTTGATTCTTATATGGCAATGCTTTGCCACATTTTGTAAAAGCCTCATATATGACAGTGGTTTGCCACACACTTGTACATGCTTCATTTATGAAATATATAACTCTTTTTGTACATGGTTCATGGTTCATTCTGATTATCTCTTTTGTGTCCAATAATAACTTGTTTTATGAAATCATATTTCGGTTGCCATTAGAGTGCACATCACATGTACTTGGTTTTCTTTGGGCATAGTGTATTGTCTTTTGCTAAGCAACATCATGGTAATGTTGTTCTAGAAAAAGACAACACACTCCTCCCAAAAACATTTTTGCACATATGGTCTTAGGTATAAGCGACGATAGTCCCATTTGGGTCATCGGAATAAGCATCGTTACACCCAGTGGGTGCTGGTATGCATAACGATGCACCCAACAAAGGCATCAGTATAACTGTCAGTATGAGCGTCAGTAGTACCGACGCTCATACCAATGGTTATACTGAAGGGCATACCGATGACTATATGGACACCTATACCGACACTTTAATTCCGACACACATACCAACACCCACACTAACATCGGGGCAAAAATGTGCCCAATCAATTTTCTCGGTAAGAGCCTCAGTATATGACTGATCTGTTGTAGTGTATCTCTTTTTTGGGAGTAGCACTTGCTTCTTCAGCTCTGCTATGAGCTGAATTTGGAGACAAAGAATGACTCCCCCTCCATGTTGAACATTCGTCATTTGATGTAGATGCCTCCAGACCTGAAACCTTTGTGCTTGATTGTTGAACTTCTCTTTGATTTGTTCCTGCATAATCATCACAATCGTCTTCAATAATCTTTTTCTTTCCTTTATCTTCATACCATGGTCTTAGCTCATGAAAGACCACATCTCTCGAGACTCTTACTTTGTTTGTTCTAGGGTTGTAACACTTTTATCCTTTTTGCTTCATCAAGTAGCTGATGAAAATGCATTTTTTTGACCTTGGTTCCATTGTTGTTCTAACTTCTTTTGGAATGTGAACAAATCAAACACATCCAAACACTTTGACGTGTGTAAGATCAGGTTTCTTACTGGAATATACCTCCTCTCAAGTGAAGTGATGTATTCCTGATATTGTGCACCTATTCATGAAGCAAATGATGGTTGTGGTAGATTTAGCCCAATAGTACAATGGTACCTTCATCTTGTTGAGCATGCATCTTGCAATTTCAGCAATTTGCCTATTTTTCCTCTCAGCTACTCCATTTTGTTGTGCTGTATACCTACAAGTTAACACCCTTTTGATCCCATTCTCTTGTAGAAAATCTAAAAAATCTTTGGAGAAGTGTTCTCCTCCACCAGCGGACCTGATAGACCTTCCTGTTTCTTTTTCAACTTCAACTTTGAATCTTTTGAATATAGAAAACACCTCTTATTTTTGCTTCATACAAAACAACCATACCTTTCTTTAGTGATCACCAATTGATGTGACAAAAAATCTATTACCAACCATTGATGCCTCTTGGGTTGGTCCCCATTCATTCGTATGTATCAAGTCCAAGACATTTGGGGCCACATAATTACTTCTCTTGAATGGCTGCCTCGTTTGCTTCCTACTTGACAATCTTCACATAACTCATGTAGTCCAATGCTATTAAATTTTGGAAGACTTCTTACCACTACATGTTTGCTCATGTCCTTAAGCTTTGGAATCTCATGTTTGGTCTTACATTCTTCAGCCAACAATCACTCGCAAAGTGTCATACTTTACCTCAATGATAGCATGTTATACCTTTATGAGAATTGTAGGAGCCTCCGCCTCTTCCTCTACTTCTACCTTGACCTCTTCCTTGTCTATTGGCATTTGATGCATCCTTTTTGTCTTCCGAATTTTTCTGGTTGTAGTTGGAGTTATTGTGACCTCTTCTTTTCCTCTTGAGCCTCTTCTTCAGTTCCTTCCTTTACCTCGACCTGGATATAACATTTGGTTCTGGTTATCCTTTTGTTTGTGGCCACCAAAAGCTAAGCTCTTCTATGACAAGATGAGGGACTAGTTGTTCAAAACCTAGATATGCATATTTCAAATTAATGGAAGCTATAAAATGCTTCCATCTTTTATCTCCTCTCAATCCACTAAGAGTATAACACACAAGATCTTCATCTTCAACCGTTGTTCCAATGGAAGCTAAAGCATCACTTAGCTCCTTATTCTTCAAATTAGATCAAGCTATGGATTGACTCAAACGTTTGTTGATTGTGTTCAACTAATTCTTGAGTTGAGGTTTCCTAGATTTTGTATATGTTAAATAAATCCTCTCAAGAGCTTCCCAAACATCCTTAACTTTCTCTAGATGTTGAATATGCCCTACCATGGCATTAGTAATGACTTGTGAAATGAGGAATAGGAATCTCCTATTCCTCTCTTCCCATTCTTTTGCTTGCCTCCTTTGGACTTCCGTGCTTGTAGCTTGATTGATTTGAGGTTGAGCATCATCTCCGCTCACTCTTGGACTGATAACTCCATGAATATATATATCCTTCCAGGAAGATAATTGAAATAGGGAAATTACACACAAATATCATAGCTTTCCAAAAAGCTAAAAATCAAGTAATTTGGATGCGTTTTGGTCAAGAAACTCAACTAACCAAAATAGACCACCTCCACACATAAGTAGACTAAACAACTAGACTTCACTCTATAATAGATATCTCATATAATATAAATCCTTTCAATACAATATTTGGGACCAAAATGTATATGCAAAGCTTTCCAACAAGCTAAAAACCAAGCAATTTGGATAGGTTTTGGTTGGGAAACTTTACCGACCAGAATAGACTACGTGTCTACATAGGTATGCTAAAAACTTGGACTTCACTCTTTGAATAATATCTCAGAGAAAATAAAAGCTTTGAAGAAGATATTTGAGAACGAGAAAGTGCACGACATAACATTTCCAATGTGTGTTTAAATGCAAGAAATGGTTACATATAGACTGACATATGAGCTTCACAATAGAGCTATGTACAAAACGACAGGTGGCTAGAAGGAGTCTATGGGACGACAAAATGACAAAATAACCAGATCGGACTATTGGGAGCTCTTGCCTCTTTCTCTCCCTTATTTAGAATGTGCTCCCAATCCAATTTTATAACCAATGAGCATGTGAAGAAGTTTGTGCCTCCTTAACTCACCACTTTCATTTGGTTGCCCACTACATGCCACTTACTATAAGGCAGATATTGTATCTTTTACTCATCATGAATTTTGACTAGAATTTTTTTTTCTTCTTTCTTTTCTCTTATTTTCCTTTATCTTTTATGTTTGGTAAATTTATCCAATCATAGCTCATGTGAAAATGAGATTGTACATTTATCTTCAACATATTGGGCAAAAGTTGTGCACACTCTTGTACATGTCATGAATAGAACTTTGTCTCCTGTTGTACATCAAGTTAGACCTAAAGAAGAGTTTATAGGTAAAACGCAAAACTTATCACATATGAAAGTATTTTGATGTATTGCATTTGTGCATGTTCCAAATGAATAGATGACAAAGCTTAATCCAAAAGCAAAAAAAAATGTACCTTCATTGGGTACTCCCTCGAGGAAAAAGGGATATAACTTTTATAACCCACTCACAGAATAGGTGGAGGTATCAAAAGATGCCATGTTTGATGAAATTTCAAGCTTCTATGAAGACGCCAAAGAAGAACTTAATTTTGACTCAAATGAGAAAGGAAATCCATAAAAATCAAGTGCAGAATCTCAAGTTTTGAGTGGACCTCATGAATCACTAGGAAATAGTTCCAACTCAAATCCATGGAGTGGAAGTTTGCATGGAAATTGTATTACAACAAATTCATCAACTACATCAAAGAAACGTAAAGAAAAGCTTTTTTTTGGTATTAAAACATCTATAGGTTTTGAACACATTTATGGAGATTCAAGGAGTTCAAAAAAGAGCCTTGATGAGGAGCTTCAATTTACCTTTGTGAAGACTCCAAGAGTAAGAAAGGCACATGTAGATGATACAAGGAGAAGTGAGCAAGGACCAAGAAGGTCTCAGAGGATGTAGATTTCAATGCCACAAAATGACATATGACAATTACATGGCTCCTCATTGTTCCTACATAGCCAAGGTAATACAAGATGTTGAACCTTCTTGTTTTGAAGATGAAATTGGAAATGCATATTGGGAGAAGGTTATGAAATGAGGAGATGAGTGAACTTTATGGAAATGGAAGATGGAAGTTGGTTTCATGGCCACAAGGAAACAAATCCATAGGCTACAAGTGAATTTACAAGGTAGCGCACAACGTTGATGGTAGCATAAGCAGGTATAATGAAGGATTTGTAGCAAAAAAGTACACGCATAGACATATGGCATTGGTTTTGAGGAAACATTCAGCCCTATAGCTAAAATGTATATTGTGAGAGCACTCGTTGCATTAGCTATATACAAAGGATGGACTTTGCATCAGATGGATGTGAAGAATGCTTTCTTACATGGTGAGTTACATGAAGCAATATACATGGACCAACCACAAGGATATGAAGACTCAAAGGACATAAAATATGTTTGCAAGTTGCAAAAGGCTTTGTATGGTCTAAGCTACATGATTGGACTTAAGAGTCAATTTATGCAGGTTCTCGGTAAACCACATTTAGATGCTTTCAGGTGCACTCTATATTATGTGAGTGCTACTTTAGATATGGATTATTTTATGAATGTGGTGTATATTTGCAGGTTCATGGATACACCGATGTAGATTGGGCTAGTAGTATTCCAAATAGAAGAACTACTAGTCGCTTTCTATTCTTACTTGGGAGTGCAACTATTACATGTAACAACAAGAAGTAATCGAGTGTTGCTTTCTCAAGTATAGAGGTTGAGTATAGAGGTGCTCTAGTGAGAACATGTGAAGCATCATGGATAAAGATGTTACTTGCTAATTTAGGTATGAAATTATAGAAGTCAGATCATAATCTATTATGATAATCTTAGCATTCAGTTAGCATTAAATCTTGTTTTTCATGCAAGAACAAAGCATATCAAGGTTATCACTTCATTAGAGACAAGTTATTACCATGTGATATTGATCTTGTTTATGTGAGGAGAGATGAGTATGTTTTTGATATATTCACTAAAGCACTTGGAGCAAAAAAGCTAAAGAAGTTTCAAGAGATGCTTGGATTAGAGGACATGAAATTGATCTTAAGGGGGAGTCTTGAGATATCAAGCTCAATATGTGATGATAAAGGATGACACATATCACTTTTTCATTTCTCAAATATGTATAGTGGTCATGCCAGTATATGTTAGGGATACTTTAGTGAGCTTTACTAGACTCATCTACCGGGGGTGATGGCACCCTTATTTCTTGCCAACTCACTCATTTGTGGACATTGGGTTTTTCCTTATGTACTATTCTTTATATATTGCACTAGTTGTTTTGTTTTCCTAGGTCATTCTTTTATCTTCCTTTTATTTAATAAAAGAAGAGAAAGATCATTCTTCCTTGCCTCAATCTGTGTGTGCTCCTCTTTGAGTGTGAGAGTCTGTGAGTGAGCTCTCTTCCTTATCTCTTTCCTCGTTACATGCCATTATGTGGGTGTAGGTGTATGTGTGTATGTATATGTGTATGTATAGAGAAAAATAATTGGTTTCATTTGACAAGCTTCAATGACCTGGTTGACATTTCCACCAATTTTGGTCAATTGTGGAATAATAGAAACCCTAATAACTACCTTTCTGCCATACTTGACAAAGTGTATATCAATTCCAATATATCCAACTTTTTTGTTAGATTAAGTGTGATTTAGATCACTTCCTCATTATTTTTGACCATTTGGCTTTGATCATTAACTTCTTTAGAAATTTCCCTAAGTATAGAGCTAGGTGGACCCACCTTGATTCCTCCCTCCTCAATATTCGTTGTGTTAGAAAAGACCCAAAAAATCTTTAGTAAGAATTTTGAATCTCACTCCTCCCCTATTGTTGCTTGGGAGAGATCTATTAAAGAGATTCAATTCCTTTTGAGTCATTATAAGAGGCTAGGGAAGCAAATCAAATTTAAGAGAAGGATGATGGTTATCAAATTGATCATTGACATTAGGACTTACAACCCTCATTCTTCTACTCCTTGATAGAGACCCCTTGATCTGTAGGAAAAAATAATATTGGAGGATTGTATTTTGCCTTGTCATACACTTGCCTTCTCAAGAGAATCTCGAGCTCTGAAGGTTGACAACCCTAATAAAAACATGTTTGATCTTATGAAAAAGAAAAAAGCTAAGAATTTCATCCCTATGACTAAAAGAAGTTCAAGAGGCCATGTTGTTGATATCAAGGAGAATTTACACGAGGCAGTTTGCTTCTTTACCCATGTTTTCTCTATGCCTACCAAGAGAGGGGAGGACACAAAGAGGGCCTGAGCTTTTATTGCTCTCAAAAGAAAAAAATTGTTCCCACTAGCCTTCCTATTATTCTAGGTGTGCCCCTCTCTATCCGAGAGGCTAGAAAAACCATTAGTAAATTGGAATCTCATAAATACCCTAGTCTTGATGGTAGGCTAAATGACTTCTTTATGATTCTAAAGATTTTTTGACTCCCATAATTATCTTGATTTGGTACGAAGATGTCACAAAAGGTACTTATTCTATCTTTATCAATAGTCTAGTTATCAAGTTAATTCACAAGTAAGGAGCCAAGCATGACCTAAACAATTGGAGACCCATCACATGTCTGACTTCTCTTGATAAATTTTTTTCTTCTTGTTTGGCTAGGAGACTTAGTCCTCTTATGGATCTTATTATCTTGCTTGACCAAAAGGGTTCTATCAAAGGAAAATGTTTTCTTGATGCCATTATTTCTCTTTGGGAAGGTCTTGAGATTCCTAGAGAGGAATTAGACTCTTATTGCCTCAAAGTGGACTTTGATAAGGCTTATGAAAGGATGGATTTGGACTTTGTTTCATAGTCTATTCATGACATTGGGTTGGGAAGTAAGTTTATTAAATTTGTTAGTGTATTATTTGGAAATGCTTACTCTTATGTCAATATGAATGGTCAGTTCGCTAACCCTTATAGAAATGTCAGATGTATTAGTCAAGGTTGTCCCCTAGCCCCTCTTCCATTTGCCATTAATAATGATGCCCTTGGGTGGTTAATTAAGGAATTTCATGATCAAGGTACCATTAAAGGTCAGTACCATTAAAGGCATGTACAATTTGAATGCTCCTTCCTCTCTCTGTTTCTACATGTTTGCTGATGATACTAGCATGATTACTAGAGTTAATGACAGTTATGTTGAGAAGTTCCTTCAATGTTTGAATCGTTTTTGTCATGCTAGTGCTTCTATTGCGAATCTCAAAAAGACTTTCTTTAAGTACGCCAACAACATGATTTCTAACTTCATTTTGAACATAGGGTGTGAAATCATTGAGGACGGAGAGATTTTCAGGTTTCTTGGTATCCCTATGGGATTCGAAATCTTCTTTGATCAGAGATGGGATTGGGTCTTAAGTAGGTTTAGGAATAAAGTCGTCAAAAGGATGTCGTTGCTACAAAGTCTTCCTCCTAGAGTGCTTGTGTTGAACCACTATATTTCTCCCCTCTCTCGCTTATTTTCTCTCTTGTTGGATGTGTAGTAAAAAGCATCTTAACTAGACCATTGCTATTGATATAGGCTTCTTGTGGGGTAACTCGAATGATAACAATAAAATCCCCAAAATTGCTTGGAATACCATTATAGAAAGAGATAACATAGTGGCCATTTTATCTGTTTCCCTACTAGAATGGCTATTGTGATGTCTACTAAATGGATCCTGATAGTTAGTTATTCTAGGGCTTTTGGTTGTGTCTTGATTAAAAGGAAGTGTGATCAGTTTTATCTTAAAGACTTCAAAGCTCAAAGAAATAATATTCTATGGGATATTGTTGCTTCTCCTTTCTCTTTTGTGCCAACTAGTAGTAAGCTCATTTGCATTATGTGGAATTTTCGGATGAAAATCAAACAAAGTTATGTTTTAAAGTTTGAATTTGCTATTAATCCCTCTAATTTTGGCAAGAATACATTTTTAAAGGTTGGATCATGCTTTGGGTCAAGGATACTCTAAACATCAGGATGCACAAATGCAATGAAAAAGGATTTGACTACTAGAGAAAACTTATAAGAAACAACAGGTATTAGATGTTGGAGATATCATGAATGCGAGTTATTTGTCTTCAAAGTGCACCCGGGTATTGGTGGATCACAAAGATTTGCTGACTCAAAGACTAGTGATGTTTTATCATCAGAAAGAGTTATTCGTGCACACTATTCTTGAGGAACTTTTCCATCACTACAAGTAATCCATAGATTCTTTTTTACCTATTGTCGTCAAGCTCAACAAGTGTTGGAAAATCCATTGGAAACATGCTCAATGGAAGTATAGATTTAGATATATTTCGGCACTTCCCTTATCCATCAAGCACTCAACTTTACTATGGGTGATTCTTCATCAAGGCATGTGGATATGCAGCAAAGCTAAAAGGATGAATATTGGTATGCACTCTTGTTACCATTGTGGCATAGAAGAGGATCTTACGCACATTTTCATTACATGTAAGAATGCTCAAAGAATTTAAAATCTACTCAATAATTATTGTTCTTTTATTGGGATTCCAAAGAGTGGCTACAAGGAGATCCTTCTTGGTGAATGCCACAAGATGGATGTTATATTGTGGTAGTTATGGAAAACATAGATAATCTAGAGCATATGGTGTATTTGAGACCACAAAATTTTTCAACCCTCTTCCTAAATATTTTTATTTTAATTGTATGACAAAGATGAAAAGAGCATGAAATATTTGTATCAAAACTATTATTCATGCTCCCTTTGATGATGATAACTTCACATCAATAGTGACTAGCAATAAGCCTAATAAATCGAGAGAGAAACTCTTGGCCATGTATTTTGATCTCAGGTTTTTTATGCAAGAATTTCTGTTGAATATTTGCTGTTATGACCCCCTCTCTTCCCATCACAAGGCCTCGAGCGTTCCCAATGTGGTACATCCACTTGGATTAAGTATTCATTGATCTAAGATGGAATCCAACATCTCGAGTTGAGTAAAAAAAGGATAATGTGGGATGATACTTCGGAGCTCATGGATAGGACACCAATAAGAAGGTAATTGGCACTAAATGGATTTTGAAAATAAAGTACATGTCTTACGGAAATGTTGAAAAGTTCAAGGTTTGACTTGTTCCATAAGATTCTAGGATCGAGGAAGGATTCAACTTCAAAGGTTCATTTGCACCAATAGTAACGATTAAAATTATCCATATACTTTTAGTTGAAGCTATAGAGTGGAAGTGGTCACTGTACTACTTCAAAGTTAAATTAATATTTTTCAATGATAAACGCAAAGTGGATATTTACATTGGAGCAGATACGCAAGTTTGGTTCCGCACATTTAGAACATAAAAAATGTCAATGTCATGCGAAACCCTCTTTAAGAAAAACTATATATGTATGAGTATGGAAACTCTCTCATCATTGTACTATATGTAGATTACCTTTTCATCACATATGACATAAGTGACATTAAGAAGAGTACCTAAAAAGGCCTTAGATGCCGAGTTTGAAATGACTGACTTGTCTCTGTCTCTCTCTCTCTTTATAAATATATATATATATATATATATATATATATATATATATATATATATATATATATATATATATATATATATATATAATGTGTATTTACATATGTATTTATATATGTATGTATGTACATATGTATATATGTATGTATGCATGTATGTATGTGTCTATGTTTGTATGTATGTATGTATGTTTGTATGAATGTATGCACATATGAAATTATGCATGTATGTTTGTACGTATGTATGTATGCATGTGTACCTATGTATGTTTGTATGCATGTATGTATTTGTGCACGTGTATGTATCTAAAGTATAATGTTTATTATTGTGATATGGAAAATGAATTATTGGAGGTATTTTCACGTAGATTCAAGCAAGAAAAAGGTAGATTCAAGCAAGAAAAATGTTGGCGTGAACAAAGACACAGTGAAACACTTTTAGGAGGAGAGATGTGTATAGAACATATTCTTTGAGTGCAAGGCGCTTTCATATATTATTAAAAATATGAATTTCTTCATGTATAATTCTCGTTGACTAAATTTACACAAGAGGCAACATGAAAGAGGGTGAGAGGATATCGTACTTGTAGACTAGGTTGCATAATATGTGACGTTTTGATAGATACACACACAGAGAGAGATACATACACACACATATATGTGTGTGTGTCTGTGCCTGTGTGTGTGGGTTAGGTTGCTCTTGGTATAGCCAAATTTCCTATTTTGGAATATAATCAATATTTCCGTGTGAATCATAGAATTCCCAATAAAATAAACCATTAAGGATTCATGCACGTGTTGTATGTAAGTAACAAAGGAGATGAAAGTACAGAGAGATAGACTATCATTGTTGAACCGTTGTCTATTCTACAGAAGTGATGTATTTATGTAATTCCTTTGAGTAATACAAACGTCCCTTTCTTGCACTTGATGTCTCTGTGTGTTATATTGTTTGTTTGCCTTATTGACTTTTATGTATCAATAGGGAATAGAAACGCGTTGGTATTCGAGTAATCCCAATTCCCCAATCCATTTGATTGCAATATAAGGAGACAAAAATTTAGCAACCACAATACGATTTGGTGTCTCTAAACTATGTGAGGTTCTATAACATATTGATCGATCTTCAAAGTGATGGAGGTCGACCATGCCAACTCCATCTCGAACGTAGTGTTTGTGTACTTATGAGGAGTTTGAACATGCAACAACTGTTGAATAAGTCATGTAGAATTCAAGAGAAGGACCACTCTAGGAGTAGAAGGAAATGTTAATATATCGGAGCAAATTATGTCACTGGTAGAGCGAGGTGTAATTCCATAGTCACTAATTACACATTTATTAGAAGTCAATCTTGCATTTGAGTCCCTCATAGTGTGAGCAAAAGATAGTGGAAGCGAGTGTTTTGCAAAAGAATCAAGCAGGAACTAGGAAGGATTTTGACATAATAACCAAATTTCTAGATTCACCGTTCTAGAGTAGCTACTAGAATTGCAGATTGACAACACAGTAAAAGTACAACTGAAACAGGAAGAGCAAGTCTTCTTATGACACCCAATCACGGTTCCATCACAGCCTATAAGTGGTATGTATTTTGATGGGTTTCATGGTAAAATAGATGAAGATCTAGATGTACACGTTTGAAACTTAGTACGATCTATGGGAAGGTGGAGGAGATCCCCGAAATTGATAAGTATGTCAAGAAACACTAGGAGAAAAAGAAGTGAGTTCGTAACCTGAGTTTGCAGCAAACCATTTTGCTACATATGATGATATACATATGACATTTTTGTGATGATTCTGAAAGGCAAAAACCACAGGGCAATAATTTGTTACATTGTAATACACAGTCCAGAAATCCACACACAACGTGGCAGATCTCTTTTTTGCAATACCTTAAGACAAATTTTGCAAACACAATGAACACTTGTAGTACGGTGGTGGTTTATGGATGGGCTTAATCCAGTTCTCAAAGAGAAGATTTGTCTCTTTTCATTAGATGATACTTGGAAATTGGACCAAAACATTGAGGCTATGAAGAAAATGCTGAAAACTTGAAGGTTTCTAACCCCTTGTTACAACATCAATGGGATGCATCCGTGTCGGAGTTAAGGATTTAGTTGATGGATCATGTCAACTATCAATTTTCGAGTGGTGGCACATGTAGGGTGCTTTCAGTAAAATCATATGAGGGAAAATCAAACGAGATTAGTTCAATATTCATATACACTCATAGAAATCTTTTGGAGAAAGGAAAGCAAGCTTCATTATATAGGCATGAATATCGAATCAAAAGCTATGCACATAGTTCGATATGAACATTGTTAGAATTTGACCTATGATTTTTGAGCAAGATCAATACATTGAGGGAAATTCCGTGTCAATTATGGACAGATACATCTGTTTAAATATTCTTTACTTCTTTGATAAGATGAATGATTTCTTTATTGCAACAAGTGAAGTCACGTAATTTTGTAGGAAACAATCTCTACATACATGTGTGTGCGTATGTGAATTAAACTTGGATGGGTTGCTAAATCCTCCTTTGGATACTACCTTTGTCTAATTACATAGTCTTTTTCACTCTAAGACAAATATGCATGTCTTTACAATCTGGAGATTCCATGAATATTTCTAGACTTTCATACTCTTCATCATCTTGTCTTTTAAAGAGTTTTACTGGTTTCTTTCGAAAAGGTACTTTGAACACAATGTTATCTAACTCCATTAAGACATAAGTATTTGTTTCATTTACTTTCATTACAACATAAGGACCAATCCAATGTTTCATTAATTTCTTTCTTTCTTCGGATTGTGAGGGAAATGAGCTATCATAAACCTGAACCTAATTGCCTTCTTGAATCCTCTTGGGCCATAGTTAACATATTAGTAGTCCAAGATAAAAAAATCATGTCAACATATGTGTTTCAATTGGGAACATTGGTTTTTGCATACATCAATTCCCCAAGCATATATCTAGTCTTGCATGTACAAGTCATGCAATCATCCCATAAAGGAAACAATAAGTATTTTGGCCATTGATTAATTTTCCCTTCACAAGGCTTAGGTAAAGCTTTTACCATTGGTGAATGACCTCTCTCTATTTTTCCATTCGCTTCGATATTACATGATGTGGTCAATGCTAATCAAATTCCATGCTTTTGAAAAAGTCTCTAACTTCTTATGCATCAAGTTCTCCATGATCAACTACAATCCTCTCCACAACCAAATCTGCAAAACACATCTTCTAGTAAAAATTTACATAAATTTCTTGTAGATTTGGTACATAAAGCTCTGAATCTGTCCTTGCGAGTACAATATAGCACATGTTGTTAAGTTCTAATGCAATAATCACTAAGTCAACAACCCATTTATTTTGTTTGATAGCTTGATAGGTAGGTGGTAAGCCATCATGATGTTTCAGAGTGGAGTGCACTTGACATTGTTTACATGATGCAACATAAGACAATATGTACATACATTCGTGAACACACATATCTTTCTTATTTTTTCTCATATGTACTAACAAACCCCCTATGGCCTGCCCACAAAGAGTCATGTAGGTCTTTAACTACACTTGTTAGTAACTCTTTTATGCCGACTACACATTGAGGAAACTTAATCTTCCCTCGAGCATGTCTCCACACATTATTCCATTACGTAAGAAAGAATTAAAGGCATGTTTTTGTATATCTCTAAAATGTCTTGAAGTCCAAGAAGGTGGTGAAACAATTTTACTGACATAATATAAAATATCAAGCCATTGTTCATCATAACTTGATTCATTGAATATTCATGCACAAAAGATTTGGCTTCATAAGCTAGATTTTTAATTGCAATAATTTGTTCAAATTTATCTTCATCATAGCATGCTCTAGATACCATATCTACAATAGGATTTATTTTATGTGAGATATGAAAAAAATTCTTGATTTATAAATTTAATATATGCAATCCATCTTAGCATAGCTATATGTAGAGTAGAACAGTTCACAATCAGGCCAAGTAAGGGTAAACAATCCGTTTTCACAATTACATTAGAACCAATAAAATAGTTTCGATCACACTTGAGAGCATAAACTACTCCCCAAAGTTCTCTTTTTATTTGTGGGTATTTACATTGACGTTCTTGTAAGATCTTTGCCTGTAATCATATAGCATATATATTCCCTATTTCATCTTCTTGTCCAACTACCCATCGAATGTGGATCCGACTAGTATCAACTTTTAAGAAAATTGGTTCTCCATTACAATAGTCTACCCTTTTCAGTAGTGGTGCCTTCAACAAAAGTTCCTTCCAACTTTTTATAGCTAAATGTATGTTTCTCAATCCACAAAAATTTCTTACGTTTTTGTAACAAGCCATGTAAGTCATCTGCTACATGGGCAAAGTGAAGTATCCAAATAGCATAAAAGACACATGCTCCTAAAAACCGTCTCACTTCACCCTGATTTACAAATGTTTTTTATTTTATTAATTCCATCAATTTTGGGAGGATAAGGTTTTTGCCCATAAAAGCTACTACACTGATGTCCAAGGATGAGTACCTCATCTACTAAAAAGTTGATTTTTCAGTTGAGTTAGATATTTGGCATGGTGAACCAATGATTCGCATAAGGGGTAGATGAGGACTCAATAATATGTGTACTTATATTTTCTTCCAGAAATCACGTCAAATTGGGAAAATGAACTTGACACAAACGAATAGGGCCATATTCCAAGATATGTGTGGAATCATAAAAATGATCATTGGAGTCATAATCATAGGATCTACACAATCTATTTTGTGAGGCTCTAAAGTGAAAGCTTTTCCATGTTTTTGTACAATCTTAAGAAAATATTCTTTTTCTATATAGAGAAGAAAGCCACTCAAATCTATTTTGAATTGCTTTAATTTTTCCTTAGTAAATGCATGGCCAATTTTTTATGGATCTCAAAGAATTGGATCATGAATTACTTTTCTAATGATATCATCAATAAATTTAGGAAGTGCTTATGCTATTGGTTTCACTTTCTTGTCTACAAATCTATATTTTGTATCTATATTTGGCTCAAATGCATCAAATTAATGATGCTCATTAATACAATTACGTTAAAATTGCATACATTTCTAAAGATGGTAAAGGTCCAACTTTTGTTTAAGGTTTAGTTTCTCTCGTGAATGTTTCAATTTCTTTTAAGACATCAACACAAGAGACATATTCAAATACCCCACATATCATTTCATTGTTCTCAATCAATCCATCAATTTTTAGTTGATTTTCATGTTTTTTGAGTTTTTTTGTTTATTTTTGTTTGCAAGATCTGAGTATGTAGAAAAGAAATGTGACCAAATGAAAAAACAAAAGAAAATTGTTCAAAGAAAAAAGATTCAAAATGCGAGAAATCAAGGACATAGCCACCACTATTACCCTGCATAATAGTGGCACTTACTCCAAATCCTTTTCAAAGTGCATGAGAGGATATTTTCTCGAAGTATGCCAATTTCTAGGATGATTAACATAGATAGTCATGAACTGAATTGAGTTCAACCCATCACGTGAACAAATTCTTGCAAAGACACTACCATTATCTAAGACTTTAGTGTCCATGCATCGTTCACAAATGAAAGGTTGTCCTAAAATGATTGGATAAGAATAGTATTCATGCACAAAGAAATGATAATCTTCTTTCATATCACCAATACAAAGGGGTGCATTGGCACAAGTGCCTAGAAGATGACTTGGAGCAATATTTGGAGATTTAATTCACCATCCATGGTCTCTATCTATAAGCAACCTACCTTCCTCATAAAGCTCTTTTGATACTACATGGATTTCTCACCTTGAATATATCAAGGCAATGTATGGTTTATGATTGTTTCCAATTTTTAACATAGTTTTTGTGGTTCCCCTCGCCCAATGTTTATGGGTAGAATGGATTTTAAGGCTCCCATTAGACTTTTGTACATTTCCAATCATAGATCATAAATTGTTTCTATGTCCAAACTTATCATCGAAATCATGTTCATTTGTTTTTACCATGGTCACCTTTGGCTCATCCATCTCGATGTCTTCATCTTTATTTTCTATCGGCTCTCTCCTTCTCCTAATTATATTAATAACTTCTTACTTTACATCCAATCCTGACATTGCAAAAAATTCCTCTACTCATAGAGCTACTTCGGCTTTTAAAATCTTCTCGTAGATGACTCTTTTAATGTCAACAATTCTCTCCGATTGCGAAATCAAGAAATATGATGGATGTTTCTTTGTTGGTTTTTTCTCCCTTGTCCTCACGTTTCTCTCAGGCTTCTTCTATCCCTATTGGTTCAATTTCTTATTTATGAGTTTTACCGTTAGGTGATCTCCCTTTTTCTTTCGTAGGGCTCTCTTTAGTACCTTGACTAGAGCTCTCTTTATGCTTCCTTCCGAGATTGAGTCATTCTCTTATCTTGTTCCTCTTTCTCCTCATTTCTCTTACATTTCTCTTCTACATTTACTTCACGTGCATATACTGAGAGAAGGTCAACATGTTCATTCCAATGTGTTTTGGCACGTATATTCCAACTCCATTCCTTAAGTTTTTGCTAAGTGAATTTTCCTTAGATGAAGCATCATAAACATTTGTCCAAAACTAATTACGATTTTCATCAAAATCCAACTTATAAGAGTAGGAATTTTGACATGTCAAAGCTTTGTGAAACTTCTTCTAGCCTCCATTTCTGAATTTCCTACCTAATGGTCACTTTCTCACAAAGTCACAGATTTTTCGGCCTATTTCTGTGACCCAATTCTTATCCTTGGCTTCCTTCAATAGATTGCCTATCCAATGTGGATGGTCAAACTCATCAAGCGAGATGCATTTGCAAGGCTGATTAAAAGGTCTCCTTCCTAGCACTTGAGTCTGAGGTACTTGCTCTTGCTCTCTCCATTTAGATTCTTGAATGTTTTTCAAAGTTGCTATCTCTATCAATAAATTTGGAATGTCTTTTTTCAATGAATCTACCTTAGTTTCTAGTAATGTCATCTTGGGATCATCTCTACCAAACAAGGGATGTTCACTTTCTAGCTTAGGCTGAGTCTCTCTCTCATTCATCCCAAGGGCTTGGATCAAATTTCATTGTTGTCTTAGAGTCATTGTCTTTGAGCCATTCTATGAATAGCTCTCGGCACATTCTCCCAATTTTCAATAAGACCACTTGAAATTGTTTCATCTTCTAACATAGGCTCTAGTTTGCATCATAGTGGTGTATCAAGCATCCTTAGAAAATTACGGAGCTTTTCGGGTTCTACGGCTATACAATCTGTTTGAGGCAATTGATTGAATTTGACCTTAAATTCAATTAAGCATTGTGGAATATGTTCATTAGCTCTATAGCTATCAACAAACCTTAAAAAAATGTCCCTATTATTATTGTTATAGTCCTCATGCGAGAACGACGCAAGTAGCTATGTCTTAAAAGTAGCCCAAGTCATGTTCGGGGTTACTACGCTAAGCTGGATGCGCTCCTAGTAAAACCATCAGAAATACAAATGAAGGTATCTATCTTATGATCTTCAGGAAAACCATATTGTTCAATTATCTACTCATAGTACCTAAGGTAGGAAGTAGCATTCATTCCATTAATTTCCCCTCTATCCATTTTAATGGAAACTATTATTTTCCAAAATTCTTTGTTCTTGAAAATGTGACATTGTTGATTAAGTATAAGTCAGAGACAATTGATAGAAGAGAAATATAAGAATGTAGTTCCCAAAGAATCCCTTCTATGTTGTCTTCTTGTGAGATATCCATTGTGTGTTTTTGCAAAGTATGTATGCATGTTAATTAGTTTGATTTTTGCAGGTGAAAGTTCTCTTTTTTTGTTCAAAGCAAATATGCAAGATTAAAAACAACTCTGATTTTGCGAAAAGTGAAAATGATATTTTCAAATGTAAAGATGCTCAACCATAACTTTGAAAGTGGTTCCATGCAAATCGAGAGGATCAGACTTGAGTCTGAGCCTCTCTATCTTCTTTTTGTTTATTTTAGGCTTGCTTTTAAGTTTGAGCTGCTATGAACCTTGTGATGGTTTTTAACTTATCATATAGTCTTACCTTTAAGTTTGAGCTCCTATGACCCTTTTGATTGTTTTTCACTTATCTTGGAGGCTCACTTTTAAGTTTGAGTGCCTATGTTCTTTTTTCATTGTTTTTCACTCAACCTAGAGGATCACTTTTAAGTTTGAGCCTCTTTGTTCCTTTTGAGGCTTGAACTTGATTTGGGGCTCTTTTAAACCTTTGAGGCTCGTACTTGAGTTGGAGCCTCTTTGATACCTTTGAGGCTTAAACTTGAGTTGGAGCCTATTTGACACCTTTGAGGCTCGAACTTGAGTTGGAACCTCTTTGACACCTTTGAGGCTCAAACTTGAGTTGGAGCCTCTTTGAATCCTTTGAGGCTAGAACTTGAGTTGGAGCCTCTTTAACACCTTTGAGGCTAGAACTTGAGTTGGAGCCTCTTTGAGACTTCAAATTTTAAAAAGAACTTTGGAATTCCCTTATATAAGCTTGCAGATGAGGCTTAATGTGTGTGGATATGTGTGAATCAATACATTTTTGTTTTTTGTCAAAAACCTAAGTACTATGAGATCTAAAAATATGGTTTGTGTGCAAATGTAGCCGATTCTATTTTTTGATTGAAAGGATGACGCAAGGAGGTTTAGCCATTTGCAAGTCTCCATGGATGCGGTTAGGTCAAAACAACTAGCCCTCAACACCACAGAGATGTACAAGGTTTGGATCTACCTTCTGCTCCCAAAGAGGAAGAAGCTACCACATAAATTTCCCAAATCATATGATAGAATATGCAAATATGTATGTACACCACCTAAGTCCTCACGGTGCCATCGATTTTCACATCGGTTTCAAGTTTCAGAGTTAAGGGCTTGGTTGGTGGATAAGGTCAACTATCTGTTTTCTAGTGGTAGCACATGCATGGTGCTTTTGGCAAAATCAAATGACAGAAAATCAAACAAGATTAGTTAAATCTTCATATACACTCATATAAATCATTGGGAGAAAGGAAAAGCAAGTTTGATTAAATGGGCATAAGTATCGAATCAAAAGATATGCATGTAGTTCGATATGAACATTGATTCCAAATAGAATTTTACCTATGATTTTCAGAGCAAGATGAATACATTGAGGGGAATTCTGTGTCAGTTATGAAATGATACATCTCTGTAAATACTCTATAATTCGTTGATGCAATGAATGATTTTTTTATTGCAACAAGTGAAGCCACGTCATTTTGTAAAAAACAATCTCTGCATACTTCCGGTTGTTTATGTGAGTTAACCTTGGATGGTTTTCTAAATCGTCCTCTGGATACGGCCTTTCTCTGATCACGTAGTCTTTTTTGTTGGGTGTGTGTAGAAGTGCGAGAGACACACAAGAAGCACACACAAGGAGCACAAACGCAGCAAGACACATGGAGAAGACGATGGCTGGAATAGCTCTCTCTATTGATCGATGAACTGAACTATTCCAACCCTCATCTTCTCCGTGTGTCTTGCTGCATTTGTGCTCCTTGTGTGTGCTTCTTGTGTGTCTCTCGCACTTATACACACACCCAACAGTGGTATCAGAGCAGGTTTAGCTTCTTCTTAAGTTTCGGTTTTTCGCATCGCGGCGCACGCACTTTAACAGTGCAAATCAACTTCGGAGCATAGAAGTATGAATTTCAGCAGCCCAAAAAAATTTCCATCAGGTGCACTGGGGTTTTACCCCCATTTCAAAGCCATTCGTGCAGTCAGAATTGCCATCAGAGTGACGGTTTGTGAGCCAAAATTTCGGCACTCATTGCAGTTTTCATCGAAGTGAAGATTTTGTCACATTCTTGTTCCTTAGTGAAATGGCAGGCAGCAATGACTTGTTTGCCATGCTTCAAGCTGAAGATAAGCTTGATGGGACCAACTATCCGATGTGGTCTTACATGATGAAGCATGTTCTTGTTGCAAAACAACTTTGGAACATAGTGGCAGATGTAGATCGAAGACCGACAGGTGCTTCTACTTCACAGTCTACTGTCAGAGATGGAGCTTCTTCTTCGAGTACAGTGGTTTCTCCTTCTCTAGCTACACAGGAGCAGCTTAGATGGGAAGGAAAAGATGCTCAAGTTCATGCTTTGATTGCGCTTTCAGTGAAGCGTCATATAGTTCCACACATTCGGTCATGTTCTACATCACGACAGGCATGGGACACTCTTGCTTCTTTGTATGCCGTGCATAATGAAGCACGTGTTGCATACTTGAGGAAGCAACTTGAGGATGTATGTATGGCTGAAAATGAGTCGGTGGATGTGTATGTGACACGCATCAAGGACTTGAAAGAGCAATTGGCAAACATAGATGAGATCATTCCGGATGCATCACTCATTTCTACATTGTTGAAAGGATTACCGGAATCTTTTCAAAGATTTGCTACTACACTCCGTTTGGTTGCAAAAGGAAATCCTAATATGTATGCATTTGATGAGGTTGTGTCTCTTCTTTTGAAAGAAGAGCAATCTAGAGTGAATAGGAGTGGTTTGATTGAGGGAACGCAAGCACTTGCTATCTCACAAAAGGGGAAAAGCAAGTATGGTTCAGCTTTGGGTTCATCAAAACCAAAGCCTCAAGCTTCCTCTTCCACTCATTCCTCTAATGATGGTGATTTGCAAAAGAAGAAGAGATGCAAATATTGCCGAAAGGCTGGTCATACTATTGATGAGTGTAGAAAGCTTGCTAAACGCAATGAAAAGAAGAAGGAATCGGGCATGTCTATTGCTGAAAATTCAGCAAATGCAAAGAATGATGAAGCTAACATGGCTCAAGATTTTTGGGCATGTGTTGTTACATGTCATTATGATGCTTCTTTACATTCTAAATGCATGGTTGTGAGTGAGGCTGATTCAGATTGGTTCTTTGATAGTGGTGCTTCAAAGCACATAACATCATGCAAAAGATTTTTTGCCTCTTTGAAAGATGCACCTAAAGGAGGACATGTGGTGTGTGCAAACAATGCCTCTTATCCTATCATTGGAGTAGGAGAAATTGAGCTTACGGATGCAAATGGAGGTGTGATTCTCTTGAAAAAATGCATTGTATGTGCCGGGTATCAAGAAGAACTTAATTTCAGTTCCGTTGATTGCCAAAGTTGGACTTCATGTACAATTTGTTGATGATAAGTGTATGGTTCATGATTTCAGCAATGGGGATGTTATCGTGATGTCCGGTACATTATGTAATGGTTTGTATCGCATGGATACATACAAGAGGGCTGCCTCGAATGCCTTAGTTGCTCATACTTCTTCCATGGCTGAAATGGAGCTTTGGCATGCTCGTTTTGGTCACTTGAACTTCAATAGTTTGCTCTACTTGCAAAAGAAGGACATGGTTATTGGCTGGCCTACACTTGAGTCCATTGAAAAGCATGCATGTGAAGGTTGCATTCTTGGAAAAATGCATCGTGCTTCTTTTTCGAAAGATAGTCATACACACACTACAAGAAAATTGCAACTTGTTCATAGTGATGTATGTGGTCCCGTCAAGACTTCATCTTTTGGGAAGCATGTATATTTTGTTACCTTCATTGATGATGCTACTCGCCATACATGGGTGTATCCTATGAAAGCAAAGAATGAGGTATTTTCTTGCTTCAAAGCATTTTTAGCTATGGCTGAAAATTTTTCTTCACAAAAGCTTTTGACTCTACGCACCGATCCTGGTGGTGAGTACATGTCACATGAGTTTAATGCTTTTCTTCGTGAAAGAGGTATTTCACACCAATGTACGGTGCCATATACACCTCAACAAAATGGTGTTGCCGAGCGTAAAAATAGAACTCTACTTGAAATGGTACGATGTATGGTTAAAGGAAAGCATCTTCCTCATAAGTTTTGGATGGAAGCGGTCATGTGTGCAAATTATGTGTTGAATCGCTGCCCTACAAAAGCATTGAGAGTGTAAGCCAGCGAAGTCTCATTTTAAACAAAGGACAGAAGATTGCCCCTTTTTCAGAGGAAAGTAGTCGCAGCCAAGTACTGGAACACAACCAGAATTTCGGAAGAAATCTGGGCATTTTTGAAGGAGCACTCACGATTTATAAGGATGCCTAGGATTCAATTAACCGAAGTGAAAGATAAGAAAAGAGCATTCTGGAATAACTCAGATTCCGGACGAAGCTCGCAAATTCGGCACCATTTCGGCAGAATTTTGGTAATTTTTCAGTGAGTACTTCGGTGATAGGGAACTCATAACTCAGTAGAATTTCGCGAATTCGGCATCATTTCGGCAACTTTCCGATGAGTGCTTTGATGACAGGTCAGAATTTCGGTCAACTTGTTGACCGAAATCACCAGAACCAGAATTACTGTATGGACTCCAGTGGGTGGCAAGTTTATTTTGTGATTCTGTTTAGAGCGGCAGACACCCCTAAGTCCGCGCAAGGCATCTCGATGTTACAATTATGGAATCTACGGACTTCCAACTGTAACCTTCATCAATATGCACTATCAGGGCCAATCGAGCCACCTTAAACGGATGTAATTGAACAGACATTACGGGTGGCGCCCGTCTAGCAGGCGAAATAGACGATAGCAGGTGCGTTAACAGTTACAGAATCAAAGGACGATCCGATTTGGCACAACAACCTTCTTATGTTTCTGGAATCTATAAAAGACCCGCGTTCCAGGACTACAAAGGTGTGTGGGGGGGGGAAAAGAAGGAAACCAGACGAGTAAGACTGGGAGAGGAATTGCTCGTAAACCAGGAAGGAGAAGAAAAGAGAGAGAGGGAAGAGGGAGAAGAAGAAGGGAACCGTGATACCAGTTTCGAGTTACGACTGAGAGAACCATCTCTGTGCTCCGGTGTTGTACGCTCACTACTGGGAATTACTCTGTGGTGATGATAGAGAGCGGGATTTTCCAGTGATGGCAATCAACATTACGGTGTGATTGAGGGTCTGATTTGTTGTTACGCCTAAGTTACCTGACGATGTGACTAAGGGTCTGGAGGGTGGTCTATGCCGAAGTTCCCAGTGTTCGGAAATATTGATTGTTATTCGTTGTACCGTTGAAATTTAAAGATTCTATCCTCTCTATATCACACCTTGTAGTTCTTTCCCTATATTTCAAATATACTTTACTTTGGAATTTGCGCTATGTTCGGTTAGTTGTGCCATATTTTGTGACTCGTATATTACAGTAGCAAAATGATTTAGACACTGTTGGTATTGTTCCGTTTCTTGTCTGTAAGCACTGTGTGTATTCCTTCTACGCAACGCAGGGCCTACTCACAGTAATGTTACAAGGTATACTTCCCTCAGGAAGAACTCCCTCTTGAGTAGACGGAGGCTGAGTGCTGTATGTAGAGAATAGAATCCCCAAACCCCGTCTACAGTTTGGCATGACCGGTGGGACCCTCGCATTCCTATGAGAGGTCCGGAGGATAGTAAATAGTCTTCTTTCTCAGTATTTTTTTCCTATTGCATTCGCAAGTAGATACATGACCCATACCTGAGCAGATAAGGATCCTCTTCGTGCAAGAAGGAGTCTTAATAAGTCAGCTATACCTTCGACTAGTGAACCTAGCTCCCCTCTATCCTCCTTGAAATTATCTATTGACTTGGGTATGACACCATTGTCGAAAGAAAAGCATAAGAGAACCTTAGACTTCTCCTCAGATACGTCAGAGGAAACACTAGTGCCAATGGAGGATCTTTCTCATTTACTTTCCAGACTCAATATCAAGTTCCCTACCTTCAAGGGACAAGCATATGAGGATGCTGATGATCATGTGAGGAGATTCATCTCCTTATGTCGTGGACGAGGTCTGCAGAATAGAGAGGATGCAATGTTGGCACTCTTCCCATCCACATTGGAGGGTCTTGCAGATAAATGGTATAGTCAATATGCAGATGGCCATTTTGCTACATGGGAGGCTCTGAAGACGGCGTTCTCACAAACATTCCGACCTAGTGATTCCTCGGAAAGAGCTCTAGATCAGCTAGAGAATCTAAAGCTAAGATCAGGTGAATCCTTTCATGAACTTCATACTAGAACAAAAGCACTTGTTGCACAGCTGCCACATGCTCCAGGTGACTTCTTGGTTAAAAAATGGATAGAAAAAGCTCTGCCCAGGTCATCTCAGCAGAAGCTACGTGAGTCTCTTAGATTGGATGCAACCCTCAATGATTTTGTTGCAGCAGCATCACGCATCGAAGAAGCTAGGCAACATTTCGAAGGGGATACACAATCGAATTATGTTGCAGAACTAGATCCTATTGGGTAACTGAGGAACGAACTGGAGGCATTGAAAATGCAACAGAGTGAACAAGAAGAGAAGGTCTTGCCACCACTACGGCGCACTAATGATGAAGTAGCCCAACTTCGCCGTGAGTTAGAAGATTTGCGGACCACTCAGGATATAAGAAGGCAGATTTGGTGTACAATATGTAACAACAATGGACATTCCAATGCCAATTGCCCTAACAAGGTAAGCTGTCAATTTTGTGGAAAAGATGGTCATGAAGCTAGAGATTGTTACTACTTGAAGGGTACACAACAACGGGGTAACCCTCAGGCTTCGGATGCATATTTTGCTAGCACTTCGAATGCACCGAATAGAGAGGAAAATCGTACGACAAAGCCTAGATATAATAGAACATTGATGTGTTATCGCTGTGGTGAGTATGGCCATACGCAGAATAGGTGTTCACTTCCGGAGGATGCACCTCCTTGTCAACATTGTCCAGAGGCCAAGGATCACTATACCAAAGACTGCCCAAGAAGCCGTCCTGCTCCAATCCACATGATTACAGTCTCACCACAAGAAGAAGATATGACCACTCAGTCTTATGCTGTTTCATCCTCTGCAATACCCATGATGACAAGAGCCAGACAAGTAGCAACAATCGGTAGAGAGGAACAACAAGGATTCCAAGATAGAGAGGAGGAAAAGAAGGCTGGATGGAAAGATCAAGCAGACATAGAAGGAGCTTACGAAAGGATGGTTACTTCATTGAAGGACCAACCAACAAATCTGCAAGCAGACACACATGAGGTAAACATTGAGAAGGTTTTGAAAGGCATTCATCATAAGGTTAGTCTGTACGAACTTATAAGGATGGATTCAAAAATAAGAAGTGACTTATTGAAGATTATACACTCGGCTCACTTGATCCAATCACCCAGTATAGATGGTTTTATGGTTGATTTTCCCCCTGCACCCTTGACAGACTAGCAAAGCTCAAGATTATCTGTTTGTATAAAAGAGGAAGTTTTCACAGGTGTGATCATAGATGGAGGCTCCGGTATCAATTTGATGCCCGATTTTACCATGAAGAAACTAAATTTGAACCCCACCAAGATGGCACCATTCACAGTTACACTAGCAGATCAACATCGCGTTGCATCTTCAAAAGAAAGTGGCTCTTCATTACATGTTGTAGCAATAAGAGAATAATCCACAAAATTATTTGATGCATGGTGAAAGCTTGATCTTGTTCTACCAAGTAAAGGTGCACTCAATTTCTATCGTGCAAAGTTTGTTTCAGCCACTTTGGCATAGATTGTGCACTCTTGATAGACATGCGTTCATTATGTAATACATCTTCAATATGTACATCATGTGTGGGCTGAATTTCATGCTCAATTTCAGCCATATTTTGATGCAAATGTTCAGCCATATGTGGCTGGAGATTTCCAGCAGTTTTGCCGATTTTGGGCTGAATTTTTTCAGCCATGTTTGGCTGGAAATTTTCTACATTGTCAGCCCTATTTGCCTGGAATTTTTCAGCCCTTTGAACCTCACTTGGCTGGTCTACATGGCCATAGTCAAGCGCACCATTTTGGAACAAAGGCATGAGTGTATCGAACACATCTTGTGAGCTAACTATTGGCAGTTTTTTGCATTCAAGTAGAGGGAAAACTGAATTTTCAAAAAATACCACATCTCGACTCACAACCTTACTTTCAGCACTATAACCAACAAATATACATTTCTTTGCCTTGTCATCAAGTTTGTGACGTTGTTGTGATGGCACAAGAGCATATGCCAAACAACCAAACACACGCATATGACTAACCATGGGCTTATGACCATTCCAAGCCTCATAAGGAGTGATGACTCTCTGTAGACGCGGTTTGGGGATTCTATTCTCTACATACAACACTCAGCCTCCGTCTACTCAAGAGGGAGTTCTTCCTGAGGGAAGTATACCCTGTAACATTACTGTGAGTAGGCCCTGCGTTGCGTAGAAGGAATACACACAGTGCTTATAGACAAGAAAACGGAACAATACCAACAGTGTCTGAATCATTTTGCTACTGTAATATACGAGTCACAAAATATGGCACAACTAACCGAACATAGCGCAAATTCCAAAGTAAAGTATATTTGAAATATAGGGAAAGAACTACAAGGTGTGATATAGAGAGGATAGAATCTTTAAATTTCAACAGTACAACGAATAACAATCAATATTTCCGAACACTAGGGACTTTGGCATAGACCACCCTCTAGACCCTCAATCACATCATCAGGTAACTTAGGCGTAACAACAATTCAGACCCTCAATCACACCGTAATGTTGATTACCATCACTGGAAAATCCCGCTCTGTATCATCACCACAGAGTAATTCCCAGCTGTGAGCGTACAACACCGGAGCACAGAGATGGTTCTCTCAGTCGTAACTCGAAACTGGTATCACGGTTCCCTTCTTCTTCTCCCTCTTCCCTCTCTCTCTTTTCTTCTCCTTCCTTGTTTACGAGCAATTCCTCTCCCAGTCTTACTCGTCTGGTTTCCTTCTTCCCCCCTCCCCCCCCCCCCCACACACCTTTGTAGTCCTGGAACGCGGGTCTTTTATAGATTCCAGAAACATAAGAAGGTTGTTGCACCAAATCGGATCGTCCTTTGATTCCGTAACCGTTAACGCCTATCGTCTATTTCGCCTGCTAGATGGGCGCCACCCGTAATGTCTGTTCAATTACATCCGTTTAAGGTGGCTCGATTGGCCCTGATAGTGCATATTGATGAAGGTTACAGTTGGAAGTCCGTAGATTCCATAATTGTAACATCGAGATGCCTTGCGCGGACTTAGGGGTGTCTGCCACTCTAAACAGAATCACAAAATAAAGTTGCCACCCACCGGAGTCCATACAGTAATTCTGGTTCTGGTGATTTCGATCAACAAGTTGACCAAAATTCTGACCTGTCATCAAAGCGCTCACCGGAAAGTTACCGAAATGATGCCGAATTCGCGAAATTCTATTGAGTTATGAGTTCCCTGTCACCGAAGTACTCACCGAAAAATTACCGAAATTCTGTCGAAATGGTGCCGAATTCGCGAGCTTCTTCCGGAATCTGAGTTATTCCAGAATGCTCTTTTCTTATCTTTCACTTCGGTTAATTGAATCCTAGGCATCCTTATAAATCCTGAGTGCTCCTTCAAAAATGCCCGGATTTCTTCCAAAATTCCGGTTGTGTTCCGATACTTGGTTGCGACTACTTTCCTCTGAAAAAGGGGCAATCTTCTGTCCTTTGTTTAAAATGAGACTTCGCTGGCTTACAGTCCCCCGCATCAAGACTTTGCACCGTCCCGGTGCAATAACTCATTTATTTGCTTATTGCAGAAAATGAAAAGAACTATGGTATATACAGTGAATGAATTCAATCTACTTGCATTACTTCAAATAAGTTTTCACCCTAGAGATGTTGACCAGGGGCATCCTTTCACCCTACAAGTCTGCTAAATGTACTGCTCCTTGTGGTAGCACCTTAACCACCTTGTAGGGCCCTACCCATTTAGGTGCCAATTTTGTGGATGTCGACGGAATCCGATGCACTAAGACCAAAGATCCTTCCTGTACCTTATTAATTCTTAAATACCTATCATGCAGCCATTTGCGTTACTCTTGCTTTAACCGTAGTTTCCTCATGGTTGTTTCCCTATATTCTTCCAATGCCACAAGCCTTCTAATGGGAGGCTCTATTCCCATGATTCTGGCTCCAATTTCCTTCCTGATAATAAATTCGAACGGTACCAATGCTTCTTTACTGTATACTAAGCAAAATGGAATTTCGCTAGTGGTTCCCCTTCTAGTAGTTCGGAAAGCCCAAATTGCACCGATTAATGCTCGTGGCCAAGAACTTTGATGATCAAAGGATAATTTGCGTAAGAGCCCAATCAAAATTTTGTTAGAGCTTTTTGCTTGGTCATTAGCCCTTGGATAGTAAGCGCATGATTTCTTATGAAAGATTTTGTACTTATCGAAGATGAATTGGAGCAATTGATTTACAAAGTGAGTGCCTCTATCACTAGTAATTTCAAGTGGGCAACCAAATCTTGAAAAAATTCGTTTAAACAAAAACTTAGCCACTGCCAAGGCCGTGCAATCTATAGTGGCTTTAGCTTCTATCCATTTCGTCGCATAACATGTGGCCATCATAATATATTTCTTATTCCCCGATTGACCAGTTCGACTGATTGGACCAATAAAATCAAGACCCCATCGTTCAAAAGGTAGCCACCCTGTGGAGATGACTAATGGTTGGAAATTTAACTTGGTCAGCGTAGGAGCACACCTCTGGCAAATATGGCATTCTTTAGCAAACTTGATCGCATCCTTATAAACATGAGGCCACCATAGTCCTTTGTGGGTGATTCGGTGAGCCAATTCTTCCCCCTTTAGATGTCCTTCACTGTGTGCAACCTCTAGCAAAAGATTTACCTCTTCTGGGCAAACACATTTTCTCAAGATATCATCTTGACAGTACCTATATAAATTCCCATTTATAAGTGAATATGCTTTGGCTTTCAGGAGTAGTCTTCTCTTTTCTATAGGTGTCGAGTGTTCTGAGAGTTTTCCAGTAGTGAGAAAATGGATAATCTCCCCATACCAATCAGTCCAAATTGCCACTAGGAAGAGATTACTATCCACCAGTTCGTCATTAATACCTATTGCCTTCTCGCTCATTGCAGTCCTCGAGACTTGATCTGCCATGTAGAGCTCTCTTTCTGGCTTAATATGAAGATCAAAATTAAACTCTTGAAACAAGAGTAACCATCTCCAAACCCTTCCAGCCACTCTAGGCTTGTTTATCAAGTACTTCAAAGGCTGATGGTCAGATATGACTACAAAATGCACACCTAGAAGGTAGTGCCGAAACTTCTGAAGAGCAAATACAATAGCCAAGCCTTCCCTTTCGGTCGTACTGTAGTTCCTTTCTGCTTGGGTGAGCAGTCTGCTGGCATATGAGATAGGTTTATCAACCTTGTGTGATGATGGTTGAGCTAGAACTGCACCAACAGCATCAAGACTAGCATCTGTATGCACATGAAATTCTAATGACCAGTTAGGAACACTTAAAAGTGGAGCAGTACATAACCTCATTTTCAGTTCACAAAATGCTTTCTCAGCTTCATCACTCCATGAGAAAGGGACCTTTTTACTGGTAAGCCTTGATAAGGGCTTTGCTATTTCTGAATACATTCGTATGAATCTTCTATGATATCCTGCATGGTCCAAAAAACTTTGCACTTCTTTTGGGCTTTGTGGAACATGCATGGATAGAATAATAGTAACCTTTGCAAGGTCAACCGTTATCCCTTCAGCAGATACTATGTGACCAAGAAGAGTGCCCTTGGTGACCAGAAAATGACATTTAGCAGGATTTAACTTCAAACCTGTTTTGAGACACTGCTCAAAGATTTCTTTTAGATTTTCCAAGTGATCATAGAAATTTTGAACTATTTCTCGCGTATCTGTGCCTGAAAATACTGAAAAGTCATCCATAAAAATGCGCAAAAAGTTTGTTAACCATTTTCCCAATATCAGATGCATTGTTCTATTAAAGGAAGCTGGTGCATTTTTCAAGCCAAAAGCCATACATGTATAAACATAAGTGCCCCAAGGAGTAACGAAGGCTGTTTTGTCCCTATCATGAGGATGGATTACTATCTGATTGTAGCCACTAAAACCATCCAAGAAGCTATACAAAGTGTGACCGGCTACTTCCTCAAGTACTTGCTCTGAAAAGGGCTGAGGAAATCCATCCTGAATAGTCACTTTATTTAAGGCACGAAAATCAACACAAACTCTTATTTTTCCACTATCTTTCTTTGGTACAATAACCATAGAAGAAAGCCACCTGGAATGTTCTACTGGAACAATTATGCCTGCATCTTCTAGTTTTGTGATTTCCAATTTTACCGCCTCTGCATACTTTGGGTTGAGCCGATACGGCCTACTTCTTGCAAGTGTGGCTCCCTCAACTAAGGGTATCCGGTGTAATCCAAGCTCCTCTGGTATCCCTGTTAGATCTTTGTAGGACCATGCGAAGACATTTTTATAGGCAAAAAGTAAAGAAGTCACCCTCTCTAATAAAGGAGGATAATGCCATAGCCAAGAAGCCAAGTGAACGACTTGAGGGTTCTCTTTCCCCCCTAGATTCACTTCTTGAACTAGTGTTTCCGGACTAGTTTTGTTTGAGAAATCCTCTCCACTGTATGCGGGAGTGGAATTTAGCTTATATTCTGCAATATGTTCTCGAGTCCATCCTTGAGGTATATCAGAAAAGGGAAGATTATCTCTGCATTCAGGTTCATAATCTTCCTTTTCTGAAACTCCCATAGTCGTTGCCCTTTCCACTTCCGTATTCTTTCGCAAACTCTCATTGTTCAACTCCTTGTGAACCTCACGGCTTTTTCTTGCAACTCCTTCACCTGCAACTTCTCCCTCTATTTCATTGATTTTGACCGTGCAACACTCTGCGCTTTCCATCATCCAATTCAATAATGTATCTTCTTCTTGGGGTGGAGAGGGCATTACCTGAGTGTTTACAGTATACCTAGTAGTTTTCTCTGAGTCAAATCCTTCTTCCAAATGTAGTTGCCGTTGCCTATTGGCGCTTGTTGAAATCCATAGATTGTTTTTCCCCCAATCTTGCAAAGATTTTTCTTGCCTCAGCCAAGGTCTCCCCAGAAGTAAAGGATAGCAAGTCTCCTGTGGAAGTGCAATAACGACGAAATCCAGCATAAAGTGGCAACCCTGTACTATCATCCGTACCTTTTTAATAATGCCAAGACGATCCACAATGGATGAGTGCTATGCAATCAGAAATGGATTCCATACATAGGAATGGTACTTGGGAGTTATGTGAATTGCCAAAAGGAAAGAATGCCATTGGTGCAAAGTGGGTTTACAAGATTAAGAGAAAATCTGATGGTAGCATTGATCGCTACAAAGATAGATTGGTTGCCAAAGGATATGCGCAACAATATGGCATTGACTATGAGGAAACTTTTGCACCTACTTCATGCATGACTACCATTCGTACCGTGGTTGCATTGGCTGCCCATCGAGGTTGGAAAGTGCATCAATTGGACATAAAAACAGCCTTCTTGAATGGAGATTTGCAAGAAGAGGTCTATGTGAAGCAACCTCCTGGATTTGCTATGAAAAGGAAAGAGCATATGGTTTGTCGCTTGCATAAAGCTTTGTATGGTCTCAAGCAAGCTCCACGTGCATGGTATGACAAAATACATAAGCACTTGATTGCTCTTGGCTTCACATGTAGTCCGATTGAAAGCACACTCTATGTACGCAAAAATGGGGCTGATCTTATAGTGCTTGTTCTTTATGTCGATGACATACTCTTGACTGGGTCATGTGATGCAAAACTTGACATTCTTATGGCTGATTTGCAGCATACTTTTGATGTCACCTATCTTGGTCTTTTGAGCTACTATCTTGGCATCCAGTTTGTATCCGTTGAGGAGGGAATTGTTATGCATCAAGCAAAGTATGTTGAAAAACTACTTCAGCGTTTTGACTTTGAGGATTGCAAGCCAGTTTCCACACCAATTGAGACAGGATTTAGATTCTCAGTTGAGAACTCCAGTGATGCATTTGACACTTCTCTTTATCAGCAAGCTGTGGGATGTCTTATATATGCATGCAACACAAGGCCGGATATACAGTATGCAGTTTCCCAGTTGAGTTGATTCATGCATAGCCCTGACACTAAGCATTGGCAAGCGGTGAAACGTGTGTTTAGATATCTCCGAGGCACTTTGAGCTTAGGTCTCTTTTATGGCAGCGATGTTCAGCCATGCTTGCATGCTTTTACAGATAGTGATTGGGCTGGTTGTTATGATACTCGCGTGTCGACTAGTGGTAATTGCTTTTTCCTTGGAGACTCATGCATATCTTGGTTGAGTAAGAAGCCACCTACAGTGGCGACATCGAGTTGTGAAGCTGAGTACACGGCAGTTTTCACAGCGATAGTGGAGTGTATATGGCTGAGAGGCCTATTGATGGATCTTTGCATGGAGATTGATGCTTCTACGCATATTCTCACAGATAGTCATAGTGCTTTGGCTGTTGCACGAAACCTATTGCTTCATGCACGAACCAAACATATTAAGGTGCATTATCACTATGTGAGAGAGCGCCTTCATGCAGGAGATATTGATTTGGTATATGTGCCTACACAATATAATGTGGCAGACATATTCACCAAAGCTCTTCCACGGGAAAAGTTTGAAGCTTTTCGCAAAGCTTTAGGCTTGTTACCTTGTGGGGGCTGACCTTTTCCCTATACATGGGCACTTTTTACTCTAGTGCTGGCTAGAGGTTTTTTCCCCATGTTACCACATACTTGATACTCTCATATGTGGTGGTACTTTGTACTTAGGGATATCATTCAACTCTTACTGCAGTTCAGTTCATCGATCAACAGAGAGAGCTATTCCAACCATCGTCTTCTCCGTGTGTCTTTCTCCGTTTGTGCTCCTTGTGTGTGCTTCTTGTGTGTCTCTCGCACTTCTACACACACCCAATATTTTTCACCATAAGACAAATATGCATCTCTCTCTTATTTGTTTTAATAGAGCGCATCCATATTTACACTATGCAACCAATAAAGCGCTATATATAACAGTTAGTCTTGTTCCCAATATATGTACTTAATAGCCCTATAGTCAACGTTTTCATCGTCACAACAGTGTTATCTAATTTTCACTTAAGGCTCTGCCAAAGTGCTTACATATCTATGTATCTGCCCGTCTTGCGCTTACATATTAAATAGTATACGGAACATCAATGTTAAAAATCAAGAACCTTTGTTTTTTGGATAACTCGACTTAGCATCTAAGTATTCACTGTAGATTTAATGGTCAAAAGAAGATACTACGCATAATTTGGGATTCAACATAGATTATTGTAAAGCAGTTATAGAGTGAATCCGTTCGAGACTTGTTTTCAAATTTCATTGTACAATAAAACTACACATCTTTGTAGTCGGTCATGAATGAAAGAAAAGAAAACTAGTAGCTTACACCATCTATTTCAAATGAAATGACTCGTAGAGAAGCATATCAGCATGGAATTGCTACTGTAGCTCTGCTTTGCTTCTATTTTTAGTTATCTTCCTCGTCTTTTATCAGTGTCTGATAATGCTCTCTTGCAGAATGAATTTCCCACGTTCAGAGATATGCATTACTTCAGTCCTCAGCAATCGATTCCCATTATGAGGAGCAATGTTTGAATTGAACAGCACTCGAGGGAGATTGAAACAGAGCTCATGCTAAAGAGTGTGATTGAAAACCTCTCTCAACTTTCAAATCCTCTGTTCTTTCTTCCGAGAAAAAAAGAACACACACATATAAATGTCTCCCCTTTAGACGATCAGCAAGGCAATCCTCCTCCGTCAATATGAGCGCCGCCAGATCCTTCTCAGTTCTTGAGCGTCACGGAGTTCGCTTTCTACGATAACGTCGGAGGAAAACAAAAAAATTCGAGCAATCATAAAACCTTCCATCCATATTATATAGGCCAAGCATTCCAAAATTAGTGTCCTAAAACTACTGGTCATAAGAAAAAGCTCCATGCATGAATAACAACCACTGGATTCCATGCTAGCGAGTCAAAGGTTTGTTGAAAAACAATGGTTGCTATAAACGTTGCGACATATGTCCAGCATCGTTTATTATCTTTTCAGCCTATTTTATGTATATCTATAACCCTTCATGTAAAACTGAACTCCATCGTTGCTTTTGTACTTGACGCCCTCCTACCTCAGTACACGTGTCTCCTCCTTTCTTATCAACTTTGTTTCTCCCCTCTTTCTTTATAGTTAGCCTTCATATAAATCCTCAAACAATAGCGCAGTTGATATTCATCCTTTTGTTCCTTTGAATTGGTGCTTATCAAAACATTTGCTTTGTGTCTATGAATTGATCCAAGCGATATCCTTAACTAGCAAACCTCTGACGAAGAAAGAAAGAACACAGTACGTGCATACCTCATAAAAGAAAGTGCCTCATTTTAAACCAATTTACAGTATGCGTCCACCTTGATTGCTACCAAGGAAATGATTTTGGCATTTCTCTCTCTGCTCTCTCTCTCTCTCTCTTGATTCCCCCACAGTAGCGATCCTTCCATGCATATGAAGGTTGGCTTCAAAAATGCTTTTAAGAACAAACCATAGCAGACATACTGTAGTATTGCGCATCACTTGGACAACAAAAATGTAGTATTGTGCATCACTTGGACAACAAAAATGGATCACGCTGGATGGCTGCTCTCAACTATCCATAATTGGACTCTCTAATGAAGATCGCACAAACTAGATTTGTAGATACACCCCACCTTCACCCTTTGAGCATCAATGCAACTGATCATCCTCAGACTTTCTAACCATTTTATAGGCCATTCGTTGTAGATTTTGAGAGTTTGAGAGAAAAGAGCCATCCCTTCAATCATCAACAATACTCTCCCTGAAGCACCTTGTTGTTGCCCTCTTTTCCCTCTATTCTAGAAGCAAATGCTACTTTTTCTTTCTATTATCCCCTCAGTAGTTGCACTCCTTCTCCCTCAATACCTCCCTTCAACATCTCTCCCGTTTTCACTTTCTTTGCTCTATGTTTCTTGAGACCCCCCCTAATACAGAGGTATCCCCTAATCAAGTTCTTTCTTTCTCTTCACAAGTTGTCCTATGAAGTCATTTTAAGCTTGTCCTAAACTTGAGAGTAGAGATGAATATATCTACGATAGTAGCTTCACAATCTATGTCTATAACCGGATCTCCGGAAGCTATTAGGAAATTTATCATATGAGATGTAGGAATACCTACTATATAGAGGCAATTTGTGTTTTAAGTCAAGTCTATTGTGCAATATGTAACATTATGACTCATAGTACTTAAATTTTTATATATCATAATCGTACCAAAGTGATTACCACTAATAAGGTACAACTAGAACTTATGCATCTAGCACAGTGGTACGTGTCTAGCTATGTACAAAATATCCTCCCAAGAACAACGCTTAATAATAAAACTACTCAGCATAGTGGAAGTAATGTTCAACCTAGAAGTGGTCACTCTCAGTATCAAGTTTCTGATAGACGATGAATTTTTTTTAATCATAATTTGAAGAATGGAAACATGTATTCTAAAAGAGAAGGGCCACACAATTATTTTGTATGGAATTCATGCATATTTGAGCCAATTGTGAAGAAGATCATGAGTATGGTAGTTGAAAGGAGGAATCTAAATTGAAAGCTCGAATGACAATTATGCTTTCTTTAAGTTTTGAAGAGCCCATAGTGACCATAGTAATCAGATAAGGAAAATAGATCAATAGAGAATAACTTTCTATCCAAGAGACTGCTCAAAAGTAACATCACATCTATATTCAGTCCTCAAGATGCGATAACTAGCTACCATCCCATTTTAAATCCCCAGTTGATTAACCCTTGAAGATACTATCCACATGGAATCATAATACTACCTGAAGGATTACTTCAATAAGCATTGTAGAGTGTCTTACTCAAGATTTAAGGAGTAATTCTTTAGAATAGAGTTCATTAGGATTCCTGGCAAGTCTTATGTAATTCTACAATTCAACTACCTTTGGAAGGATTATTAAATTTAGTCTTGGAATTTAATGCAACCCTATTGTCGGATGCTATAAAAATGATTCCTCCAGTATAGCACGAGCTTCCATCGATACCCGTAAGTCACATCAAATGCGCAACAAATGAATCGGTGGATTATGCTCTTCCATTGATTACACTTTGTTACAAAGATAAATCCATAACTCGTGTTTTAATCGATGGAGGGTCAAGAGTTAACATTTCCATGCTTGCATTGTGTAGAAAATTAGGTCGGACAAATTTAGAGTCGGCCCTGTGTCATATTAGGATGGCCGATCAATCACACATTCAACCAATTTTTAGTCCTTTTTGGATCCATTCCAAAATTGGTCATGCAACTTTTCAACTCGCCACTTTTTTGGCTGAAGTTCTTTGGGCTCCTTTCAATGGGTCAAAACTTTAATGCCACCACTCTTCCTAAGTGATGTGGAGGTAGGAAAAAAGAAGAAAAAACATATATATTATAGAAAGAAATGTACATATTGCATCAAAGGAATCTCAAGGAGCACTTAATATGCATACAAGAAATGATGTTTTCTCACAATGGTGCTTAACCAGGAAGATTGAAGGCAGATCGAGATTGTGTCATAATTTAGAGTGATTGATGGTATCTACATGCAAATCAAGAGCAAACATTCCCACAAATTGGACTCCAAATTAGCATCAACCATTATAAGCTTGAAGGATTGTATGAGTAAATTTTCTATGAATTTTGCACTTCCGTGTGTTGAGCAAGCAAGCAATGATGACAGCATTGGCAATGTTTTCGAATTAGATCAGGTTCAGTGATTTGATATGATTCAGATTCCAAAAAGGCTCACCATAGAGAGTGTTGAGTGATTCTGAGTTAGATATTTTCTAGAGTATGTGATGATCCATTGGAAACAATTGATTGTCCATGTGATGGTATTTTCCTTCCTAAATCAGATAAATGAGTAGATGAATCATGAAGGGGAGCATATTAACTTCTTCCTTTTGTAGATTAATGAAAAATTCTATAATTAGTGTGCATTCTGCCTATAGACCTTGCTCTGGGGAATACAAGTATGCAAGGCCATCGGATATGTCACCCTAGAAAATAGGACTACAATTGGCTACCTTGGCACTCATTGTGCAGAGTAAAATAGTATGGGGTTTTGAAACCCTTTACTATTTGCTAGTAGAAGTTGGCAAAGATGAAGTTAGGGTTGAGTAAGCAGAAATATTCTTTTGCAAAATGAATAAAGAAGTTTGATGACTCTGTCGGCTGTCGAAGTGCAGCAACTCGATAGCAAGCTAGGTATCTTCTTTTGATTATTAATTCCAGCAAGAGTGCTACTAGCCCCATGATAGGTGGAAATGATAGACGAGGCTTTTCTGCAAGAAGTTAAGTGCCAAGGAAAGATAAAGGCTCCAAATACGGATTTGGAGGTGGCACAAGTGTCTAAGGAAAAGAAGTTCAAAATTGTACAGGAAGCTCTTTGATGGGCGGAGGAGGGAGGAATCCAACGTGTGCAAGAGAAATCTACCTCTTGAACTATCGAGGAGTTGAAGAGGCTTGATGAAAGCAAGAAGAGGAGGCTGTGGGAGCTCAAGAAAAATGATGATGAGTAGTAGTAGAGGAAGAAATGGTATGGTGATAGGCTCAAGTAGAAACTGAGCAGAGGATCTACAAAGATAGGAAAACCTTCGATAGTCTGAGTTTTCAGAAACACAACCTTCCATCTCCTAAGAAAACTACAAACAATTAGGACAAAAATAGAGTACCATATATAGGAAAATCTAAAAAAGTACATTCAAATTCCTTGCTTTTAATGATTTGGTTAAGGATCCATGGGGAACAAATTCCGGTCAAGTACCATTTCCCCTTTTCTATTGTTCTTCTTGTATATATCATTGGTTCCTAAAGGACTATTCCATCAACTCCCAAGCCATAAGCGAATGCAGCTAGGTTACTAGCTCTCTTTCTAGTATCGATAGAAAAAGAAAAGAGTATGCGTAAATGTGAAGTTGTAGAAGTTGAAAGATTAAGAGCTGACGTTATTAAGCTTAAGCACTCATATGCAAAATTGCAAGATAGTTAGGCTCGTAGAGCAAATATCTCAACTCCACGAGTTACAACTATGAAAAATAAGATCGATAACATGGAGGCACAGATTGAAGAAGCTAAGGAGGGGCAATAGGTCTTAGAAGAAGAGTTAGGTTGTTAAACATGAGCTCTAAAATATTAGAACATAAAAAGATTCAGTGTAGAATCAAGTAGCAAAGTTAGTGACCAAAAAAGATAGTATGTCATCCTAGATAGTATCTTTGTTAGGTAACCTATAAACAACTTTAGGAAAACTAAATGGTATTATGGAATTAGATCTTCAGTTGAGGGATCCTAAACAAGTGATAGTAGATTAAGCTCATAATTTAGTACAAAAAATAGAACATATTATTGAGCTTAGAAGAAATGAGATTGATCTATAGAAGCTAGCTCAATCCAAGGATATATTGACAGTGGACAAGGAAGAGAGTATTTCCACACTCACCTTATTGTTAGTGAAAGCAATGATGGTGTGCCAATAGTTTCTAG